>JARCFY010000006.1:37007500-37567500 GCA_029233225.1 Lepidodactylus listeri
CTGCGCTAGTGTGACAGGGAGTAATAGTTGATGTAACTTCTATGTTTGATTATTGATATGCTAACTGCCCCTCCATTACTGGGTAATGGAGATGTCAGTTAGAAATGGCAGTTAGCAGACCAGTGCTGAAGTGATTTTGGCTCTGAAAGTGTTTTAGTTAACATCTGTTGTAGTCTTCAGAAATAAAAAAAAACCCAACATTTTTTATGCATCCTGCCTTTTCCCCTGATTGGAGTGTGACACTGACATCACAGCACCACAGAACCGATCAGATTTTATTTACTTATTTTAATTTACATAAAAATGATAGTCCAGTTTATCTCCAAGCTCAACCCGGCTGACAGACTAAAAACACAGAAACATCAACAATAAACCACTGTCAATTACATCAGGCATGTGTCATTTAACAGCAGACAGTAGAATAGCCTGTGATGAAATTTTGAAAGAGTTTTAACATTATCAGTAAACTCAAAAGAGCTTTCTTTTAAGAAGGCCCTCTAAAAAGGATTAGCCTCGGAAGGGTAGGGACCTCCATATTTTCTCCAGCATGGAATTCCATAGCACGGATGTTACCACAGTCATGGTCTAGCCACAGAGGACCCTCTGTCCCTTATGGAAAGGACCATAAGAAACAAATGCTCCGAAGAACTCAGCCCGACTTATGCAGGGAAAGGTGATGTTTTATGAGGCCCCCAAGTTGTGGACAGCATTAAAGGTAAGAACCTTGAACTAAGCCTGGCTAAATAACTGAGCCTCACTAAATAAGTAGCCAATGCACTGGTGAGGAAAAAAGGTTCATTTACATGCTGAATAGCAGAATGGACTGATACAGGTTTACACTTCTATGGTGGAAAGAGTTAAAAACTTTGAAAAGAAATAAATGGCCTGTGTGAGAATGTGGAGCTCTGCTTGCATATACACCTTGCATCCCTCACCAATCAACAGATATGCAGTTATATTATCTCCCCAAAAGACATGATATACCTTCAAGTGCACCCCTCACAAAGTGTATTATGGCAATCCATGTTTAAGGCTATAGGAGCATGGATCACTGTAGTTAGGTTAGCTGAGTTTGGGGAGGGGGCAGCAGGGAGAGTCTACGGACCAGGGGCAGATGAAAGAACACACTGCTGGCAGCAAAACTAACCTGCTGTTCTCATAGCAAAGCTGCTTCTAAGAGTGCATCCAAACTTTAACCTGGCCTGACAATGTCAAATAAATACCACTTAATAAGTGGCAATTCCACATTTTGCAAACGTCAGGGGTTTTTTTGTTTGTTTGCCCTCATCAGACCACAGCTTTCAAGCACTGGGCCCTTGATGTCATCAGCATGTAGTGGGACATGGTAGAGGGTAATGCCGGGACCTGGGGAAACAGGTGGCCTAGCCTGGAAGGACTGGCCATGGATGAATCAGAGCCATGCTCTCACAAGTCTGGATGGGGAGTGGCCGGGACATACACCAGCTCCCAAGTCAATGGCTGCAATCACACAAGAGAGACATCCTAAGGGGCAAAAAACACAGTGCCAGGGGAGGGGGAGTTAGCTACCAGAGTCCTCCCTGTTACTACACTAACCTTCTGGCTACACTGAAGACTGAATTTGACTAAAAGGGGTCCTCCTGTAGTCCCTGCTTTGCCCTTTGGAGGAGATGAAAGCAAATGGGCTGCTAAATAATGTAGATATCTCAAACGTCATTGAGTAAATCGGCACATAAGAAAATATTTCATCTGCTATCTGATAAACCAGGCTTGAAAGAATGTGAAGGATCTCTGATACAACCTATTTCTTGGCAGCAACACAGGTATTGCCAGGAAACCTTTTAAACCAGACTGTCAGATGCTGGCAGCTCCAGTGATTCAAAACAAATAGTTTTTTTTGGGGGGGGGGGGAGTAAGCACTGCAACAGCTATAAGGGGGCATTACCTTAAACGTTTCATAACCTTAGTTGGATGACACCAGTGAAAGCTGACAAAACCGAACACATTGCCTTTGGTAGCAGCGTAAAAGCTTGGAGAATTGCACCAGCTGCTAAAAGGCCCCATCTTTGTGTAAGGTGCCATCAAGTCATGGCCAATTTATGGCAACCCTGTAGGGTTTTCAAGGTAAGTGATGAAGCAGCGGTGGTTTGCCATTGCCTGCCTCTGCAAAGTCTTCCTTGGTGGCCTCCCTTCCACATACGGACCCTGCTTAGCTTCCAAGATCGGATGAGATTGGGCTACACTATACCATTCCACATCCCAGACCCCATCTACACATGACAAAGTTGTTGTGTTTATTGGGGGAAACATGAGGACTTCACATCAAATGTGCCATATGAGTTTTTTGCTTCCCAGATGCATACTGGCCTTTTTCTGTTTGCAACTCCAACATGCAGGGAGAAGCAGCTTTAGCCTCCCCCTTGTTTTCGCACTCGCAAACTACTCCATGAAACTGCTGTTGGCTCGGTTGTGGAAATCATGTTACTCAGGGGTCATTTCATAGAAAAAGAGGTGCAGGCGCTCATTAGCATACATATTAGCATAACTCATTAGCATATGCCCCCCCATGACATCACCAGCTGCATGTCCGTTTCAGCCCCATTATACCCTATGGGCCATTGAAGTCAATGGCAAAAATTCATAGGGTATATGAGGGGATAGAGAAGAGGGGGTTTGAGGGAGAAGCGCCAAACTTGCAGAGTAGTTGCTGGGGCCTCTCCCTGAAATACCCACCAAGTTTCAAGAAGATTGGATGAGCGGGTCCAATTCTACAGGCCCCCAAACAGGTTGCCCTATCCCCTCCATTGTTCTCTATGGTGGGAAAAAAGTAACTTTTTCCCCCACCATAGAGAACAATAGAGGAAATGGGGGCAACCTGTTTGGGGACCCGTAGAATTGGACCCCCTCATCCAATCTTCTTGAAACTTGGTGGGTATTTGCAGGAGAGGCTCCAGCAGCTACCCTGTAAGTTTGGAGCTTCTCCTTTAAACCCCTCCCCTCCAGCCGCTTTTTAAGCCACCACCGAATTTCAGCAGCAATTCAGTGGTGAGCTGAATCAGATCAGAGAATCTGATTTGGCCCGTGGCTGCCCTAGTGCCCACTCCTGGGCTGGTGGAGCACCGTTCTGCCTTGCTCTGGCCCCAAATGACCCCTGATGTTACTTACATGCCTGCGTGCAAATTTCACAATGGAGCCAACAGCAGCTCTGTGGGGTGGTTTGAAGGACACAGAAACAGTGGGGGGGGACACACAAAAATAACATTGGACATGTAATATGAAATTCTCATGTTCCCCAACAAGTGCAAGAACTTTGTAATGTGTAGATGGAGCCTAAGGTTGCCAGTTCCAGGTTGGGAAATACCTGGAGATGGGGGATGGAGCCTGAGGTGGTGGAGCTTAGGAAGCAAAGGGACTTCAATGAGTTCACCTTCCAAAGCAGCTATTTTCTCCAGGGGAACTGATCACTGTTGCCTGGAGATCAGTTTTAATTCCATGAGCTCTCCAACCACCCTCTGGAGGCTAGTAACCCTAATGGAGCCTCAGACGAAACAATACTGAGACAGGGAGACCAGTGGGCTGATTCAGCATAAGGTGGCTTTATAGGTTTATTGCTTTATGGGGAACAACATTTTCAGGATGATAATAACTGATAAAGGCAAAGCTGAGTCCCTGAATGTCCTTTTCAGGAGCAGACAACTGAAGAATTGTTAACAATTGAACATTTTGAATAAAATTACCAAGAGATTATCTTTAAGCCCAGGCACACAAAAAGTACACATGCTGATAGATGCACACAAAACCTTTTCATGGAGCAGTTAAAAAAAGAGACAATTTTCAGTTTTTATGTGCAGAAAAAATAAACAAGGAAACAAACAAACAAAACCCCTGAAACTTTTTGATTAAGAAAAATTGCTAAGATTTTCAATCAGCTGCAAAGCCAGTAAGTAGTAATACATTTTCAGCATCTCCAGACCCCAAGGGAAATTTTGAAATACCGGTAAAAGCTATGGAAAAAATTACCCCAAAGAGAACTTTTTTTAGTTTACAGCCATTACATTTAAGCTGATATGCATTTATCTAGATTTCAGATATAGTGTTCAGGCATCTAAGTTCTCTCCTGAATTTTAAGGTATAAAAGAATAAGTTTGGAAGACATTTTGCCCATGTTACTAGTTTTCCATGCTCCTGCATATGAGTGGCACACTTTTGAAGTGGCACAGTCCTGAAACAGCTGCACCATCACTTTGAGCCATATGAAAATCTAGTATAGAAACATCTTAAATACATAAACATCATCTGATTCTGGTACTATATTTTGCTTCTATTTCATTCCTGAGGCTAAACCCTGCTCTGGTGCTTCCTGCAGTGTAACCTATTTGTTCTATAGCGGCAGAAAAGAATTCTCTTTGCCTATAGCTTAAAATCATGACAGTCCTTTCCCTTGGAGATTCAGTAAAGCTAAGTCTGAACAGCTTCCAAAAGCAGGGTGAATACTTTTAAACTTGTTTTGGATTGATAGCAGGGGTACTCAAACACCTGCTGGTCTGGCTCATATTCTGCTCTCCAGTTGCAAGGAGGGGATTGATTTTTCACTGGACTGCTTGACTGTGAGCCACTCAAACCTGTTCAGAATACTTTCTGTGTATCCAAACAGAACAGCACAGTGCAACTGGCAACATTTCACTAATGTGCATTTTCACATAGCCCAATGAAATCCTAGTTTCTCTGTGCTCCACAGACCTGTTATTCCTGTGCAGTATTGACTATTGATTAAATAAAAAGTGAGCAAACCAGTCAGTCAATATTTTGTAAATAAATAACTCTTCTCACTGGGTTTAGATCTAAGTATGTGTTATTGATATTATTTTGCATACGTATGTTTGCACGGACTTATGGGTGTTGTAGTCCCCATTCAGTTACCTGACCCAGCTATTCATGATATTGGGGGACACTGATTTTGCCTACTGTGTAGGTGCAAAAATGTATGCAAGACAGAAAGAAATGCAACTCCGTCGCCCGTAATTACTGTACGACTGCAAAGTTGCTTGACACTGTTCGAAAGACAGCAGTGAGGCAAGCAGAGAAGAGGCTTGGCTCCTGAGCCATTGTGGCTGTCAAAAGTGGTACATTTGCTTGCCAAATATATTTGCCGTGAAGTTCTCAGCCACCATAGGTAGCCATTTTGATAGATCAACTGATGTTTTGAAAAGTTGTACAACGTGTCTTCTAAACATTGCATTACACTGCATAGGTAAGCTATAACCAGAAATAAATAAGAACACTAGGGTTGCAGTCACATGCACCAGAAAAACGGGGGGGGGGGGGGAGTGAGGCTATTTCCTCTGGCGGAATTTGACCTGCAGTTGCATGATCACACCTCCCTTTGAAGCTGTGTGTGATCAGATGCAATTGTGGGTAATTTTTTTTTGGTCCCATTTTTCCCCATGCGCTTTATTGAGGGATCGATGAATTGCACCTCTGCACTGAGGGCTCCCCATGGAATTTATGATGATGCGCATACTGCAAAGGGGAAAAAAAACAATGGCACAGAGTCGGGATGGTCTGATCAGACCATCCCAACACCATGAGAGCACACTGGAGCAATCAGACGTGGGAAAGTCCATCCGTGGCCCATCGCAACCCGTTTACTACCAGGTTTTCCCTGGTGTCTTTTACCTTTGCTTCTGCGGTGGAGCAAAACGGGTTGCCAATGGCTGCAGGGTACTTCCCAGATGTTGTCTGATTGCGCTTTTTAAATCCTCCCAGCATTTGTGCCTGTGTCAGGTCTAATTGTGTGTGTGATCATAGCCTAGCAGTTTCTTCTAATGCTGTACTGCTAGGTCCCCAGCACACCTTTACCTCGGGAAAAAATAGATTAATTACACTCACTGTGGAACAGCATTACTTAGGCTTTTTGTTATTTAATATTCTAGTGGGGAAAAGGGCAATTTCCATGATGTCCTCTTGTAGCCCGTTTCACATTTAGTATTATAATATGTAGTTGCAGTTTAGGACTGATTCATACATGCCTTTTCTCTCCATTGAGAGAGGTTTATGCTGAGATGCAAGACTGCATGAAAAAAAGGTTCAGTAGTGAACAGGGCCTGGGCTAGCCCAATTTCATTAGATCTCAGAAGCTAAGCAGGATCAGCCCTGGTTGGTATTTGGATGGGAGACCACCAAAGAATTTGAAGGTTGTTAAGTAGAGGCAGGCAATCACAAACCATCTCTGAATGTCACATGTCTTGAAAACCCTATGGAATTGTCATAAGTCAGCTGTGACTTGACAGGGCGGAAAGGTGAACTAGGACTGCATGAATACACTGTGCTTTGTTTTCAGTGACCATGGCAGTACTTCTGATGCTGCTTTGATAGTGGGAAATAGCAGGAGATCTATGTAGTTATGTTTCACACTTTCCTAAAATCTGAAACCTGGGGATTTGTGGGCAGGATTATATGGAATCCTCAGCAAATGGTCGGCATGTGGGAATAATTTGCTAGTTTCCCCTGAGAATAAATGCTGATGTGCAATTTCAGGACCAAATTGGTAGTTTATGAAACATCCCTCAAAAGCAAGTAATATATGACATGAGAGAAGCTGCGCTGTGAAAATGGTGCATTCCACTGAAAGTCAAGAGTTCAGGGTAATAGTAGAGGATGTCCATTACTTCTGATTCAATTTCTGGTATCTTCCAGTTTAAGCACCTCAGATAGCAAGTGTTCAGATAGGCCTCTGCCCCTAAGATTTGGAAAGACAGTGCTAGTTAGAATTGATAGCACTACTGCTGGTGGACCATCAAAACAAAGCAGTTTCTGTTATACATACTAACCCTGCCATACTTACATTGTGCCATGCAGAGAGATAGAAAAACCAGCCTCAAATCATCTTGACATCTGCGTGTGGAAATCAGATCCCTTAATAAAAGCATTGGCTTGGATACTAAGGCTTGCTTCTACTTGTACCTCATGTTGTCCATCATGGGGGATGGCCCTCTGCTGCACACAGAGCGCATTCCTCCAGTGCTAGGTGTTTTTCAGCTATTGAAAGATGTTGATCCTGCATGAGCAGAAGTGCTTAGTACAGTAAAGGACCACCTTCATAAAAGTAAAAGTCACACTACAAGCAGAGGCAAGGTTCAGGACCCTAAGCCATTGAAATCAGACCCTATACAGTTCCTTTAGGAAACACCACCACAGGCAACATTCCCAATGCAATTTTGCAGGGTTTACTATGAAGGTCACTTTGCATTGAAACAGGAAACATGTATTTAATGCAGCTATTTCTGCAGACAGAAATAAAGCAACCATCTTTTTAGGTCTCTGTATATTTTTTGGAATCTAGTGACAATAGTAGTAAACCAGATAACTTCATAATATTGCCCCTGAAAGAATGAAATAAGCTGAACCAAGTCCTCTCCCTTGATGTTCTCCTTCACATGAGTAATGAATCCAAACATGCTGCCTAACATGTACAATGCCACATCAGGAAATGAATTGACCCTTCCACATGTCTTTGAAAAGCTACTCTAATCTTATGGAGAACAAAGAACAGATTGGCTTAGAACTACCTATGGGGTTTGCACCCCGCCAATCGTAAAGGACTATACCAGTGGGAAGTGAGCTCATTGGTTTTCTAGCTTTTGATCACAAGAGGGAGTATTTGCAAGTTATTTTTCCTTCTGAAAAAAAAATCTACTTCAGAGCGCAAGCAAAGGATACAGTCAATTATCTGGTCTCTGTAATGTACTGACAGCATTCCTGTTGGTTGAAACAAGTGTTAATTGAAGTAGGATTCTGTCCAGTTCTTGTGGGCACAAATAGGAGTATGGTTTAATTAGCAATTGCATCTCGCTGTTCCAGAGTGGTGGACAGAGAAAGACATGGCAGTGTAACAAAGGATGTCATTACATGATAAAAACAAATGTTTCTGGAATTCTCTTTGTTCAAATTTCTTCTTGCATTTTACATTTTTCAAATTGCATACTCTTGAAAGTGAAGTAGAACTGATGCATCAGTATTCCTTAAGATTTTATTTGGCTTTGTTTCAACATCTTGCAGAACACTGTGCATGCACCATTTCCATGACATTTGGCTTGCTTTACTTCACATGCATTTTCCACCTAATATAAAACACTGCAAGAAAGCTATTTCAATGTGCTTAGCACTTACACATTGCAAAAAAGCAATCTCAGCACATCAGTATACAACTGCAAAAAAAAAGAATATTGATGTTTCATACATAAAACCACATCAACACTGCCTTTTTGCAGTATTTGATTCATGCACCCATATGCTTCTGTAAAAGAGAGATTAAAAGGATACAAATGGACTGAAGCAGTAAAAACTCTGCCAAACCAGTCATGTGGTTTCTAATGTTTAGAAGTTGTTCTAGTTAAACTGGAATAAACAACAAATGAAATGTAACATGAAGAAAAAAACCCCAAAATAGTAGGGTTCAGGCTCGTAGCCAGGATTTTGTGGTTCAGGGGGCCTTTAAATAAATTGGGGGGCAAATTAATTTGGAGCAGGCAGGTATTCACTCCCATTCACCCCCATCCGGTAGTCCTGCAGCCCGTTCACACTATGGTTCATCAACATCATCATGTGGTTCGCCACGGCAACCTGGGCACCAGGGGGCCTGGATGGAAGTCGGAGGGCCTTGGCAGGAAGTTGGGGAGTGAGGCCCTGAAATGGCCCACTGTAGCTATGGGGCTGGTAGGGTTGCCAGCTCCAGGTTGGGAAATACCACAAGATTTGGGAGGGTGGAGCCTGGGGAGGGTGGAGTTTGGGGAGGGGAGGATACAATTCCATAAAGTCCCCCTACCAAAGTGGCCATTTTTGATCTGATCTCTGTTTTGATCTGATCTCTTTTGAACTGATCTCTGTCACATGTAGGTCACTTGTAATCCCAGCAGATTCAACGTCATATTGCAACAAGGGATGCTATCAATTAGCTCATCCCTGTTAGTCTTTATTTTCATTCCATTCCCCCTTTTCTTTGCATTGAATTTTCCCACAATCTTTATGCATTTTTAATTTTTAAATTAAAGTTTATATAAAATAAAAAAGGACATATGGACTTACAGGATCGTGGAATTTTGTATTCTAATGCTCTATAAAGAAAATCCAATTATAACAAACCCATACCACCTTTCTCCATAATGGGGACCCGTGGCTGTGTTCATTATTCTCCTCTCCTCTGCTTTCTCCTCATCACAACAATGCAGGATAGGTTACGTTGAGAGTGTGTGACTTGCTGAAGGTCACACAGCAAGCTTCCAGTGGTGGGTCAGTGAATTTGACCCTGGGTGTCCTAGATACTAGTCTGACTCTCTGACTGCTAGACCACAACATTCTAGCTATTCTCTGTTCTATATGTTTTGATTAAGAGTGTCGCAGTCCAGATTCTTCTGTACCCATTCATTATTGATGGTGGATTCTCTAATATCTAAGAACTTGCCATGAAATTCTTGCTGCAGTGCAGTTTTTAGCGCAATTTCTGTGTCCATATGTATAATTGGCATATGCAGTATGTTTACACATTTCAAAGAGATGGCACATGCACAGAGATATGTCTGGGGTCAGCACTTCTGCCCCTGCACTTACCACTGCGTATGTAGCAACCTTCAGCAGTACCTGGGGAGCCAGCACTTGGGGGCCTCAGGAGGCCAGATGAAGGGCTGCATTGGAGCCTCTCCCAGGCCTATGGTGACCTTGGGAGCAGCTGATGAGCTGTCATAAGACAGCAAGAGGCACAGGAGATGGCCAGAGAAGAGGTGGCCAGCAGTGAAGACTGTGGTAAGAACAGTGCACAGCAGTGAGCAGGGCCCTTTCTGGATATTGAGACTGGAGAACTGACACAGCCAGCTAACAGCAGGTCCTTAGGGGTCCTGCAGCAGCCACAGGAGGTGGTGAAGCCTGGAGAGGTGTGCCCAAGCTTGCTGCAATGACCAGCCAGTGCCTCACAGGTCTTTGGGCCAGAGAAGGCCTTTCTGGACAGGCAGGGAAGGAAGCAGGCTGCAGTGACCACCTTAGGCTTGCAGGGCTGAAGGGCACAACCCTTTACAGAGAGCCAGAGTGAGGGGCAGGTGAGCTGGGAACTCCATCAGTCTAATGGTCAGGGAACCCACCACTCCACTAGGCCAGGCCTCTGAGGGAGTGGTAGTGGATGATCCTGGAGTGGATGATCCTGAAGATCCCTTTAAATGGTGAGCCTTCCAAGAGCCTGAGAGGATGAGCTAGGCCTGCTCTAAGCAGACCAGAGAGAGGCAATTGCCAGGCGTGTAAGAGGGACCAGGGTGGAGAACCCTCCCCCTTTTCTGAGGCTCTTCTGGGGAGAGCCAGAACACAAGAGATTTCTGGAGGGCTCAAGAACTCTGGACTCCAGCCATTCCCCACCAGAGCCTGACCAGATGGCACAGAAATGGAGCATAAACAGTACCAGTGAACTGAACCTGTTCACCATGACAATGTATGGAAATGAAAAGAGACCAAAAAGGAGGGGGGTGCATATTTTCCCATAAGAAATTCAAAAGCATCCCTATGTGGTCTGATCATCATCTCAAGACACAACTCGAGACCCTTCTGACTTACTTCCTAAGCACTGTCAAAGAGACAGCAGATGGCAATAGCTGTCTGTTGCCACCACAGCTATGAAGATGTGACCTAAAGAATTTCCTGATCCATCTTGGGTATCTGTTTTCTCCGTCCTCGTTCAAACGGATCCCCTTGTTTCCTCTACTCTCTTGCCTTTGATGCCACGAGAGACGCAGAGCAGAGGGACAGAGTCTGGGGGAGACGGCCCTTCCTCTGAGCTTCCCTCTCCACATACTCTGAAGGAGGGCTTTGTGTTCTTGTTCCTGAGCACAAAGGGTGGCGCGAGCAGCGATGCTGACAGTGTACATTTGCAGATGCCACCATATGGGTCTGGAAAGCAAAAAAAAAAGAAAGAGGGGGGAAAAAATCATCGTTGCACTGATGATTCCCTGCACATGTAGGAAGGAGACAGTTTGCATTGTTGGCACTGTCCCTGCACAGAAACAAGCACAGCTTAGCAAAGTTAAGCAGATGGCACTAGATCTGGTGCCAGGGAAGCATTGAATTAAAGGTTATACCCACCAGGTTTGATGCTGTGCCAGTTTGGATTGGTACAAAGCTTCGGCCCACCTGCTTATTGGCCTCATGACATCTGGCATCTTTTTATTTAATTTTTTTCCCTTTCCTTTACTGAGCTAAATGCAGTAAGAGAGGGGAAAATGTTGTTTTAAAAGCTATTTACTAGTAATTGGGATTAAAATCCCCAAACAACAAAAACAAGAAGAAAAAGCCTTGTAGGCACATTGAGCAGAATGGAGATAGCAACGTTCATAGCTATAGATTCATGATTTTGTGGTGTAGTGGTGAGAAGGTAGCATTTATTTAATTTATTTATTTGTTTGATTTATAAACCACCCTCCCCTATACGCAGGGCTCAGGGCAGTGAACAACATTCCAACAATACCTATAACTAGGTACATTTCAATAAATACATTTGCAGTAAATTAAAACACTCAAAAACAATAACAGATCTATGACTATTTCAGACTATTAGATGGTATTTCAAGGACTAGTTTATGTCCTAACCCCGTGTGGGGGGAGAGAAAGAGAAGGCCAGGCTTAGTGAAAAAAACCCGTCACTGTCCTCAGCTATAGGCCTGGCTGAAGATCTCTGCCTTACAGGCCCTGGGGAACTGCACTAGATCCCACATGGCACAGATGTCATTAGGCACAGAGTTCCACCAGGCTAGTGCCAGTTCTGGTTGAGGACAGCTGGATATCTTTTGGGCCAGGGATCATCAGGAGGTTCTTCTCTCCATAACATAATGCTCTTCTGCAGGTGTGCCGGGAGAGGCGGTCCCATAGATCTAAAAAAAAAGTTGAATAAATTCTCACTTTACAGTATCAATAATGAATTCAGAAGGGTGCTTATGGACTGAAAAACAGTATTAAGGCCGCTAAGAAGGACCACAGATCCCCAAACAATGATTCCCTATAGACTCCCTCCACCACATTAAAAAAAACCCCACCCTTACATTCAGCAAATAACACTCAGGATCTTTGATTAAAACAGATATGCTTCTACCATCAGATCTTTGCTCAGCTCCCAGGCTCCAGGGCAACTAGGGTTGCCAACCTCCAGGTGGATACTGGAGATCTTGATCCCCAGGCTACAGAGATCAGTCATCCTGGATAAAATTGCTGCTTTGGAGGGTGAAATCTATGGCATTATAACCTGCCTTCCCCAGGTTCCACCCCAAATCTCCAGGGATTTCCTAACCCAGAGTTGGCAACCGTAAGTGTAGGGTTGACAGGACTTAACTGGCTTTTAATGGGGGGCTCCCGGGTTCATCCTGGGATCTTTTTGCACGTGCAAAGCACGCATGCCATGATGACATCACCTGGAAATGACATCATCACACCGGGCACATTACATGTCGATGGTCTAGCATTTTGGCCAAAAATCGGGGGAAACTCCACCTTGACTGGGGGTCTGGCGACCCTACCTAAGTGTGATCCAAGTTCCTAGAATTCTGCCCCTTTAGTGCCCCCTCTCAGGAGTCTGGATTTTAGGTGTTTGACTTCCAAAAACTATAACAGCAGACAGAACTAAGTTCACCTCTCTCTAGTATTTCATATCTATGAGTCTAGGTAAAGATCCCCAGTCAGTTTCAGTCTGGAAGTAATATATTCAGTGGGATATCTAGGATTTCTCCTGTTATGTCCAGATTTTGGCACGCTGGCAGTTTATGCACAGCCAGAGTTTTTATGTACACACTCCCCTGCCACAAGAACAACTTTTAATGAGAGTCAGGGCATATGATGTGCATATCTTCTCTCACATCCTTCCATATGTTAACTATAGTCATCAGACAACCATCTGTTGGCTATGTCACCACTTAGGGTGGCCATCTGGCATTGGCCAGAGCCTGTGCCTTTTCATCGTGACTCCTGCCCTGTGGAATGGGCTCCCTGAAGAGGAGAGAGGGGCTCCATCCTTCAGGAGGTGCTGCAAGGCCTACCTGTTTTCCAGAGCTTTTGTGGGGATTTGAATGGCAGGCAACTTTTAAGGGAGGAGGATTGGGAGCTTGCTATTTTATTTTTGGCTTTAGCTGGGGATGTTTTAACTATTATTGTAAGCTGCCTTGAACCAAGAGGAAAAGCGGGATAGAAATGTTTTATAATAAATTCCAACAAATTATCTTACTATGAAGACTGCAGCATGAGTGATTCCTTAAAGATGTATAATATCTCATCCATTACAGTCTTTGAGCCCACTTGTAGATTCATAAAAGAAACATAGTTTTGGACCTCAGGGTCCCACTGAAAATGAAACAAGGGTGCATTGTCAAATGCTCCAGTCCCATTGATTTCAGTGTGACATGCTACAATCCTGCTACAGACCTGTTTTGGATTGCTGCCTTAGGTGCAACTCATTTTTACTGGATTGTACCTGAGAACTTTACACTGCTTTATGGAAAGTCTTTAACCTGAAAGCCCATCACTGGAAATCATATGGCATACATTTGCTTTTGAGTGAGATATCATAGGAGGAAAGGTCGGCACTTAAGAGAAAATAGTTGCAAAATCCTACTTAGATGAAAAAAGGATGAAAAGAACATCCTAACAAATAATGCTACTTGATCATCAGGCAACTGCTAGTGATCAAGGCAGGCTCATAAGTCTTTCACCCTACTGTACTTAAAAAAAGAGTATCATCTGATGTCTCTTTGTGAAGATGCGTATGATCTTTATCATACCTTAGCTTGTATAGGAGAGAAGAGCATTAGAGAGGACAGAGAAGTTCATTAATACTATTAATATAATGAAGAATTGGCGTGGCAGAGTGGCTAAGACAATACGCTATGAAATCTCCAGCTCAATTCTCACCTTGTTAAGCCACTATTTTCTGAACCATAGGCACCACCCACTGCCAGCTTATTTTATAGGACTAGTTGTTAAATGACTGAAATAACCTGTGTGAGTTATTTGAAACTTTCAGCAATGCTATACAATGGCTAAGTATTCAAGGGGCAGCCAAAGTATATGTTGAACAGTATGGCAGATGACTCGGTGACTTTACTTTAGGTAGTCCTATGGCCCGCAAGGGACACGTTTTCGGAATCTTGAAATAAATCAGAAAGTTTGGTTTGCCTCATCACAGTGCTACAATAAGGAGGGAAGGAGCTTCCACCTGGAAACATCCAAAATTACCTTGACTTTGGAATGGGTACTCAGGCTATACTCAGATAACCATCTTCCAGAGGGATCCTTGAGGTATTGAGTCATCCAAAGGGGCACAATGGCTGAGGACAGACTGGCAATCTAAAGCGGGGCAGGCACGCTTCGCAAACGGAGGAAAGGAGCATGTTCAGACATGCGCATCTGTCCGTCGGCTCCGTTGCGTACTTACCCGTCTCCCAGTCGCTTTCCTTCCGCTTTACCCGGACACCGGTTTTTCCCGGTGTTCAGGGGCCTTCCTCCGCATGCCTCCCGCTTCCAAACAGTGTGAACTGGAAGAAGCGGGAGGCATCCGGAGGAAGTGTGAACGCACCAGCAAAAAGTTTTGCGCATGTGCGCATGTGCGCATATGCGCATGTGCGCACATGCGAAAAACATCAAAGGAAAACAAAAAAAGTGCAGCGGCACGCGCGAGCTGCGCGCACTGGCTATGCGGCAGTCTGAACTCTCCGTGGCAGTCTGAATGCTCCGTATCGCCGCTGATCCGCATTGCTCTGGCCAGTGTGAACGGCCAGCTCCGTGGGTTTTTTCCCCCGCTCCAGTTCCCTCCGCTTTGCCTCCGCTTCAGATTGCCAGTCTGTCCTCAGCCAATGTATCCTGAACCATGATGCATTCAACAAACACACACAAAAATAATTTCTGTGAAAGCACAGGCCTTGTTACCTCTTCTGGGAAGAGCAGTCCACTGAAAATGCTAACAAAACCCATACGTACAACTGATAGGAAAGTTGTATGTCCCCCATTATTGTTCTGGTTGCTTTAGGTCTAGCCAGATGACACATGAGAGTCATGTATGAGGACTTGCATTTTTTTAATGCTAATTTATTGCCTTACATGAATGCTTTGAAAATTAGGGTAGGATTAGTGGTGGAGAGAGTCTGGCCTTCCAAGAGCCACCTGGGAATGCTATAAACAGATTCCCGCTGGAACCCTTCACGCCACCCAGACCCAATCCAAGGACCACAGAGAAGCACATCACATGACTTGCTAGGCTTCATAGCTCTCCAGGGTAACTAGGATCCTAGTAAGATATCCCCTTCTCTTCAGCAGGAGAGGGTGCTTAAACTTTTGACTCTTGCAGGAAGATACAAGGGTTTGTGTGTCTGAATCTGGGTATTTTCATGCAAGAGCAAATTGAAGCTATGGAGAGGAGCTTTAAACTGTGGAAGTGCCATGGGGCAAAATGGTTAAATATCCTCTTCCCCAGTGACACTTCCCCAAGCTGCAGTGCATCCACTTGGGGCTGAAAACTGAAAATGTAAAAACTAAAGAAGTACCAGAAGTTTGCAAAAGTCCCAAGAGTCATTTGCTAACTAAAAGAGAGCATGATGCAATAGAGGTTCTGGTTCACTTGGCAATTTGGAACTATTTTGTTCAGCCTTCTGAAAGTTTGCTCCCATGCATCTGCTAAAAGACAGCTCAGCCCCTATGCTGTTTCTGCAAACTTTCCCCTCCCTCCCCTTTCTGCCCTCCTCATTTCATATGGTATCTGAACTGTGTCACTAGTTTTCAGATATTTCATAAATCTTGCTCAAAGATTTTTCTACCAATTATCCATGCTGTCTGATGTCCTCTTGAAAAAGAAATCAAAACCAATGTTGTATAGATTCCTGTTTCGAGCCAATATTTTGTTGATGAATCTCGGCTCTTGCTGAGTACACAAACCCAACCTCGCTTCCAACGACAGGCATCTCCAGAATGCTCTCCAGCTGTGTACTCTCATTGCACACCCAGAGGCCAGGTGCTTAAATCTTGAATGGACAAGATATATTATAAACAGTTCCAGTCTGTGCAGCACCTGCAGTCCCAATGACAACATAACTGTATACATAGCATGGGGATGAGTTCAGTGCTAACAGTACTATGTAGCCACAAAGGGAGATTCTATTAGGGTGTGCTTCTGAACATACCCAAGCTGCAAATATACCCCAAATTAGACATTTTGGCTCAGTTCAGGTATATTTGAACCCACCCCCCACAAACACACTCAGAATTCCAGGGTAATACATTTTGGGAATGTTTCAGGTTCGGGGAGGGGAAAGGATGGCCTAGTCTACCCCCCATGGCCCTTAAACTTTTTTAAAGAAAGAAAAAGAAAGAAAGACATCATATACTGGACCAGCATTGACCTGCTGATGACTCTCCGGGGCTACATTACAGCCACTCAGTGGTTCTTTCTTCAGCAGTCAGTGGAGCCCGCCTGTGTAGAATGGCTGTGTAGAATGGCTGTGACATGGGATCCTGGCTGCACACTGAAACCAGTGACAGTTTTGTGAGGCTTCAAAAGCCTTCACAAGTCTTTGGGACCTGCTGTGAGTCTCAGGGGCCTCGCAAAGGCTTCGGAAGCCCTGGCCAGCTGTGATTTGCAGCTAGGAGCTGAACATCAGCCTGGCAGCCTAACAGCCATTCTCTGGTTGTCAGGACCCGGGCAGGTCCTCTGAACACTACTAGCAGAAGCCGGTCAGCAGCTGCAATATGGCCCTAGAGAGGTACCAGGGGAATGATGGCGGCTGGCCTGGTAAGTCATGCTTTCCTTCCCCTTTTTCTCTTTAGAAAACTTAAAGGAGAGAGCCATTGAGAAGGATTTCCATTTTCATTTCAGGATGGATTTTCAATAGGGCATGTTTTAGGGGGGCTAAAATTCTGGAATCCAAAAATTGTGGGGTGGCCCCATGACTAAAAAGGAAACAACCTACCTGAAATTCTGGCATACTGAAAAATGTGCCCTGTAGAACATGGAAATCCAAAATTAAATCCAAGTTTTTGCAATGCACACCCCTTACATCCTATAGTTACAGAAATCCCTGGCTCCAAGACAAAGGATTAGTCTCAAACATAACCAGAATGTGCATACTACTAGAAGTCACTTCACACTCTGAATACATAGCAACTGGTGTGATATCCATTTCTAATGATGATTTCCTAAAATAATAGTTCATTCTTTGAAATGGCCCTGTAGTTTTACAACAAACACCCCTGACAGAGTGCTATCCAAGAAGAATCCTCCTGAGTTAGGGTGTACTTGTCAGTTGATATGAGCTGCTGCAGTTGACATAAACACCCATGCCTGGGTTTTGGGGTTTTTTGGGGTAAAAATAGTCCTTGGGCATTGAAAGTTAGGTACCATTAAGAATACGTTTCTCAGGAGTACCTCGGATGCTTCTACAACATGTCCAAGGTACTGGCTGAAGTGAGGAAGATGAGAATGAAAGGAAGGGGAAAGACAGGACAGACTCTTCCCACCCATTGGCTAGGTAGCCACCACTTCTGCTAGTGCCACCAACCACAGAAACCCAAAGCAGAAAAGTAGGGAACCCATCAAAGTCTGAGCCAGAAAAGAATTTGGAGCTAGAATGTTTACTTTTGTTGTTGTTGATAGTGAGGATTTCATGTCTACAGAAAGTATGAGCTTTGTTAGCATCTCTCATTTTAACATCAGTGAAACCCATTCCAAAAGCCTAGCCCCCGTCAGAAACTTGCTGATGTTGCCAAATAGCATTCAACTAATACATAGAGGTAACATTTCCATTACCTTAACCAATGCACAGTAGCACTGGGCTTCTATTTTTGTCATCTAGAACATCATTCCCAATAATAAATAGAATGCCAGAGCACTGAAACTCATTCAGTGACTTTCATGGAGGTTACAGCCAGATTTATTTATTTATTTTTATGGGGGGAAAGTGCTGTTTGCTCATTATTGCTGGAGGTTGGGTTTCATGTTGCAAGTTACAGAGTGCCAGTTTTTATGGACTTTCTTTACAATTGGAACGGGAGACAAATAAAAGGGGATATAAAAAGGGTCATTTGTTTTTGAAAGTTTTACTGCTACTGTTACAGATAGTTCGTAGAAGTGTAAAAATACCTGAACCCATATTAGTTCTGCCATATATTTCACTTTTTCCCTTGTTCAAATACATCAGTTGAAATAGTAAACAAGGAAAATGGGTTTGTTGGTCAATTGTTTTTTCCGTTTGCTCATCTATTTCAGAAGCTCTTAATAATCATTAGCTTCTGATGGTCTTTTATTTACTTTGCCAAGGCTTTTTGAAATCAATGAGTACAATCCATCCAAAGCTAATCATATTCATTTGATTTTAGTTGGAGAATTTTGAGCTTGGTGACAGTTCATAAATTACGTATTCAGAGGTTGTTTAGATTAGAAAAACAAGAGATGTGAACAAATTTAACTTGACTTTCAGCCCATGAAAAATTTTAAATGTGGAATTTATCAGTGAAAAATTGAATGGCAGAAGCAAAATACTGCACATTTCAGTGCTTCCATGAATGAAGCAAGTACATGGAAATGGTTTAGCCTTCCTCCAACAGTTCTCCATGCCATTCAAAACACTGCTGAGAGTCGGGAAACTTCCAAAACAGTATGCTATGTGGGATATGAAAAAGCTGTGGAAGCTCTGAAGGAATCAGCTTCCCTCCCTTATATAGACAGAAAACTTTATGGATCAAACTTTAACCATTTTAGAGGGAGGGATGGTTACTCTAGCTCAGGGGCATAGACTTTTGGAAATTCTGGGGGGGGGGGGGGGCTCTTTAGTGCACGCACGAAGTGTGCATGCTCGCTGGGGTGATGTTCTCCCCCCCCCCCGGGAAACTGCTGCGCCTCCCCAGGCCCGCCAGCTGCTGCTGCCGGTGCCTCTCTCTTCCCCCCCACCCCTTCCCTCTCCCTTTCCAGCAGCGGCGGCTGGGCCTCGGAAGAGCCCGGGGAGGCATGGTGGCAGGTGCTCCATCTTGCTGGGGGTGGCTGAGCCCCCCTCCCTGGGAAATTTCGGGGGTGGCTCGAGCCCCCCCCCCATAGTCTATGCCTATCCTCTAGCTCAGTGTTTGTTCTCACTGTAGTATATTGACACATATACTGATCCATAACAGTAGCTGTCTAGTAACAAGAAAACCAATAAAATTTGCCCCCATGAATTTCATCAATTCAAGGTAGTCCTTGAGCCAGCCTGTGAGTTGAATCTAACTACCTTTTCCACTTTTGAAAATGGGAAACTGTCCTTCTGACTACCAAACAAGCTATGCTGAGAATCACGGGACCTGTGGAACAGGGTATAGTAAAAAGTGGAATTAAATGAAATTGAGACAGAAAACTGATTGGATCCAAACCTATATATCTAACCCTATATATTTTGCTGCATGGCAATTAAAAAAATAAAGCAATAGTTACTTCCACATTGTGGATCCAGTGGCCACCTTCTACCTTATCATGACCTTTCCATAAAGGCCAAGACAGAGCACCTTCCTGGCTGTACCGCATATGAATTATTTAACCATCCAGAGTAGATATAAAAATATCACCAATAGCTGCTCTTTTTTGCTTATTAGCTCCCTTTCTGAAGCTCGCCAAGCCAAAACGAGTACTTATTCCAAAAGCACTGGATTTTTCCATTGAATATTTCCCCCACTGAATATTTTCTTCTTCTTTTTTACTGTATTTTTAAACACATAGTAAGATACAATGCAAAAGTGAATAAAAACAATGCAGATTGCATCAAATTTTCTTCCAAGAAGACCATAGTTCCAAACCAAAGCTTGCATGATATAACGGTTAAAGTAACAGATTAGGACTGGAGAGATCCAAGTTCATACCATCATTCTGCCATGAAGCAAACAGGCTAAATTCCTCTCAGGCTATGTTATGAGCAGTGTTCCCTCTGAGCTAAGTTAGTGTGAGCTAGCTCACAGTTTTATTTATTTATTTATTTATTTATTATTTTACATTTATATCCCACCCTCCCCGCGAACGGGTTTTTAGCCTCCAGCTCACACATTTCTAGCTCAGGAAGGATGGCTCTAGAGCAAACTAATTTATGCAGTAGTAAAATCGCTCGCTCACAACTTTAATGCCAGTAGCTCACAAAGTACAATTTTTGCTCACAAGACTCCACAGCTTAAAGGGAGCATTGGTCATGACGCTGTGGTGAGAATATTGAGAGAGAATCATGTTGGACCTCACTTGGGAGTGTTCTTGTTAGACCTCACTTGGATTATTGTGTTCAGTTTTGGGCATCACAGTTTAAAAAAGATATTGACAAGCTAGAATGTGTCCAGAAGAGGGCAAAAAAGATGGTGAGGGGTGTGGAGACCAAATCCTATGAGGAAAGGCTGTAGGAGCTGGGTATGTTTAGCCTGGAGAGGAGACAACTGGGAGCAGGGTTGCCACACCCCTGCCAAGGGTCAGAGACCCTTTTGTAGGGTGCTTCTGTGCCACTGGCCAGCTGGCCAGTGGGGGAAAATCCCACCCCCAACTGGCCCAAGAGGTGTCGTGATAATATCACCTGGAAGTGACATCATCACATAATCAGCATCGCATGGTGACACTGTAGTGTTTGGGCAAAACTCTACGGTAAAATCACCTACAAAATCACCCTCCCCCAATGTCAGCGATGTGATGACGTCACTTCTGGGTGATGTCATTGCACCCTGCATGCAAAGCGCACATGGCAGAAGATTCCAGAGAAGACTAGGGATCTCCCCGCTGGCTGCCAGGTAGGACATGGCAACCCTAACTGAGAGGCTGATAGCCATCTTCAGGTATTCAAAGGGGTGTCATACAGAGGATGGAGCAGAGTTGCTTTCTGTTGCTCCAGAAGGTAGGAAAAAAAACAATGGACTGAAATTAAAAGAGTTTTAACTACCTGACAGAGCAGTTCCTCTGGAGGTGGTAGGCTCTCCTTTGAAGGTTTTTAAGCAGAGGCTAGATGGCTATCTGACAGCAATGATGAATTTGTAACCTTAGACAGATCATGAGAGGGAGGGCAGTAAGGGATGAGTCAGCGCTCAGCTCTCATGGCCATTTCTTACAAGCCCGGGGTAATGCCAATTGCCACTTTGGGGTCAGGAAAGAATTTTTCTCCAGGCCAGAGTGCCCACAGATCCTGGAGGGTTTTTTTTACCTTTGTCTGGGCACAGAACAGGGGTCACTGGGGGAGTGGGGGGTGGTAGTTGTGAATTTATTGCATTTACTAGATGACCCTTGAGGTCCCTTCCAACTCAATGTTTCTATGTTTTTATGTTCCTATTTATGCTGCACTGAACTCATTGGAAGCAAGGGAGGATGACTGCATAATAGACAGAAAGCTATCCATGCATCAAAATTCCTGATTTAAGTTAGATAGTAAATTGCATGACTCAGCATGACTACTTTCCTCTGGATTGGGACTCCAAATTATATTTTGCCTGGATATTCTGTTGGAAGAAACTTTAAAAAAAAGAAAAAAGAAAACTGACAGTTTTCCTGCAGAACAAAAACTTAATACTTTAGATGTCCTTCAAAAAGTGTCCCTAATAACTGGGCCTTCTAAAGCAGAGTTAGCTTGGAACAATTGACATCTGCATCTACAGTGGTGCTCCTGTAGCAATGATGGCACTTCTGGAAAAGCCAGACGGTCAGCAGGAATATTGTTGGTGTGTATTTGTGAGAAAAAGATTCTGGAATTAGTAACAACTGCCTTTCTGTTTTAAAGCCTGGGAAATTACGAAAGTAGGTCTATGCCAATTTCCTCAGTTTAATTTTTCCAGAACTTTACTCTGCACTATTTTTTTTTACTCCTGCTGGATTCCAAATTAGCTAGGAGATTTTTGAAAATTAATTTCAGAACTGGAGCCTGTGCATTCTACCAAAGCTTTCAATTCATATGCATTTCCTCCTCTATATTGCCAGTACATACATGGGTGCTACAAAAAGGAAAACAAACAAAACAAAACCCAAAACTGTGAAAAGTAATGGTGTGATCTTTCAACAAGATTCTGTTTGACTAGTATATTATTGATGGACACATGTACTCCTAAGCACAGTCAAAATGCCGTTCTTAAAAATATTCTGACAAACATTAATAGAATCTTGATACTACTGTATGCATATTACATCAAGACTGATTTTTTGCATTGTTTAACTGTACATATCCATCAGTAAAACGCTGTATAAAAGAGTAATGGTGCAACCATACACACAATCAAATTAAAGTTGGGTTGGGGGGGGGGGGTTTAATGTGCACGCACATTACTAAAACACCACACGAAAGAGCTGTAATGCAGTCAGTATACAATCACATCAACATTGCTTTTTTGCATTGTTTTACCAGTGCACATCACTCAATTTCTTCCAGCTTTCACTGAATCTCTTCCAATTCCCTTCCTTATTACATTCCCTGTTGCACATGGGCTGTCATGGGTCTGCCTGCTGACCGTTCCTCGGATGAGGAAGAGATGGAGGAAGCTGGCTCCAGCCCTTAGATGCTGCAGAAAGAGCTGCCTGACAAGGTAGAGACTCCATCAAGTGCACAAGGTAGAGACTCCATCAAGTCAGTGTACCATGCCCTCAGTCCCACAGCCCAGACAAGGCAGGCCTGGAGAGAGGTGCAGGACTGGCACTGAAGCATGTGGCTGACAGCTCAGCGCCAGTCAACCTCTGCCTGTGAGCTTGAGTCAACACAGGCTGAGGACTGACTACACCATAGGCTGCTCAGCCACTGATGAGTTGCTCCTGTCCTTGAATGACTCAGCAATGTTTTTCTGACAAAAGCAGTCAGAACAGGACAAGCCTGTGTGGAAGCAATTTGTTTACAGCTTTTGTGTGCCTGCTGGTGGGGTGTGCCTTGGTCTAGACATAAGTGCGATTGACCTTCTGGACTGTGACCTGGCTTGTGCTCTTTGGGTTTGCCCTTCTGGTTTGATGCTTGGGCTTCTATCTGTGCTTTGACCCTGGACTGTGTTTCGACTCATGCTTATTGCCTCCTGCCCCAGCTGTCTGCCTGAACATATGCTTTTGTACATGCAAAAAGCAAACTAATAAAAGGGAAACCCAGTAAAATACTATTTTATAGCAAACTAGTGAAATAAAAATTTTTCTGGGTTTTGGATTATTGTCTGTGAAAGGTTTTCCTCAATAGTATTTTTAGTAGTGTAACCTAACCATATTGAGTACCATCCCCAATCCAGTGAAAGCTGGGCACTTAATCCATCTAAAAACAGCAGGTGGTAACACAGTTAAGTGCTTGTATCCTCCTATTGATTTCTACTGAGATTTTAGAATGCCTGGCCTGGATTGAGCCCTTTTAATAAGCTTAGAATGCACTAATGTTTTAACTAGATGATATCTTAAGCTGTAGCATTTTCCCACTTAGTCTGCATTCGTTTATATGCATTACTCAACCAATTGACATTATCAGCTGCTTGGAAATGTGTGATGTTTAGGAGCTCAGCATGTAATTTTGAATTGCCCCTTCCCCCCATTAGGAGAGCAGCACTGTGACATGGGGAAGAAAGTGGCTTTTGGTCACTGCAGGCTAAAGGCTCAGACGGAACAACTCTACTCTGTCATGTAAATCCTTCTTAGTGCTCAGATTACTGACCCAAATGCTCCTTAGGTGGAATGTGTCAATCCAACTGCCATGCAGTTATGTGATGCACACATGCATTTTAATAATCTCTGTTTTGCATAAGTGTAATGAGTAGTGGCTGTGCTATATATCCTGACACAGTGGAAGAATGGGGGCAGATTTCTCTGTCACCCCTCTGCACCTAACTTGAAATACTACCACCTCTCTGTCTCTCTGCTACTGTATGCTAATTTGGATTGCCTGTGAGCTGTGTTGTTCACGTACAGGGTTAGCCTTTCCATTGGGTGAAGCTAGGCAGATGCCTGGGTTGGCATTTATAATTAACTGCACAAGCATGCCCTGGATTCATCTGCTTCCACTGGCCAGGAACCTTCCATTGTTCTGATGAGCAATTGGTACGTGAGTGAGAAACAGTACTGAATGGTAAATCCAGCCTTTTCCTGCACCAGACATGGGCAATCCAAAAAGTGCTCTCCAATGTCCCTGGCAACATCTTGGAGGATTTTGGAGTTCACCTCTCAGACCATGCTTGGGGGAGGGGGCAGTATTTTTTTTTTAAAGTCAGCCATATGCTGGCGAAATTGCTACTACTGGAGAGTATGCAAATGAAGATCTGGAGATAATAGGCCTATGGCACAAAGAAGTCATTAAAGGGCCAAGAAACATATGAAGTGTACCAAAAGGCCCTTTTCAAGTCTAGAGGTGAAGGGTGTGTAAAAAGGATGAACCCTGGAAACCTATTATGATCTGGAAGTCGGGTCCTTATGCATGTGACCTCTCTGTTCATTGTTACAACATTTCCTCTTCCATGTAGCAGTGTGATGCTAGTAGAAACTATATCTACATTGTTCTTCAGGGGCAAATGCTGCTCAACGCTGCAAATATTCCATAGGAGAGCTGAAAAACAGCAAGAAAATCTCTGGCTTCTGTTCATGGTAGATTCTTCAAATGACCAGTTGATCATGGAGCCCCCATCATGAGTTTCCATTTCAAAGTATAGAAGTCAAGGGCATTGGTTCTGGGAGGCATGGAAGGAAGGACCAAACCAGGGATTTCACCAGAATGCAATTAGGTGAGTAATGGCAAGAAGGATAGGACTTCACTAGGGCCAGACAAGCCTTGGTGAAAGTGAGATCCAATCAACAAATTCCATGACCTTACAACAAGTAAGCCTATTTGTCTGTCTCACTCCACATTAGTAGAAAAGAGCAAGAGTCCAGTAGCACTTTAAAGACTAACAAAATCTGTGGCAGGGTATAAGCTTTCTTGAGTCACTGGTCACTTCTTCAGATACAGCTAGAACAGGAGTCCATCTGTCCTATTTATTGGAAAGTGGAGTGAACCACATATTTTATTAGTCTTTATTAAGGTGCTTCTGGACACTTGCTCTTTTCTACTACTACAGACACGGCTACCCAGCTTGATCTCTATCCTGACCTCCAGGGCCCCAGGCAGAGAAAAGTTTCCCCCAACAACTGTTTGGTGATTTCTTTAAACTGAAAATGCCAGGGATTGAATCTGAGACCTTCTACATGCAGGCAGAGAACATTTAGTTTGGATATTTTATCCAGGCAGCCCTCCATAGCCCTGTTGACCCTGAAGCTGGTTATGCTGTGCTGTGTAGGACAACGTACGTAGGAAGCTCTGCTTTGGAAGCACTGGGGTGTGAGCCCTGCCCCCCCAGTGATTATTCCTCTGCAGCCTCTTTAGGGCTAGTTATTATGAGAAATACAAAAAGAATTAATTCTGCTTTGATTAATTTACTACTAACAAGCAATTAATTTCTTTAAAAAAGAGAGAGAGAGACTGCAGCAGTCCCCTTTTCTTTGATATCATGGTTTCTGACTTGAAAAACCTGCCCAAAATGTATGCAGGAAGCATTAATTACTGCAGTGATGTCTGGAATGTTCTCTGTGTATGCTCAGGAGCATTTTTCTTGCATACACCAGAGTTCTGCTCTAGCACTGAAAAGAGTTCTTGGATTGAATTATGGCTCCAATTAAGCATAATAATTAGGCATAAACTATAAAAGGCCGCCAGGTACCAAATGACATGCATCGGAGAAAAACACCTGCAATCTTCCAAAGGGCCAGCTTTCAAAGGGAGCATTGCCCTACATCCCCTTCTCTCTTTGGTGTATAAAAAAGCAGAGTTATATGTATTTTGATGGGCAATTAATTGTAAAGGCTGACTGCTAAAAGATTTACTTGAGGTTCAGCAGCATAATAATCTGTTGGGCATTTGCTATTAATCATGGTTGTTGGCTGCTGTCTGTACTAATTAGTACACTAACTTATTATTAAGTCTCTTAAAGATTGTATGGGATCTGGGCTGTGCTACAGAATTACTAAGGGAATGAGAACCCTTGGAAACATTACTGCAAACCTACAAAGTCTGCCGCAGATTGCTTGGGTTTTCTGGACAGTTCCAATCTACATCTGACAAGAAGGGATGTGTATCTCTTGGTATCTGTTCTACCCATCCATAATTAGAAATGAAGGCTCTTTATTGTGCAGCCTATAGTATGTCAAATCAGTCATTTCTGGCGCAATGAATAAAGGTCTCCAAGCTCAATAATTCAAAGTGACTAGTACAGTAGTAAGTGAAGTTTTAAACAACGGTAGACAAGTTGATTAGAGCCTTTGGAGATGCATGCTCAGAATAAAAGGGTAACCTTTGCGAACTTTGAATACAAAGCTTTCAAATGAATTTCATATGAAATATGGGGGCACAAAAAGGCGCCATTCAAGGAGGTCTGATTAATTGAGTTTCAGTACTTTGTAAAACCTTGACAGTGCTGGAAAATGTATTTATATGCCGTGTAGCCATACCAAGATGACAAGATCGACGGGAAAGGCAAGACTGAGAGGCACAAAAGAGGCTCTGTAGAACACCTCTGGAGATACTCGGGTGAGTGAAATGTAAAACCAGGATTTACAAATATTGTACTCCCAAACACTATTGCTGCACCCAGCCTACAAAGGTGGGTGGTGGGGATCTTGTTCAGATCCAGTAAGTGGTTTAAGATGTACAAATAAAGGTTTATGCAGGGAGGCGAGCATTTGAAGCCACCTGGAGCATGTGGTAGAGAGTGTATCCATCAGTACAGCAGCTGGGATGAAATTATAAAGAGCACTGCTTTTCACCACACTTATTTTAATGCACACATTTCTCCTGTCACTGCTACTCTGGAGGGGGGAAAATATTGTCAACAAATACAAATGGTACCCATTACCGTGTATTCATACCAATGACAACAGAGACTAGGATCCCCCCTCCACAGTAAACAACACATACTTACTTATTTACTAGCACTATGCTGAATATTATCCAGTCACAACATTTCAGAGAGAACTTTTCCCCTGGAAAAACAATGCACTCCCATCCCGCAACAATCCTATTTGGCACTATTGTTTTCTTGGGTGCTTCTACTTCAACATCATTCTCCCCCAGCCCATCTACTGCTCCCTTCCCTTTCCTAGTTTAGTCACACAAGTGACTCCATCCAGTTTGGGATCACATCACAATGTCAAAGTTGAGGAAGGACCATTGGGTTGAGCCCATGCTTTGTGTCCAGGAGGGCCCCTGTTTAACCTTTGGCATCTCCAATGAAAGCGTCTCAGGAAGCAGGTGTTGGGAAAGTAATTTTCATACATGGATTTTACTCTCGGTTTTAAAGTGGTGTTATGATAGCTTTACAGTGGCCCTGATCACATGCAGAATTAGCCGTGCGATAGGCACGAATGCCATGCGGATTTTAAGGGTGCTATCACACCAGAACATTTGGCAAGTGTCCTGCACTCATCAGGAACCTGTTTCTCTCTGCTGAAGAAGTGGAGGTAAAAGATACTAGGGAAAGATACTAAGGCCATAGATGGACTTTCCCCGTGTGATCGCTCCAGTGTGCACTCATGGCATTGGGGATAGTCTGATCAGGCTATCCTGACGCCATGCCGTTGTTTTTTCCCTTCTCAGAACGCACACCATCGCATACTGCCATAGGAGGCCCTAAGGGTGGATATGCGATTCATTGATCCCCCATTTAAGTGCACTGGGCAAAAACAGCAACCCTCCCCCCCGACTCACCTGCAATTGTGTCTGATCATGCAGTGACGGGCTATGCCCGCAGCTTCACAGAACTGTGTGATTGTGCAACTGCAGGTAAAATTACTCTGGGGCAAATAGCCTCACTTCCCTCCCAGATTATCTCGCTCGTGTGACCGGGGCCAATGTTCTGCTTTTACTTTTCAGCCACTTTGCTAGACCTGATGGGGCAGAAAGGCAGAGCATAAATTCTGTAAGTAAAAATAAACAAATAAATGCCTGTACTTAAGACCCTGCAGAGCTACTAGTGGTCAGAATAGGCAGTTCCACACTCGATGGAGCAATGGTCTTCATCTTCATATTTCAGCCAATCTGATTTGTCTATGTGTTGACATTGCAGAAGGTTAAGGAAGGCAATCAGGAATGAGGGCCAAATAAATGAATACACAGTCTGGCATGGAGTTTCTCAGCATTGCTGAAAAGAAGAGGCATTTATGGCATTGCCAAGAATGTTAAAAAACCAAAACACAACCTGTGAATAATTTCATCTCAGTTCTGTTATTCAGTTCAGTTCAAACCCAAACCTTCCCAATTCACAACAATTAAGAATAAATCAAAATTCACTCACACACAAATACCGAAATCCATGTAAAATTTAAATTATCCCTGGTTGTCAAATGGGAGCCCCAAGTTCTGCAGCTGAAATGATTTTGAGAGGCCTCTCAGGAAAAAGGAGTTCTGCAATTGTCCCCCGCCCCCGCCCCCGAATGTTATTTTACATGCCTCCTGAAAAGTTCTGGAGCTGGAGATGCAGTGAAGTGAAATCAGCAAGCATAGTTTATTTGGGGTTCAGATAAACCATGACCTGCGGAGGTCGGGGGCCTGCTTATATTTACAGGGAAGCCACACCCCTGACCTCGCCCAGTTGGTGTGATAGATGTAGGTTCCTGCCAGTGACTGACATAGGCCCATTTGAATATTCTGAGCCTCTTATTGGGGGAAAACTAGGATTCGGTGTGGCCATTGTTCGCCAGACCGAAGCTCAGATCTTTCCTGGCCATGTGCTCGACGGTGGCCATGTGGCCGTCGCCATTGCATACATTATACCGCCACTGATTGAACTTGACACAAGAACAGTACAGTCAAGGGGGAATTCTCAGTTGAACTCAACAGCTGTCCTGGATATAGGAGAGGATGTGGTCCCTGCAGATATGTAATATGGGTGGGAGGGTCAAAATGTCAAGTCCCTTCCATCTGCATTAATTGAAGCTTCCATTCAGTAACTGAGGACAGGCCAATAATGAGTAATCCATCCCTGAGACCTCAAAAGCATAGATGACACTTGCCAGATCCTTGCTAGTCATAAAGAGCTACAGGCCTTTTCATAAACTAAAGCTTTTCAAGAGCACACCTGGTCACCACCCCAATCTGGAAAACACTTTGCATCCTGAGACCATCTTTACATTTACAATTATATGTTACAGGAATATATAGATATACACGTCCAAATTATGCATCCATTGTTGCAGCAGAATAGAGTGATTACGAAGGAATGTTTACTGACCTGTGACAATAAAAAAATTGGATGCACTGATCTTGATCCAGTTTAGATCCATTGAAAGCAAGGGAACTTAAACTGATTGCATCTAACTTGTTAAACTGTTTTCAGTGGACTGTTGGTTGCTACTAACTCTAGCAGGACAGGGGTCTGCCTGTCTGTTATTTCCTTGGTTTGTAACACTGTCCTCTAGAGAAAATAGGATGCTGGTAAAAGGTCAACCAGTACTAACAGGTGGAATGGTGCTAATGGCACTAATTGCATGACAGGCAAAACAAATGAAGCTTTGTGGAACTGTTACTGCATTGTACAACAGCATTATTTTGACCCCCAAACCCCCATTTTAATTGTGCTTCCCCCTTGTACAAATTAAACCTGTGATTTATTGTCTTGCACTGCTTTCTGTTCCCTTGGGCCAATTTTTTCCTGTTAAACGGATGCAATTTTTAATTATGTTTTTAAGTCAGTTGTATGTAAACAGCAAATCAGTGGCAGAAGAGTAGCATCAGAGTTATATTTAAAAAAAATTACTCAGAAAGAGCAGCAATGAAAACAGGCAAAACAACACATACAAAACCAAAACAAAAATATAACAGTACATGTTGATGTGTTCCTAAAATTTTCACAAGGATCACCAGAAAACTTTACCTGATGATTTTGACCTATTATGTACCACTTCATGGCACAGAGTCTCTTGCCTTTTTTTTTTCAATGGATGGCTATTCTATTGTCAAGAGAATTCCCCAGTTTTCCAAGCTCTGTTAAGATTGTGTTCTTCTTGTTTAGATTATTAGATAGATTGAAAAGGGGAGGGGGGGAGACCAAATCAAATCCAATATATGAAGACAGTATAGTGCATTCACATGTGACTTCTCACTAGCAAAGAAATCCATTTGTGAAGGTGCTTGCAAATGGCATTAAACAAGCCATATTGCATATATAGGGACAGCTTGTGCTATTAAGCCTGTGTGGTGGGTGGGAAGGAATCAAACCGTTCCAAGAGAGAGTTATGGGAGGCTGTGGGCTACATGGACACACAATACCACCTACTGCTCCACAGCAGTTAGACGGGATGTGCTTGCTTAGAACACAATGTGTTCTTCCTTTTGACTGCCACGTCCCTGCCTTGTCTTCTCCAACTTCCACTGTTGGAGCCAATTAATCTACCCGCTGTTACTCCTACTAATACTAGTTCCCTATCAAGGAATAGTCATAGGACTTCAGAGGGAACACAACACTGTAGTTGGCCTCCACTTAAAATTCAGGCACAATACTTATCTATTTGCAGTTTGCTAATTTTCTTCAAGGGAAAAAAATTAACAGGCTCATCTCCCCAACCCCCATCTTTCTCTGAATAAGGATATGTGGATATGGATAGGTATGGGGCTGTAGCCAGTCTTCATTGCTAGGTGGAATAGCCCATTTCCAGGTAGGACTTCAAACAATTTTTTTTGGAAAATTAGTTACTTCCTAACTGTATAATACTGTTACAAACCCCAAGAGCCCATGGACTGGATCCCTTGGGTCTGTTCTATAGAGGTGACACTTATCCCTGATACAAGAGGCTCTTTCTGAATCAAAAGTACTATTGCTAACAGAACAGATCTACCTGTCTGAAGGACTGTCTCCTTTATGTCCCTGTGCACCAGCTATGGTCACCAGCAATGCTCCCTCTAAGCTCTGGAGTCTTGTGTGCAAAAATTTGACTTTGTGAGCTACTGGCATTAAAGTGGTGAGTGAGTCATTTGGCAACTGCATGAATCAGTTTGTTCTGGAGCCATCCTTCCTGAGTGGAGACAAAAATGTGTGAGCCAGAGGCTAAAAATGGTGAGCTAGCTCACACTAACTCAGCTTAGAGGAAACACTGGTCACCAGGCAGCCATCTGTTGGCAATCCCACCACTTAAGGTGGCCCATCTGGAATTGAGCAGAGCCTAGGCCTTTTCCATCATGGCTCTGGCCCTGTGGAATGGCCTCCCTGAAGAGATAAGGGAGATCTTCAGGAGGCTCAGCAAGGCCTGTCTGTTTGCCAAGGCTTTTGAGGAGTGTTGAATAGCAAGCATCTTTTAAGGGGAAGGGGGAAGAGATTTGGGGTTTGTTAATTCATTTGAGGGATGTTTTAATTATTATTTAAATAACTATGATTGGAAGCTGCCTTGAACCATGAGGAAAGGCTGGATATAAATGTTCTAATTAGGGATGGGTACAAACTGGGAAAATACATTTTGGTTCAGTTCATGGTTCACGGTGGACTCATGAACCAAACCATGAACTATCACAAACTAAAAAGGTTCCATACAAACTGAACTAGTTTGTAATGTTTGTGATGAGATAGAACAGTCCCTCAGTGTGCTAGAGACACCAAACTCACAGGGGATCTCCAACTGACCCTCCACTACCTGCCCTCCAATTTTGGTGAGGACTGGATATATGAAGTCCGAGTTATGCCCTCCCAAAGAAGGTGTCCCAGGAAAGTACTTTTGGGGGAAATGACAGTTGCAGGTTCAGGAGTATATAGAATGGATCCTGTGCAAGCTAGAGACCAATGCTCCCTCTAAGCTGTGGAGTCTTGTGAACAAAAATTCTACTTTGTGAGCTACTGACTCTTCTCTACATGCCTTCCAAATTATGTGCAGACTGCATTTACAGGGTGTGCATTGGGGCCCCCAAAGAAGGTGCCCCTATCCTAGATGGTTTTCAATGGAGGAAAAAACAGCAAAAAAGCAAAGGCAGAAGAAGCTCTACAGAACAGAATCAAAGTCCCCAAGAATCTCTGCAGTAGAAGCTGAAGGTCGGGGGCATTTTTGCAAGTGCAAACACAACAGGCAGTGGCAGTGCAAATGCACCAGGACTAAAGTCAAGCCAGGAAGATGTTTTTTTGGGGAAACAGGTTCAAAAGTGTATAGAATAGACCCCCTGCAAGCTAGAAAAAACCAAGAAGGGGTCACAGGTATCCTTATGGAAAATACAAGAAACAAACAAATGCTCAGAGAGCATTTTGCCAGCCTCATTCAGAATTGAAGGCTTCTTAGCCAGGTAGAAATAAAAGGGAACTGGTTTGCTACTACATAAAATTCAATAGTGTTTCATGGAGAGCATTTTAGCCAGCACAATATAGGAGGCTTTTAGCACCTGAGAGACAAGACTGGCTTGCTCCTAATACAAACACTTGCAATGGAACCCAAAGATAAAATGCAGAAACTAAAGAAGTTAAGCATTAGTTTGCTCCTAACAAATATTGAACCTTATCAAGAGGCTGATACCTTTCCATACAATAGGACTACACCTGAGGAAGATTGGGATGAAATGAGCTTATATCCGGGTGCTCATTGAGTATGATGGACTTTCCTTGTAATATTGTAAACTTTTATTGAGAGTATAATGAACTTTTCCTTGTAATTTTGTAAAGTTTGATGTTTAATATAAAATGTTCTAGTCATTCATGTCACAGTGTTTGTTTGTTTCTTGTATGTTCCCCCTGCAAGCTACACACACCAAACACACTGGGAACCTCACCCTGACATCTACTCCTCTATAATCTTTCCAAGTTGGTGGTGGATTACATTTCCGGGGTCCCAGTTATGGACCCCATCAAAAAAAGGTCTCCCACCCCAGTGTTCTCTCTGGAAAAGACAGCTGCAGTTACAGCCAGGAGTCTATGGAACAGCCCAGGAACAAACCAGTGACACCAAACTCACAAAGAAACTTCACCTGGGCAGAACTCCCCCTCCAGACACTGGAAGCAAGGCAAGCATAACCCCTATACTTGCACCCCCCTGAGAAAGCCCTGAGACCACCTGAGACCCAAACCCAAAAGCGTGCAACAACATTTGTAGACATGGTGGCTCTAAGCCCTGAGACCACCTGAGATCCAAACCTGAAAGGGTGCAACAATATATGTAGACGTGGTGTCTCAAAGCCCTGAGACCTGAACCCGAAAAGGTGCAATGGCATATGTAGACATGGTGGCTTGAAGCCCTGAGACCACCTGAGACCCAAATCTGAAAGGGTGCAATGACATATGTAGATGTGGTGGCTCAAATCTCTGAGACCACCTGAGACTCAAACCCAAACTAGCACACAATGATGCATATAGACATGGTGGCTTGAAGCCCTGAGAAGGGTTGGCCATGCACAGCAATCATCTCGATAAGGTGAGTGAGTGACTGCCTCCAGGGCCCTCCCCCTAGCTCTTCTGGATAGCACTGTTGTGGGCCCCAGGAGCATGATCTCTTGGAGAGTGGCCTGGAAGCAGTGCCCCTGAGTCCACCAGAAACCCCAAACCCAAAGTGTACCCACAATGTTCAGAGCCTCTTCCAGGGTTGAAACACACACTTGAAGGACACGCACTTGGAGGACATACGGAAAGGCAGACACCCCCAGACTTTTGACGGGCACCATTTGGGAGAGGGTCGGCCAGTCATTGGAATAGATGTTAAGCTCCTCTTCCCTGTGCAGGATGGTCACAGAGGAGATGACATCCTATACCACACTCTTCTGCTCCACCAAACATGCTATCATGGCATAGGTGGAGTTCCAGCGGGTTGGTACTTCCTAGATGAGCAGATGTGTAGATCTGATGCTGCATAAGAAGTGGGTAGACAGGTGCCAGCAAGTCTTGAGGAGGGATCGCAGCTTGAGGGTGGCAGCTGCCATGTGGTCTGCATCCATCCCCTGCACATGGAGTAGAACCACTTCATAGCCAAGTGGCAGGTCTGTCCCTTCCTGGGGCCAACAGTCTGGACAGTGAGGTCCACTGGTTGCCACCAATGGGCGGTGAAGAAGAGGTAGCCAAGCTGCCAGCTGCTCCAGAGGTCTGTAGTAAAATAGACAGTTCAGGTTTGTGCTCTGGAGAACTAGCCCTTGACCATTGCCACTGTGGAATGGTGCATGGCGGGCAAGACTTGCCAGCTCATGGTCCTCCACAAGGGGATGGAGTACCAGGGAGCCAGGTGCTGCAGCAGCAGGTGAAAGGCTACATCCTCCATGATGAAGAAAGGTTAGCCATCCACCACAATTATTTCACCAATGAGACAAGTGAGTGCTTCCTGAGCCCTCCCCCTTGCCCTTTTGGGTGGCACTGTCAGCATGACTTTTTGGAGGGCAGCCTGCCTTGGAGTCCCAACCATGGGAGAGTGTGGGAATCCTTTCTTGGAGGGGTCTCCCACTCCCTCTCTGCTTGTCCCTGCTGAGAGGGAATGGACCTCTTCCTCCGCCCATCATTGTGGGCCAGCTTACTCTGCTTGTATTAAAGGACCCCCACTGCCCTCCACTCCTTCCTCCAGTGGCAACGTGGGATCACCCTTTGGAGGTGTCTGTGAAGAACAGAGGAAGATGGGTGTTGGGGGTGTGCCCCTTTGGAAATTAGTTGTCACGACAGGACCTCTCGGTGGAATCAGATTTCACAATAGCCCTGTGTGCCGGCAGTAGTTCTTTGCAAGCAAGGGGTCAGGGACAAGCGTAGTCGAAACAGTCCGAGTCAAGCCACATAAATCACCTTTTAGATTAGCCGAAGGGCGAAGCAAAGCCGTAGTCACAAAGTAGAGCTGGGAGTCAGAAGCCGGGAAGTCAAGCGTAGGTCCAAAATGCCAAGTCCAAATCCACAATCCAATCCAAGTCCAGGTACACGGTTCCAAGGTTCAAGATGCCAGATTAGTTCACGAGATCAGGAGGGTGCCAAAATTCCTGTCAACAACAGAGAATCTTTGCCAGCACAAAGCATCCGGCGTTCGGCAGCTCCTTATATTTTGAGCTGCCTCGTTATCTCTTTAGGAGCTCATTAACTGTGGCTGAGATTCAGTCAGTACTCTGGGCTCAGGTCTCTGTATCGTAAACGCGCTGAACGCCGTCGTTCTTTTAACAGCTGCCTGCATTTGGCACGCAGTCTGCTGACAGGTGGAGGGGATTCAGCCGGGGATGAGCTCTGTCCGGGCAAAGCCTGATCAGGTGGCACCTCCTGGAGAACTGACTCTGTGTCACTCTCAGTATTCCCCATTAAAGGAGCCAAGTCTTCCTGAGGCTGCCTGTCTGCCTCCACATCTGGCTCCAGGTCAGGCATGGTGTCTGAATCAGGGGCAGGCATGACACTAGTGTGGCCCACCTGGCACTCTGACATGCAGGGGTCACTTGGGAGGGTGTGGAAATATTTCCACAGGGTGGCATGAAAATGGGGTACCATGCTTGGAGCAGGTGGCACTAGGCACCACTGCATTCTGGCCCTGGACTGGGAGGTGCCAGAGGGAGGTGTACCTATGGCAGCAAGAGCAGCAGGGCATTGGAATGTGGAAGGGAAGGATGCTTCCCCCCACTCTCTGAACCACTGCTGTCAGAGTCATCTGCCAAGATTCTTAGCAACTGCAGGTATCTGGGCAGTGTTTAAAAAACTGTTTTGTCTTTTGGGACAGTCCCATGGATGGAGCAGGAAAAGAAGGCTCTGAGACCCTTGGTGATGCCCTGCTGGGACCGGGCTCCAGGGGTGTGTGTAGAAGGCTGGTTTGGTGCCTGGGGACAGGGGCCTCTGGTACACTGGGGAGGGTTTCTTCCCCCCACAATGAGCACCCCTGCTACCCACTTTCATCCTCATGGTCTTCACAATCAGGTGGGGGTGGATATAAATGTGGACCCTTGTCTGAGGCACTCAGCAGCTAAGCTCCTGTGCTCGGCTGGAGCAGAGAGACTGGGTGGCTCAGAGCCCTGACACCCAAGCCCTGGGAGGGTATATAAATGTGGGCCCTCATCCAAGGCACCCACCGGCTAAGCCCCAGTGCTCAGCATGAGCAGAGAGACTTGGTGGCTCAGAGCCACCTTCCCCCCAAACCCCTGCATGCAGATAGTAGATCACAATCAGGAGGGGTGGAGGTATGAAATCTGAGTGCTCTGCTGAGGCACCAAGTAGCTAAGCCAGTTTGGTGCAGTGGTTAAGTGCATGAACTCTAATCTGGGAGAACCAGGTTTCATTTCTCACTCCTTCACTTGCAGCTGCCATAGTTCTGTCAGAGCTGTTCTCTCAAGGACAGTTCTGGAAAGAGCTCTCTCAGCCCCACCCTACCTCACAGGGTGTCTGATGTGGGGAGGGGAAGGGAAAGGGAAGGGAAAGGCATTTGTAAGCCACTCTGAAACTCCTTCAGGTAGTGAAGGGTGGGGTATAAATCCAATCTCTTCTCTTCTCTTTTAAGCCCCAGTGCTTGGCATGAGCAGAGAGACTTGCTGGCTCAGAGCCCTGAGTCCACCTACACTCAAACCCCAGCAGCAATGAGCAGATCACAATCAGGAGGGGTGGGGTATAAAATGTCAGTCCTCTGCCAAGGCACCTAGTAGCTAAATCCCAGTGCTCAGCTTGAGCAGAGAGACTTGATGGCTCAGAGCTTTTAGTCCACCTACACTCATCAGACAACCAACAGAGACTTGGTGACTCAGAGCCCTGAGTCCTACACAGAAATCCTTGCAGCAGAGATCAGATCACAATCAGGAGGGGTGAGGTATAAAATTTGGGTCCTCCACCAAGGCACCCAGTAGCTAAGCCCCTGTGCTTAGCATGAGCAAAGAGACTTGTTGGTTCAGAACGCTGAGTCCACCTTCACCCAAATCCCTGCAGCAGAGAGCAGATCACAATCAGGAGGGGTGGGGTGGGGTATAAAATCTCAGTCCTCCACCAAGGCACCTAGTAACTAAGCCCTAGTGCTCGGCTCGAGCAGAGAGACTTGGTGGCTCAGACCCTGAGACTACCTACCTAAACCCCAGGAACAGAGAGCAGATCACAAGCAGAAAACAATGAATCTGCCCTGCTTTTAACAAGCTCCATGTCTCTTTCTCACCAGCCAACAAAGTACAGGGTGGGAGCTGAGTTGACTGCATATATAGCATTCTGAGCCCATAGAGCAGAATGGGAACTCTGTGATTGGTGGCTGGCAGTGCCTGTTAAGCTTTGGAGGGCTCCTATTGGTGTTTCCAAGGCTGGATAATTCTGCCCTCCTGTTGTCTTGGATTCTTGTAAACTTAATTGATTGGTGCCAGTCTGTCTCCATTCACAAACCATCATGAACTACTATATACAGTGCTAAAAGTTCATGAAAGTTTGAAACGAACTTTAGTTCATGAGCTGGTTCATGTTATCCCTAGTTCTAATAAATAAATAAATAATATGTGTATTTAGATTACGTGTATTTAGATTATCTATGAATTGTTAAGATCAGAAGCATATGGTGACCAAATGCATGTGTTTTATTTACAATGAACACTTAAATAAATAATATACTCTTAAATAGCTCCATACCTTGCTATATTCAGCCATCAATATATCCCATTCTCAGCATGGCCAAATCTATGGATACGTAAATCCAGAAAATATAGCCATAAACAGGTAAAACAGAAAAAATCCCCAAGTCTGCAGAAAAATCTGAAATCTAAAGCAAAAAAGGGTGCTAAAACCCACCAAATAATAGAAGAATAGAAGCAGTGCCTTTTCCTTTAAGAAACGAATGCCCTCTGCAGTGGCCATTTTAAAGTCAACCAGAAGTATTGTCAGCCTTTAAGCCTGGGTTTTTGTCAGTAAAAGGGGAGGGGAGGGGCAGTCTGTCCTTTCCAAGTCTGTTTTGGCCTTTGAGCAAGGACTCAAAGAGGTCAGACCTAGCAGCAACCAACAGACAACTTGATACCATGTGACTTCCATAACGTACCCAGGCCTGTCTGCTTGCTGATGTTCAACAGCAGCCACCCAATGAAAACCAGTATGGTGCAGTGTTTAGGATCTGGGACAAGGGTTTCCAACCACCAGGTGGGGGCTGGAGTTTTCCTGGGATTTCCTGGTCTCCATTTTTTGTTTGTTTAAAAGGCTTGCTTGCCATTCTTACAGTGATGGATAGTTCAGCTTCTTAGGATCTAAAATACCAGTCAATAAGCATCCATGATATTCACTACAGCCATATTTCACATAGCCCTCATAACTTCAGGGGAATCGCACTGGTGGAACAAATTCATATGATTTAGATTGGAGACAGTAAATCCTCTCACAAGGCGAATGTTTGCTGAGAGACCATCAGTTCCATCATGCATAATAAGTAGAAAACAGCTTGGCATCACTGCAGGAAAAGCATGTTATTTTGAAAGTCACTATGCTCTCCCCCCACATCTGATGCTACAGACTGGTCCACTGATATCCTGAATGTGTTTGTTGCTGAAGACATATGTAACAGGTAGTAAAGAATGAAAATAGTTTTGGTAGCTCAAGGCTGATTGAATTTTGGTTATCAAATAGAATTCCTTTGTGACATGGCAGGTCAATTTTTGTAAGTAGGGTTCAAAAATATTGCTGCTATGGCATGAGAATTTGCTATTGATGATAAAAAGTCAAAATCCCACTAGGCTTTTTTGTGCCCTTGGACATGCCAAATATATATCTTTCAATCATGAACATAAAGTGTGATGGATCCAGGTGGTTAGCCGTGTTGACCTGAAGCAGTAGAACAAATTTAGAGTCCAGAGGCACCTTTAATCTTGTACTGGGGGAAGGGCAAACCTTTTCTTGTACACGGACAGCCCCCTGCCTCAAACAACTCCTCACCCACAATAATACAACATCTAATATGAACATGGACACTGGGACCAGAGCTTGCAATAAACCCAGATGCCAACTTTGCTGCCACAGACACCCAGACAACACAATCACTGGACCTAACAACTACTACTACACCATCAGAGGCTCATTCACTTGCTTATCTTCTAACATTGTATATTCCATTAAGTGTCAACAATGCCCTTCGGTTCTCTACATAGGACAAACAGGACAAAGAAGAGAGAAGAGGGTAAATGGACACAAATCTGATATGAGGAATCACAAGACTGAGAAACCTGTAGGAGAACATTTCAACTTTCCAGGACATTCAATGAGTGACCCCAAAGTAGCTGTTTTATTACGAAGGAACTTGAGGAACAGAATGGAAAGGGAAATTGCTGAATTATTACAACACTTGGAACAAAAACCTCCTCAGGACTCAACAGGGATATTGGTTTCTTATCTCATTACATATGCTAACTCATTCAGTTCTCACATATGTATTCTCAACAAGAAGGACTATAAATCCACTGTATTTTAGTGTATTTCTTTTTCAGAATAGTATATTAGAATACTGAATGCAATGCAAGGAATACTGGGATATTTTGCTGACATGACACTGCATCCACCTCAAAAAGTGCTGTTAAGTCATCTCCACACCTGGGAGGAGAGAACAGAGATTCTTGGTTTGCTTCCCACAATTAGAAAATACACCTTTAGACATTTATCTGCTATTTTGACATGTTTATTGCTTTACAACTGTTTACCTGATAACCTTAGCTTGTTATTTAGCTCTGACTTTGCATATCTTAAACATCATCATGTTACATGTTAATTTGCTGTTAAGTCCCTCTCTGTAAATTTGAACCTTACCTACCATTCCAATGTATTTGAGCAAGTGTGCCTTGCACATGAAAGCTCATACCTTGAACAAAACTTTGTTGGTCTTAAAAGTGCCACTGGACTCTAAATTTGTTATAAAGTGTGATGGGAAGATATTTAACACTGAGCTATGGCTGATAATAACATTCTTGCACACATCCACAAGAATCTGAGGACATGTGTCTCAGTCTAAGTCATACCTGCCATGTCTATAGCAACAACCAATACTTTTTAGAGGTTGTCCTGAGAAACTTTAAATAGAACATTAATTAGCAAATTGCTTGGAGATGCCATTTGTAAAAATTCTATTGATGTGGTCATAGCATAAGTAAATTCTCTGAGGCATCAGAACAATAAGACCATCTATTTCTGAGATAGTTCTTGTCATGTTTTTTACTACTTGCATATATTTTCACATGAAATTGTGTCTGTTTTTCCTGTTCTGAATATAAATTCACTAGGATAGACTGACTCTGTTCTGTTTCTGTTAAAGTGATTAACAGTGGTATCCTATGGAGAGTTGCTCCAGTCTAAGCCCATTGACTTAAGTGGATTTAGATTGGAGTAACTCTGCTTAGGATCACAGTGTTAAGGATCTGAAACTGCCTTTTCCAAAAGGGTGGTGCCCTTCTACTTGGCAAACCATAAATAATAAGAACAAAATGAGGTGTTTTCAAAAACTTTCCCAAAGATTCCTGTCATTTTACCACTCAACCATGAAACAAACACCTTCTTTGAAGAAAGCTAGACAGGGACAATAAAAGGCAGTCAGTTTAAGAACATAAGAATAAGAACATAAGAGAAGCCAATGTTGGATCAGGCCAGTGGCCCATTCAGTCCAACACTCTGTCACACAGTGGCCAAAAATACCAGGTGCCATCAGGACGTCCACCAATGGGGCCAGGACACTGGAAGCCCTCCCACTGTTGCCCCCCCCCAAGCACCAAGAATACAGTCCATCACTTGCCCCAGACTGAGAGTTCCTATCTATACCTTGTGGTTGATGGACCTCTGCTCCATATGTTTATCCAATTTCCTTTTGAAGCCGTCTATGCTTGTAGCCGCCACCACCTCCTGTGGCAGTGAATTCCATGTGTTAATCACTCTTTGGGTGAAAAAGTACTTCTTTTATCCATTCTAACATGACTGCTCAACAGTTGAGTGCCCACGTGTTCTTGTACTGTGAGAAAGGGAGAAAAGTACTTCTTTCTTGACCTGCTCTATCCCATGCATAATCTTGATATGTTTTAATGCTTGTTTAAATATTTTTAAACTATTTTAAGGAATGTATTGTTGCCATAATGGCTCGTTGTTAGCCGCCCTGAGCCTGCCGTACGGCAAGGAGGGCGGGATATAAATCCCAATAAATAAATAAATAAATAAATAAATCTTGTAAACTTCAATCATGTCACCCCTCAGTCATCAACCTTTCTTCATAGGGAAAGTGTTCCAACCCTCAGTCATCAACCTTTCTTCATAGGGAAAGTGTTCCAACCCTTTTATCATTCTAGTTGCCCTTTTCTGCACTTTTCCCAGTGCTATAATATCCTTTCTGAGGTGTGGGGACCAGAACTGTACACAGTTCTGTTTGTTAGTGGTCACATCCTTGGAGAAGATCTAGGAGGCTGCTCAGGTAAATTAACGGCAAATGCCCAGACAGTTTCATTGTTTGGGAGGATTTAACAGCCACAATATTTTTTTTAATGTTTCCAGACTTTTCTACAATCCCCTGGGGGGAGATTCCCCCAAGTTTGGAGAAAAATTTCCTTTCTGTCAGTTTGGTCAGATTTCGATAACCACAGATTGTCCCACACTTCACTCTTAGATATATATATATACATTCAGTGCAGTCATGGCATTTACTCCTAGCTATTGATAAATAACATGTCAGCTTTGCACTAGATGAACTCTTATCATAACATCCTGGTTCTCAAAGGAGCAAAATGTTCATAATGTCTGAAGAAGTGGGCTCTAGTCCACACATGATTTTGCTGGAATAAAATTGTGTTAAAGTGTCTGTTTATAAAATGTTCTGGATCTATTATTTTGTAAGACTTAACCAAGTTTCCAAGGTTGTTAGTGCAATATCTGGAGAGCAGGCATTTTTCTTTAGAGCTTATTTTTGCCAGATAGATAGACAATCTGTTTGCAAGATGGTAGCCTATGTGGATGAGTAGTCCTGGTCATTTTATTGTCATCCAATATGTCTCTTTCCTTCTGTTCCCATGAGTTTGATTTGGGAGTCTTGTTTGTGAAATTTGTCTTCATTAAAGACTCGTCTATGAGATCTGAAGACCTAATAATGAACTAACCAATCTTTTAACATTTCCCTTCATTTCCAGGGAATTACATTGTTATGGATTCATTGGACTGTATTGTTTAAAATTCCTTGAAAATAAACCCCACAGCCCAAAAGGAGTGCTTATTTAAGATGATGCCTCTGTAATTCATCAAGGGTCCTCCCCCCATCTATAGTTTATACACAACCACAGATCCATTTTAAGTTTTGGTTTGGCTGTGTATACTCTTTGGTTCCTACTGGACATTTGTGTTGCCATGCTATTTATAACATCTGTCTATTTTATGCATTATATGTCAAGGCATCTAAAGACTTCCATGCACAGAACTTCTTATGAGTAAATATGATTATTCTCTGAGGCAATATTGTTTCCTTTTCTAAAAGTTACAGTTTAGATGAATCCAGGTTGTTGTTATTCAGTCTGTGTGTTTTACTGAGATAATATTTTACTTAACTGTGTGTTCATCCTCTGATTCTTTGATACTACTCAAAAGTCTCATTTCACATTATTGAGGCCTGACCCCTACATCATGCAGGGCAGTGGAAGAATTATAGCAAGCAGAGAGGAGGAAGGAGAGGAGCCGTAAGGAAACCTCTAGAGAAAGGAAATGGCCTATTCATAATTGAGAGCTAGTGTAATGATGGTGGACTTACTAGTTAGCCTCCTGCCCCTGCCAGCTTTTCCCCACTCTTGCAGTGCAAGAAAATGGTGTGTGTGGGTGTATGTGTGTCACAGATGCAGCAGTGCCTCTTCCAGTTGCTGCAGTCATGTGTTTGTTGGTCTTCAAGGTGCAACTTTGTTCTGTTGCTTCAGACCAACATGGCTGCCCACCTGGTTCTGCAGTCATGGTGTTCTAGGAATTTCCCTGATCTCTCTGGTCTTTACCATTGAGCTAGGGGAAATCCCTAGAGTGAGACTAGAGGGTGGTGATGTCACTACTAGGTGAAAAACCAGAAATGATGTCACTGCATCAACATTGTTCCCCCTGCCCACAGTCCACCCACCAAAAGCTTAGCTCAGGGCAGGCCACCCTAGGGAAATTTGGATTTTCATTTTTCTTGGCTGTGTGATTTTAGGATACTTATTCACTCTCAGCATAATCTTTCTTACATGGCAGTTACAATAATAGGTAGTGCCCTGAGCTTGTAAGAAAAACAGGGTATAAATAAACAAGCAAAGAAGAACATATGTTTTTCATGCAGAAGGTCCCAGGTTCAATCCCTGGGGTCTCCAGTTAAAGAACCTCAGGTAAACTATATTAGGAAAGATCTTTCTCTGTCTATCCCAGAGAGATTGTGCCAGTTAGAGTGTTCAGTATTGAGCTAGATAGACCAGTGGTCTGACTTGGTACAAGGCACATGTTTATGTATGTTGCAGATTTGAAGGACTTTACTTAAATTTAAAATGGCAGGGTACAAATGCAACAGAAAGTCCATAAAGATTCATTGGGTAGAAAGAAACTATTATTCAAACCAATGATGGGTCACCACAGTTATTACTGCTGTTTTTGAAAGACTAATTGGGGAACAGTCTTGGGACAGAAGGATTCTTGTGATGATTCCAGAGAGATTTTACACTGAACTGTGCTTTCGAATGGAGGAGGTGGTGAAAGAGACAAATGATTTTGGATGGTTATTAAAACCGCTTATTAAAATGGGGTGATCAGTCTGGGAAATTGGTCATTCCAATTAGCATGCAGTTCAGTAGAATGCTTGTCATGGTGTAGTCTCTGAATGGGAGGTCAGTCATGTGACAAGCTTTCTGGGCAATCTTGATCATGTGATGGCAAGCCACAAGCAAATAAAAATAAACATAAGGATGCTGCCACAAGGGACCCTTTGGCTCCTTTTGTAGCACGAACTGGAAATAATATCTGTTGCTGAATCCTCGCTGCATGATGTACTACAATATCTGTACCCAAGGCACTGTGTGTGTGTGTGCGTGTGTGTGTGTGTGTGGTGGAGGAAGAGGGTCATGGTATTACAGATCTTTGCTTTAATGATTCCTTCTCCCCCTTCACTCAGAAAAAATAAAACAGTGGATTGAAGAATGAGCTTGGTGCCTTCTCATTCCCACTCCATGCTGTATTGATGTTAGGGTTCCTTGTTAGAGAGAGAGAGAGAGAGAGAGAGAGAGAGAGAGAGAAAGGATCAGGGCCTTAGCAGTTTAGTGGGATTAGTTGCTGCTCAGTAGTGATGAGTGGTTGAAATAAGTCTCCGTAGAAGGCTTTCATGGAGCACCACTTGAAGCTTGCTGACAAAAGGAGTGAAATAGTATTTGTATGGGTGGAGAAGGGGCTGAGCATCTATCGTGCCTTTGGAACTGCACAGATTGTGCTAAGAGCAATAAATGGAGACCTCAGGCAGGATGAAGTGATGTTATGCAGAAAGCGACCAGGCATTCTAGGCATTCAACTGTTTGTGGACTTTTTTTTAAAATTGGCCTGCTAGGCACACTGAAACAAGTGTAAATTCCTAGCTTAAGAAATTGATAGATCCACAGCATCCAGGACCTCCCGGGGCACTTGCAGGAGCAGAGTCTGCAGAAGTCTGGGTAAGGGTCACTGCTCCATAAAGATCCCTGGGACAGAGAAGAATCACAGGACACAGAACCACAGTCCAAACTGTTCGTTTATTCGGGAGTTCACATTCAGGAGTTGCTGGTTGTCCTCCCGTGTCATGGATGCTTCTTCTTGTACTTCTCCTCTATCCACCCCAGATGGTGCTTGACCACCCCTTTAGTGCTTGCCTGAACATACAGATCTGACCCTCTCTCACCCAAGCTCCCCCTAAGCCTAAAGGCATAGCTTCCCCCCTACACCTGCAGATATCTGGCAGCCCCTTTTCCCCACTGAGTGTGTATCAAGCCAGACCTGCCCTAAGAGTGCCACCACCTGCATCCCCGAGCCTTGCCCCTTCCCCCAATCTTCCAGCCTTCTTGACATTCCTTGTCATCCTCACACTGGACAGGGCTCGCACTCTGGCCCCTTGGCTACAATTCACATCCTCAGAAAACCTGCACTACACTGGTGGAATTATTCTACTGATAAGTAGCTATGAATCATGGCTGGCCAATACCGTGTGTTGAAGTTTGCTTAGGGATTCTTTGCAGTTGAACTTTCCAGAAGAGCAGTCAGATTTGCCACAGGGCAAGGCAGCTTTTGACACATTCACTTACATCCTGAACTTTGGGCTGTATCTTTCATGATGGCCTATTTAAACTTGATGTGGAAGGATCAGCATTCAAGAGCCATGACAGCCTTAAAGCTTGGCAGTCTCCAACATGTCATTTTCCCCATTCTATACATTTAATTTCCCCTCTTTCTAAAAAAAAAAGAAAATGAAAAAGGATCATATTTCTTTGAGTAATCATTTGCTTTTCAAATTATGCCTGCCTCGCTGAGGCTTGTGTACCAGGTGCCATGTAAAAAGCATGTTAAGAGGAGATAAAAACCGTTTATCCTGCCCTTTAATTAGAGATGTCTCATCTTTACCACTGACAATAGCAGAAGGCGGCTGTGGCAGAGGAGAGATAATAGTGTTGGAGCAGAGAGAAATTAAAGATACGTTATCATATATTGGCTATTGCAAAGGAGTACCTCTCCACTGCATAGCTAAGATGGTACTCAGGAAGAACAGAGCCTTAGCTCTTGGCATGACTCGAGAAGATTAATTTTATAGTTATTAAATCCAATATAGATTTTTTTTTATTAGAGCGAGGAAAAGATGGTAGAGAAATGATGTCTCCATTAAAGGTGCCAGCAGTAAGTGATTTAGAGTTGTTAGTTATGTCAGTAAACAAAGAGTGAATGCTTTAGGTCACCACAGAATGACAACGTTGTTTAGGGGAAACAGGACTGCTGAATTTTTGAAAGAAGTTCAGTTCCTGCCCTTTGTGGCCCTGGAACTTCCTGTGCCTACCTTCATCCTCTAAATTCAGAAGACAGCAACAGAATGGGGGGGGGGGCCTGGCCAGGAGCCATTGCTGCCCAACCAATTAGGGTCCATTTAGACTGGGCATATAAACACTCTTCCCCTTCTCCAGTCCTTTCCATTCAGAGCTCCTGATTTATTCAGCTCACTCACTCAAACAGAGATTAGCCCTGAAATGTAGGGGCCCTTTTATATTGCCTTTTGAACAGGTTCTTTTTCATCTGCTTTGTATTGCTGAGTTGTTCCGGGACATTATTTAAATAGACTTGATTGTTAGGGCTGCTTAGTCCCTGAGTGAGTAAGGATGAAATAGCACACGGTTTTGCTTTAAGGTAAGGCATTTGGTGAACACCCTGAGGTATCTCATGGTTGGAAGAGGGTTCCTGAACCAGCTTGCAATGGTTAACCAGTCAGTAGGGAGTTTCCTCAGGGCTGGGATTATTTTGAACCTTAGTGCTGTTGTCTACCATGGAGGTAGGATGGGGAGGATGTTGCCAAGAAGGGGTAATTAGAGTTAAGATGTATAAGTAACAGAGCAATAAATGTAGCTAAGGCTGGATGAAGGCAACTGGTAAGACCTGTGAATAACAGCAAATTAGCATACAGCATAATAAAAGAGTTTACAAACAGATGTGAGAACTGAATGACATTAGCATGTGCAGTGAGATAAGAATCCAACATATCTGTTAAGTCCTGGGGATTCCATTGTCCTGAGTGTTGTAATAACTTGTAATTTAGCAGTCTCCCATTCTAGTCTATTTCTGATGTTCCTTTGCAATAAAACAGCTACTTTGAGGTCCCCCATTGAATGTCTTAGAAGGCTGATGTGTTCTCTTACAGGTTTCTCAGTTTTGGGACTCTTGATGTCAGATTTGTGTCCATTTATCCTCTGGCATAGGGTTTGAGCTGTTTGCCCTGTGTAGAGAACTGAAGGGCATAGTTGGCATTTAATGGCATATACAATGTTAGAGGATGAGCAAGTGAATGAGCCTGAGATGGTGTAGTTGATGTTGTTAGATTCAGTGATTGCGTTTTCTGGGTATATGTGGTTGCTGGGTTTATTGCAAGCTCTGATACCAATGTCCATGTTCAAATTAGATGTTGTATTATCCAATTCTGATGTGTCTTATTTCAGGAAAAAGTGGGCAATGAAGAGTCACTTTTGTTTGTTGTTTATGATTGCTCAGTTTATAAGTCAAACCACTTGGATTACAAAAAAATAAGAACTGTCATTCTAGGTCATATCAGTACTTTGCCTCCAACAGTGGTCAGCCAGAAGTTATTTGGAAAGATCAAAAGGAGATCCTGGTAGAGATAACCAAACCCTGTTGTTGGCTGCCTGCAGCAGTATTTTACTCAAAGTTTCCCAAATTTGACTGATCCATCATGACATTATATAACAATTGATTTCATAGACCAGTTTCACAAAACACTGAACTGATGTTTCCAATAAGCTTTCCACTATCAACTTGGCATTTCCCCCTGCTCTCTGACACTTAACCAGCAGATACTGTGCACATATTCTATGAGCCTTTGGTGAGGGACTTCCTAATTTAGTCATTTCTTTTATAATGCTAAGTATACAATATCCAGTTAATTGCCCCAATATGTTCGTGGAGACGCCATAAGAATGTCTATCCGTCAAATCTTTCGCAGAAATCACGCTAACTCCTTCTGCAAGGCTTGTTCTTCTATATATTCAACTCTGTTGAACTCATCATACATACTTATCACATAGTTGATTTTCTAGAGGTTTTTTATTATCTTCATTTAGGTAAGAATTCCAAGGCAATCATCTCATCATATATAGTATCTTTGACTTTTCTGCTTGACCGTTATCACCAACCTTTTGTCATTCTACATTTTTAACAATCTTTGGATGTTGTTCTCTGTAAGTTTTCCATTTTGGCTTGTCTTTATCTAATCCTCTGAGGGTTTTTTAAAATATTGAAAATAAATATGATGGTGTTTGATTTTCCACTCACGTATTTGCTGAATTTGTTAGCACCTTTCCTAGCCAGCTTGATATGAATCGTATTATGCATTACTATCTCCTGGACATTACTTAGAATTAAATCAATAATAATCTTCATTCCATAGCAATTGCCTCCTAGATAGAATAATTTATTGTGTCTAGACATTTTTGTCTTTCTTGTTCCTTAAGTTTTGTTACCCAGTTTTGTCCATTATCTGCCTGACTGAAGAGTTAGCATTGCTCCCTGGTTTTCACAAATGAATTTCTTCTATCCCTTATCCAGCCATGCTCAATGACTGTACCCAGTACTCACATACACAAATCACTTCAGCATCTTGTAGATCACTTGACCTATTGGTTTAGTCATACAATGGTCAGCTACCCACATGATTGCACCACAGCAATTATTTTGATGCTAACTGGAGTATTTTGCTATTGTAATAGATATATATTTAAAATTGCAGACTCCCTGGCTTCTTTGGGGCTTTAAGATTGCTATGACAACTTTGATCAATAGGCCAATACCTTGCAGTGCTATAATTTTTAGCAAGTTTTTTTCTGTCACACTAATACTATGGATCAATTTAGAATTCTTTAAATAAAATACATCGCTGCTTAAATATGAACTCTTTTCTATCCCTTTATACAATGATAACATCCCACTGAGCTTCAGGAACCATGAACAGTTGATGTGACAGCCTGGAACACTGATGCACTCTTGCATAATACCTGTTCATTTAAATGAAGCTGGTGGAGGAGACATTTCCAGGGGATTATGCCCCATATCTCTATTTTTCTCATCTTGTTGTCAAGCCTTCTAGTATTTTCAAATAAATACCTATATATCAGCTCTCTTTAAATGCCATTTGGAGTGTTGGTTTATCTTTTACCATAGTTTTGATTGGCTATTGATAGTTTCTGGCTGAGGACAGACTGGCGACATGGCCCGCTATGCCTCCGCTTTAGAAGCAGAGGCAGAGAGGCTGTACACACAGCTGCAGCCCACGCGCACTCACCCGTGCCTGAAGCGCTGTCCTTGCGCTTCAGGCGGAGACCCCTGGGTGCTCATCCCTGCTGCTTCCTGCGGGTGTGGACGTGCCAATGGTGCAGAGCACATGGCGCCGGAAGTGCGGACGGGCAGTTCCGGCTGCTGCGACTATGTACATAGCTGTGTCTCAGCGAAGCAGCCGGCAACCGCACACCTCCTCCCCGGTATGTCAGCCAGTGTGAACAGGATGCCCCGGGCTGCTTTTCCCACGTGGCTTTCGGCCCCGCGGCTGTTTTGGGACAGATCCTCAGTCTGTTCTCAGCCTCTGTATGTTTGTTCCACCTTTTAGCAAGTCTAGCTTTGGCTTAAGGACTTAGAGCATTCACAGTATCAGCCCACAGGTCAAAGTCACGCTGAACCAGATGGTCCTCGATCGGTGTCAGTCCCCACTCCACCTGGAAAGTCAGTGCACAATTCACCAAAAAGCATTTGATTCTTTCTTTCTTAGTGAGGGGAGAGATTTTCAGCTTTTTACTAAATTGAACCATCTGAATTTTCTTTATTCAGAGTCAGACCACTGGTTCAGTTCTACACCAAGTAGCTGTGGCTCTCCAAGCTTGTAGGCAGGGTCTTTCCCAGCCCTGCTACGTATGTAGTACATATGTGCCATCAAGTCACAAGCAACTTATGGCAACCCCATCAAGGAGCTTTCAAGACAATTGAGAAGCAGAGGTGGTTTACCATTCCCTTCCTCTGCAGCATCTTCCTTGGTGGTCTCCCATCCAATTACTGCCCCTGCTTAGCTTCTGAGATCAGGCTATACCTTGATGTCTCCCTTCCACCAGCCCAGCTACCAAGGACTTTTTTTAGTGGAGACTGTAGATTGGAGTAAACTGGAGATTGTATATACCTGGTGGGCTGTTTGGCTAAGTGGTTTACAAGTTGTTCAGGGCTCCTCATCTAAATCTTTCTCTGTGTGTCCCATTGGGATGCATTTGGATGCAGGACATAGCATTACAGAAGCAGTTACTGCCAGTAAAGGTCAAGCATCTTTGAAGTGAACAAGACCGAGGTGCTTATTTCTCAATGGAGACTAGTACTGGGATGTGAGAGGTCTGGTCACCTATTTTAAATGTCTTAAATCAGCTTTGCAGGGATTTCCTGAAGACTGTAAACCAGCAGAATTCAAACCAGATTTAATGGTGTCCCAGTGGCAGCAAAATATTGAAACAAACAAAGTATTCTGACCTATAGCTTCCACCATTTAAAAGTATTGCACTCATCATAACGCTTCAATGTGCAAAATATTTCCTTGACCACCAAGCTATGGCCCTGCTTTGGGAAAATACTATCTTGTGCTGTCGTGTGTTCCTTTCCTCCATGATCGCTCATGATTCTTGCCAGGGATGAAAGCCTTGAAGAGTCACGGAAGAGACTTTCAGCCTGATCCTGTGAGCCATTATACTAATTGTGTCTCATAGGTCTGATTCACACAGTCTAAGTCAAGTGAGCACAATATATATGACTCATTTAGGCAAACTCAGCCCACCAGCCATGCAGTGTACTTGACAACCACCTTACTTTACAATCCTACCCAAGCATCAGAAACAGGCAGTATGTTTGGCTCTGATCAGCTGTCATACCTAGCTGGTAGACTATGTCTAGCTATATGATTTACAGGTTGTCCAGGGGTCCTGGTCTTTCTCCATGTGTCCCATTTGCATGGAGGCCTTGATAGGTTGTGCTGAAATGAACTAAATGAAATTCAGCAAAGACAAATGGAAATGTCTGCATTTAGGCAAGAAATAATCAAATGCAGAGGTATAGGGTAGTACAATCGTACATGTTAAAAGGTGGAGGTATTTTTCATCTTTCGGGTCCTTTTAATCAAAGATGCCAGAGACTGAAGCTGGGACCTTCTGCATGCAATGGGAATGTTCTATCACTGAGCCATGGACCCTCCTTTGTGCCATTAAGCAACAGTGCTGGGAAACAATAGCTCCCTGCTCTAAGGAAAGCCAGAATTTTATTAAGGATAGATTGCACACACTCATAGAGCATGGATTTAAGCTCCAGAATTAACATGTTCATCCTCCTCAGTGTCATTAGCATAATGTAAAGGAGTGGGTTTGAGAAATGTTTGATTGAAAATTGTATTTATACAGTGCATGGAGCCTTGTGGAATTTCACCCTGTAATTTCAGATTTATGTCCTATGGCTCTCGTCTTTTCAAATTCCTTCCTGACTTCAGAGAAATAATTTTACACGATGCAGAGTGGGAATGCAACGTCTGCTACAAGACCACAGCAAGGCTTTGCATTAATGGGCTCATGCTGCTGCTAAGCGTAGCCGTGGAATTGTTCAGCTTCTCCAGGTTCACAGGATTGTCATTGTTCAAATAGCAGAGCAAGGTCACTGATACTGCTATACTTGTTAGCTTATGTTGTGTAATAGAGGTAATTTTTTATAGTTAGATGTGGGTTTTCTTTTCTTTTTTTGTTTGCTGAGTAAATTTGTGCTTGTAAAAGAGGTTTCTGAGCGGCCTGGAAACACCAATCTGAAAGTCTAATGTATCCCAGGTTTTGTTTCGTTCCCTGGACCTTTGCCGAAATCACAGTCAGCCCTGTTGATTTCCCATTAAACTGGTAGAGAGCCATCAGAGAATACAGGGGAAGTGTTTATTCTCTCGCTGATAAAAGGCAGTCTTGGAAGACAGTTGTTGGCAGTTCACGGTCTTAGGATGGGGAGGGGGGGGGCAAAACAGGTTGTAGCTTCACATTTGAAGTATATATAATCATCTAAAAGGGGTATTAAGGCCATTAAGTCCTCAGTCAAAAATGACATAAGAACACTGTTGATATGAAGACAGGAAATTGGCATTTTCTGTGTTGTCTGTGCTATTCCCATTTACAGAAGTATTCTGCTGTATCTTCCAGTGACCGTGTACCTTTCTGTTTGCCTTTTATAATAAATCATTTTGCCTTTCCTTCTCAATCCTGTGGCTTTGGAGATGTTTCACATTCCCATATTGCTCTTAGGTCAGTGTTATCTGAATTGCTCTCCAGATAATATTGTGGTTCTTTTGTTCCTGGTAAACAAGGGCTATTAATAAGGTATTCTAGTCACCTGTAGGACCAAATGGTGGTGGCACCACAGTGGATGCCAGTTAATAATCTTGCAGCTGAATTCTACACCAGCTGAAGTTTCCAGTTAATGCTGATACTAATGCTACTACTTATCTGGGGCCACCACTGTGCTAGGTGTGATATAAATGACAACAGGAGACATAATTTTTGCCCAGAGGTCTTGCTATCAGCAGTAGATGGATAAGGCAAGAAGCAGTGCAACAAGAAAGATCATGGGCCTTGGAGAGCTGTGACATGGAACATGCAGAGTTGTTTCTAGCCTACCCCCTGTCACACTCCTCTCCAATCTATCTCCCTGACCCAACCAAGGATCCCACACCTATAATACTTCCAAGGTAGACACCATATCTCACCTGTGTGGGAGCAACTTCACTGGCTACCTATTTGTTTCTGATTCTAAGTTCGACTCTATGGGTGGGTCTGTTCATACAGGTCTTTTCTATGGAATAGGCACATCTCCTTCCTGTGGATTCTGTGGTCAAGACTTATGTGACTGGCGATGCTCACATTCAGGTGGATGCTCACATTCAGGTGAAGAAGAGTGCATGCACATGAAAGCTTATATCCAGAATTAAACTTTGTTGGTCTTACAGATGCCACTGGACTCAAATTTTGCTGTGTCTGAGTCACGTACATATTAACCCAGCCATGCAGAAATCTGTGCTCAGGAATGCAGCTGCTGCACAAGTCTAGGAGAATGTCTAAGGGGCCATTTGTGAGCATTTGTGGCCATAAGAATGTGGACGTTTTCCTTCCTTAGTCCCTCAGGCCAGGGAACTGTTCCCCCCATAGATTTTTCTGTGTAATGCTATGAATGTGAGATAATGAGTTAGCATTAATAATTTTAATCATACAAGCCACAGTTTTTCAGGAATTGGTTGTCCTGTTTCGTGCATGTGTGTTACGTATCATTTACATGAATAGAACTTTAAAATGCACATTAGAGAGACGAATAGGTGGGAATACAGGTTTTTGTACAGTTAGAAAAGGACATGTTAATGTTAGGTACATAGGCAGTAATATAAAGGGTTTACCAAAGTTAAGACTAAAAAGATCAAAAGCACTATTATCCCAAATTCTGAGGAATTTTAAGGTGGCCTCCAGACCTTGGGGAAAATGTTACTGTGACTTATTGTTTCAGGTCTGTGGTTTTAAAAGGCATCAACTCTAATGAAATTGAGATAGGATGAAGGAAGAAAAGATCTAGGTGAGAGAAAAAGAAGAAGAAAATCAAGCATATTCTGCCAAAAGCTAAAAACACTTTAGAAACAAAAACAGAATCCTTATAACTGTGCAAGAACCATAACAGACTTGGAAGTATGCAGAAAGGTATGTAGATATCCAAGAAGGAGAAGAAGGAAATTAACATGGTAGGAAGAAGTGTGACCTTGATGACTGCTTTTAATTTGAAAATCTTTATTGTACACTGGAATAGATTAGGAACCACCAAACTGAACTGAGCCCACCAGCCGCATATTGGAGTTTGCCCAGACTTTGGTAACTGCCTTGACCTTGCAATCCCAGGCAGGCAGGAAAAATGGAAAGTTACCATCAAACCCAAGGTGGGCCATCATACAAGGCTGGTGATTTGAGGTGCATCTGGCTTGCTAGAATGGATGCAGAATGACTTTGCTGGGTTTATCCTGAAGAACTCTGTTCCACAGGCTTCATGGACTTTTCCCTCCTATCTGTCCTCTACCTAAGAAGTTAGCTTAGCATTCGCCTTCCTTCCCAGTTCAGCTTGCCTGGCACCCAACTTCTAGGCTACTTCTGACCAGTACACATAGCACTGACTCCCGTCATTGGCACACACAGAGCATGCAAACATGGCCTATGATATGCTGCCTACATGAAGGAATGAAGGGTCTCAAATTGTTGTCATGGCCTTCTGAATGGATTCATACCTAGTGAGAGTATAAATGTTGTGGTGTCTATGCATATAGGCAACAGGAATGAGGACTGACATAAATCAAGGTTGGACTACTGCAATGCTCTCTACATGGGGCTGCCCTTGGTGCAATTCCAGAAGCTGCAGCTGGTGCAAAATGCAGTGGCCAGGCTGCTGATGGGTCTCACTATGTGGGAACACATCCAGCCTGTGCTAAAGACATTTCACTGGCTGCCAATAGCATTCCGGATTCGCTTCAAGGTACTGTTTCTGACCTTTAAAGCCCTTTATGGTCAGGGACCTGCCTATCTGTGGGACTGCCTTTCCCACATGTTCCCTAGAGAGCACTTTGATCAGGACTGCAAAATCGCCTGGCTCTCCCTGGTGCAAAGGATGCCAGGTTGGCATCGACTAGGACCAGGGCTTTTTCCTTAGCAGCTCCAGCTTACTGGAATGAGCTCTCTGTTGAGATCAAGGCCCTGCAGGACCTCTCACAGTTCCGCAGAGCCTTGAAAACAGAGCTTTTCCGGCAGGTCTTCCTATAGCCTCCAGGCCGGCCTAGAGTTGAAGCTTTTTAGAGCGGTAGCACAGCTGACTGTGCACGAACGCACTTTAGTCAGAGAACTGCCATCAATATTAATGGTTTTAAATTGTTATTATGTAGTGTTTTAGATATATTTTGTAATGAATATTGTTTTACTGGTTTTATGTGAGCCGCCCTAAGTCTGCTCTGGTGGGGAGGGTGGGGTAAAAGTTGAAATAATAAATAAAAATAAATAAATAAATGACAGCAGCAATCTGTAGAATGACAGCATTTTTTTAGTTTTCTCAAGTACCCTTTTCTCTATTCCTGCTGCCCCATGCAACCTTAAGCATTGATCCCACGGGACTCCCCCTCAAAGGGACTATCCATCTTGGGTCCCTATACCCTTGCACATTTTAGCATGGGCCTAGCAGTGAAAAATGGAGTCTGGGTCAAACTGGTATCAAAATGACAGTGAGTCACAATGAGGGCATGCAAGGAATATGAAGCAACTCCTCTATTAATCATGTGAAAGCCATATCTGGTGGGAGTCAACCGAAGGGACTTTTCTCCAAGAGCCGAAGGGGTTCTCTCCCTGATAATCTGGCCTTAATGAATGACCCAAATAATCAAGACAATGAGCAATGGGCCAGCCCCAGCCATTTCCTCCTTATCGTAAGTGTTAGACAGGAAGCTTTCTCCCCTTACTCCATCAAGTACTCAGCCATCCAAGTAGTCAGTCATCCATCTTAATCTCCCTAAAGGAACACTTCTCCTTGATACATTTACCTGTAATGAAAAAGAAGAAAAACTCCCCTCCACAATGGACACAAAAGAATGAAATTGCTGAGCAGTCGAGTTAGAACAGGTAAAAGGAAGTATTTCTTCACCCAAAGTGTGACTAACACGTGGAATTCACTGCCACAGGAGGTGGTGGCAGCTACAAGCATGGATGGCTTCAAGAGGGAACTGGATAAACATATGGAGCAGAAGTCCATCAGTGGCTATTAGCCACAAAGTATAGATAGGAACAGGGGCAAGTGATGCTCTGTAATCTTGGTGTTCCGGGGGGGGGGGGGGCAACAGTGGGAGGGCTTCCTGCCCCCACTGCTTGACCTCCTGGGGGCACCTGGTGTTTTTGGCCACTGTGTGACAGAGTGTTGGACTGGATGGGCCATTGGCCTGATCCAATATTGGCTTTTCTTATGTTCTTAACCCCATTTTCAAATTAGTTCATCTCCAGAGCGATGGATTTTTCATCACTCCCTCATTCCAATGCCAACACCTTTTCCCCTCCTCAGTCTTAGCAAAAACGTATAAAAGGTTATCCCTCAGTCCATCCAATTTGTAGAAGGTTTTGGATCCCACCCTGTTACCCCAGCTGTACAGTTGGCTCTTCTGTTTTTCCATCCCGTTCTGATGCACTTCCCCAGAGCTGCCCAGCTGTCTTCAGGAAGCAGACTTGTATGGCTTTGATTCTCCCCTTTCTTCTCCCCTTTCATTTCCTTTCTGTAGCGTCTCTGTTTTTATTTACTTGACTTAACTTGATTCTCTTTCTGTTAATTTAATACATTTATTTTCTTGTTAAAGAGCTTATTCCCCTTCATTTCTTTTGAGTGTTGATCTGTATCTCGACCTCCATATACACAGGTTACAGTCTAGGCACTTAATACCCCACAACACACGTGTTTTCTCTTTGTTAGCAGGACACTTTTGCTCGCTACAGGGGTGCATGTGTATGACTGATTTGAGTAACGGCATAGCCTCAAAATACAGTCTTCTTTAATAATGTTGGGTAGTATCTGAGGTAAGGAAATGTCTTTAAATGATAAACAGCAGGTTGGAGCCAAAGAGTTTATTTACTCAGTCTCACCTACTTGTTCTCCTTGTCACAGCCCCCCCTTGCTCATGCCTTTTGTCCATGCAAATTCCATGCCGCCCCCCCCAGCATACACTTTTTTTTGGAATAAAAGGGGACCATCTCCTTCCTTTTTACTAGTGGAAAGCTGGTTGGATTCAACCGCCTGTACAGACTGCAGGATCACACCTGAAGCATCATTTATGATTTATACTGTGCAATGAAACTGAGAGCCAGTTTGGTGTAGTGGTTAGGAGTGCAGACTGTCTGGAGAACCGGGTTTGATTCCCCACTTCTCCACTTGCAGCTGCTGGCGTGACCTTGGGTCAGTCACAAGTTCTCTCGGAAATGTTCTCTTAAGAGCAGACCTCGAAAGAGCTCTCTCAGCCCCACCTACCTGACAGGGTGTCTGTTGTGGGGAGAGGAAGCAAAGGAGATTGTAAGCCACTCTGAGACTCTGAATGAAGGGAGGGGTATAAAGTCAATCTCCTACTCCTCCTCCTCCTGCTCCTCACAGTGGACATTTCTTCTAAGGCCACAAAGCAACTGTAAATCACATACATTTCACTGAAAATGCTGCACACTAAACAGGGACCTTACAGTTTATACCCCTGCATATTACCCTTTGTGGGGAAAATGGCATCCCCCCCTCACGATAATGGCATGCAATGTTCCAGACTTAAGAAAAACACTGATATTCATATTCTATAAAGAGGCATATAGGAAATATGTGAGGAAACTGCTAGCAGTTAATATGTTTCCATGAAGATCTTTAGGCATTTTACTTTGAACTCTTGCTTTTTGTCTTGGGACAAAATTAACTTTCAGCATATAAATGAATCACCACAATCTAAGCCACACATGGGATTTCTACTTGCCGCCTCTCTCTGAGAAATATATATATACATCTTTGTCCTAGCAAGAGGAGGACCACACAGGCTTTACCCGAGTGGAAACAGCTGCGTCCAGTCTTCAGCACTTGCTTTGAAGGGTACCATCTGTGTGGTCAAGCATCAGACGGCAATAACATGGAGCTGCCTGTTTACAGATCATTTATTTAGATGCAAACCTTGGCAATCATTATTTTAGTAGCTACTGTGTATGCTTGCTTCCTGGATACAAGCTCATCTTTGGGCAAACCCACTGCTTTTGCATAGTATATTCTAAGTTTGTAAATAATAAACTAGAGCTCTATCTCTGGTTTGCTTTTTTCCTAACAAAAACATTACGGTATGTTGCCCTGACCTGGATAGTCCAAGCTAGCCCATTTCGTCAAATCTCAAAAGCTAAGCAGGGTCAGCCCAGTCACTATTTGGAAGGGATACCACCAAGGAACACAAGGGTTGTGATGTGGAGGCAGGCAATGGCAAACCACTCCCACACTCCTCCACATGCAGCTGCTGGTTTGTCCTTGGGTCAGTCACAAATTTGTTCAGAGCTGTTCTTTCAGGAGCAGTTTTCAAGAGAGCTCTCTGAGCCCCACCTACCTCACAGGGTGTCTGTTGTGGGGAGGGGAAGAGAAAGGAGATAGTAAGCCACTCTGAGACTCCTTTGGGTAGTGAAGGGCGGGGTATAAACCCAGTCTCTTCTTCTTCTTCTCTTGCCTTGAAAACACCACGGAGTCACCATAAGTCAACTATGACTTGACGGCAAAAAAATAAAAATGCTGCAGTTCCCCTCCCAAATTATTTGCTGCAATAAAAAAAGTTAGGGATAGAAAACACCCTTCTTTAATCTTCTGCTACTATAGAAAGCCAGTCTAGGAAGAACATATATCAGCCTGCCTTATATCAAAACCCTGCCTTATATCAAAACCCACTGGTCTATATAGCTCCATATTCTCTCTTATGACTGACAGTGGTCTATCTTCCCAACACCTCCTAGCCAAGAGCACGGAGACTGAATGTGGGATCTTCTGCATGCAAAGCACATGGTTTGCCACTGAGTCACAGCCCCCTTCCTGGAGGACATTCAGCACACTGCTTACCTCATTCACCTATAGCTTCTTAGGCAATTTGCTTTCGAAACATTTAACTGCCTACAGGCATGAATTTCATCACCACTTCACAGATGGCTTCGTCCAGATGTACAGTTGGCATGCACCCAGCATTTCAATACCAGCCATGTGAGGAATGTGTTGTTATTTACCATTTTTTATGTTTTCCTTTTCAAGCGACAAAGGTCTTGGAGACAAACTTGAAGGATGCTATCAGATACCTTAACAAAATCATTTTCTGGTGATCTTTGTAGGAAATTTTTGGTATGGTCACCTTGAGAGCTGATTCACACTTTTCATGGTATCACTTGCACACCAAGTGTTTGGCTGCTGTTTGCTGTGATACCATGTGAAGGGAACATGATGCAGATACATGCCAGGAAGCCATGATTTTCAAGGGGGATGGTTGGCATATGTCCAGCACATTTTTGGAGATATGGTATCCCCTTTCATACTATACATGTTTACCACCAAGGATATAAAATGTGAAGCAGTCCTAAATGATGTGCCTGCTAATGAAAGTTTACAGATTGTTGTTTTCACATTAAGGAGATTAGGGGAGCAAAAGCCATAGAGATACAAACAGGAACTATAAAATGCTCAAGTTATATTGCCTTGTGCAGATGCCTCTAACCTAGGGTTGCCAGGTCTTACCTGGCTGCCAGCAGAGGAGTCCCTCCACTGGTCTGGGATGTCTTTGGCACAAGTGCGAAACGCATGCACCACAATGATGTCACCCGGAAGTGATGTCATCGCACAGGGCACATTGCTGGGGACACCTTATCCTTTAAGGGAAAATGCTATGGTTTTTCCTTAAATGATCAAGTGTCCCCTCCACAACGGGCCCTGCGTGATGACATCACCACTGGGTGACGTCATTGTGCCAGGCACATTGGCACAAACAAGGCATTTTGGAGGTGGGGTTCCCCTGCCGGCCAGATCAGGGGCTTCAAAAGTGGGCAAACCCCCACCCCATTGGGGGAATGGGAACCCTACTCTAAACATGGAGGATCCCCTCTGTCATCATGGCTAGTAGCCACTGATAAACCTATCCTTCATGAATCTGTCATCTGTCATCCCCTTTTAAGCTGTTTATTTTTGTGGCCATCACTGCATCTCTGGCAGTGAATTCCACATTTTAATCACTCTCTGTGTAAAGAAGTATCCCTGAATAAAAAGTGTGTATTATCCTGTGGTCTGTACCCAAGATTTTAAGTTGAAGAAGTTACCTAAACAAAAAGGAAGGCGAAAAAGGAGATATGTTTCCTTAGCATCACAAGAGGAGAAATTAGCAGGGAGCGTGCAAAGAAGATTCTTAGAGAGCTACACTGGGCTAGTTCAGGGGCAAAGAATATTTCTTGAAGTTCAGATCCAACCATTACAATTTTTTTTAAAGCCACAGTTCTGAAATGGATGAGCTGTCAGTGGTCTTTGCAAAGCCATGGGTAATTTCCACTGGGCCTTTGTCTGTCTGGTGGCTGCTGATTACAGAAAATGTACTAGACTGTGAGAAGTGATGGGACTAATCTTTACAAATACTAATAGAGAGTAATCCTTTGCTTAGTGTAGATGGCTCCACCACTAATAGGCTTCCAGGATTTCTAGTAATCTAGTTTATCTTCACGTTCATTAGGGAGCAAACCAAGCACAAACTGACACACCAGTTGGGCCTATTTAATAGGTATACCCTCTGTTTTCTTGCTGTGTCAACAGGTTATTTCTAGACACCTAACATTAAAACATACCTACCAATCTGCTTATTTCAGGAATTTCCTCCCCCCAGAAAGAAAGTGTGGCAGCTTGAGGAAGCCTTTATTGGTTAGGTTTAAATAATGGGTTATTTTTGCAGTGCATTTAATATTTCAATGAGGTAGGCTATAAATAGAGATTTCTCTCCCATTGTTTCTGTTCTTCCAGCTAAGAAATGTCTCAAGATGGACTCAGATGGTTAAGTGTGTGACAGAGCATTCTTCCTTCTCTTCCTCACATATTTCTCTCCATCATCTTCTTTCATTTTACATAAAAGGGGGAGGGTCCACGGCTCAACAGAGGACCTGCTTTGCATTCAGAAGGTTCAAGGTTCAGTTGCCAGCATTTCCATTTAAAAAGGACCAGGTAGTAGGTGGTATAGAAGACTACTTACTGCATTCTAAGACCACTGAAATTAATTGGTTAAGATTGGAGTGACCTTGCATAGCAGAATTATTGTACCCTTTTGAGTCCGTTGACATCAGTAGGCTTTGAAGGGTACAGTCCAGTTTAGGATTGCATGCTTCATCTCTTAAACGTTGGAAGGGATCTGTGAACTAGAAAACCTAGCATGGAACAAGGCACACTGATCGCTATAACTCTAATGGCAGTTTTCTGGCTATTAATGGGATTGCAAAAACAGGGAGGAGTTTGTCTATGTCAAGTACCCAGAAAGACACAATGCAGCTGGTAGGTTGTGTTCAGTTTAGTAGATCATAAATTGTGTCTGCCTATTTTAACTGCTTGAATCCAGCATGGATGAAATAACCAGTATCTCATTGTACTAACTTTCTTGTCAATTGGAGGGGGGAACACAAAGAAAAGATTAAGTACAAGAACTGAGTCATTACTGTACCCAATGAACCCAATGTGGGCTCTTCATGATTAATATTTTATAGAATGGAAGGTGAAAGCTGGATACAGAAATGCCACTTGGAGATAAAGGAAGTAATATACTTAAGGACCTGTATAGCTGTGTTGAGAATTAACTGGAACATTTCTTCCTTAATTGATAGACCAGTACAACATGAAGATGAACTAAGGGAGGTTTCCTAGCAACTGTATTTTCATAACAACCCAAGGCCTGCAAGATTACAGTGAATTTCAGTTGCATTTGATTGATATAAGAAGGTGAGGGCAGATTATTTTAGCTAATAAAAATAGCAGGGAGTAAATTTGAAATGCAGGAATTGGATATTACCATTTAAAAAGGAACAGTAAGTATATTTAAAATGGTAAATTTCTTTTCGAACAGGCATTAGTTGGAAAGCTTTGCACTTTTTTAAGAAAAATTTTTGACTCTCAAAACACTTTGCTCTATCTTCAGCCAGCTAATAAAGATGGCCTGCAATGGTATAGTGTTTTTAGTCATATATACTTTAGGAATATACACTTTTAGTAATATACACTTTCCTAGTTGTGACCTGTTGGAGGCTACACAAATTTCACGCAACCCATTTCACATGAAAACATATGAAAGAGGAGGTGGAATCTGTTGTGGACCTTGACGAGGATGGAAGGAGGTATAACCATTAGGTATGGGCATGAACCAGGAAAATGGTGTTTCATGGTGGTTCATGGTTTGTTTGATTACACGAATTATGAACCATGAACTTTCACGAATTGTTCCTGGTTTCCAAACTGGTTTGTGGTTTGTTCAGTTTGTGAGTTCAGAAGGTGGTAGGACAGCCCCTTTGTGAGTTAGAGATGCCAAAATCACAGGGAGTCTTCAGCAGGCTCTCCTCCTCCTGCCTTCCAAGTTTGGCAAAGATTGGATTTGGGATGTCTGAGTGATAGCCCCCCAAAGCAGGTGCCCCCAGGAAAGCTGGTCTTGCCTCCCCTTAAATCAACCATGCAGCAAGCAATTCTTCCTAACACATTCTCACTTAACTAACTCCTCTCTCTTTCTGCTGCAAAGTGGTAGCAGCTGAGTCAGGGTGTGTATACATACATACAGAATAGGAGCTCCATGGTTGGCTCCCAGAGCTGCCAATCAAGCTATGGACAACTGGTATGGGTGTTTCTAGGGCTCTCCACAAGTTGACCCACAGTGTTGCCTAGGAATTGATTGAATCGGCTGTCTGGAGAATGTACTGCTCTAACAAACCAAATGAATCTCCTTGGAAAAAAGGTGGTTTGTTTTTGTATTCAGGAACAATGTGACCAAATGAACCAGTTGAAAATGAACCATGAACTAGCCTGGTTCATGCTCGAATTGTGATTCATTTCTTGGTTCGTGCCCATCCCTAATAACCATGTCATCTTATTTTAGTGGGATCACATTTCCTTTCTACCATAGGCAGGGACAAGTGTTGCTCATTCAAGTGGTTTCATTGAGTGATAAGTCTCCTTTGGTGTCTCACATCAAAGTGAATGGCTACCGTTTACTTCCATTCGGAAAATGAAAATATTTGCCCTTAGGAACACTGTTTGGTTAAAGCTGGCAGCCAGTGGGAGTCTGGAGGCGGGTGGGGATAAGGGAAGGAATGATGTCAGGTTGGACCACAGAGTTTCTAGCAATTCCTAGAGAAGCATGTCATCACTTCTGGGTTTTTCCCCCAAAGTGATGTAACACCAGCACCAGTGTTCCCTCTAAGCTGAGCCAGTGTGAGCTAGCTCACAATTTTTTAGCCTCCAGCTCACACATTTTTGTCTTAGCTCAGGGAGGATGGCTCCAGAGCAAACTAATTTATGCAGTACACAAATCACTCGCTCACAACTTTAATTCCAGTAGCTCACAAAATAGAATTTTTGCTCACAAGACTCCACAGCTTAGAGGGAGCATTGACCAGCACCCAACGTGCTTCTTTAATGCTTTCCCTCCCACTGGCTGCAGGAGTGCCAGCAGGCAATGAGAGCTGGGAAGGGGTGAACTTCTGCTCCCAGCAGGAAATTGGCAAGCCTGTTTCAGATGTCTTATTTTTTTACTGCTTTTAAGGCAATGTTTTTATGTTTTTACTGACAGTATGTGAGAAATGAAATACATATTCATTCTTCATTATTCAACAGAATATTGAAATGTACTGAATACATTTTTTAAAAAAAACCTGTTGGGTGAATATGTATTTCATTTCTCATCCATTGTCAATGAAAACCTAAAAATGTTCCATTAAAAAAAAATAAGATGCCTGAAATGTAACTAAAAATATGCCCAAAGGTAAATATTTTCTGATGAAAATAAATGGTAGATGTTCTAATATTCAGGGACACTGCTGGGCTTGTCCCTGGCCTATGCTGATCTTGGTTTTGAAGCAGATAGTTCTACGTCTTCAACAGTTTTGCTCATTGCATGGAACTCAAGGCAATTTTTACTCTTTGACTGGGCAGTGATGGCCCTACCAGGTCTGTGGTTGGCTCGATACTGCACCTAATAGGCTGTATCAAGAAGAACTTAGCAGTTTCTACCAATTTGCCTTTCCCATTGAAGACCCCCTCCCCCATAATTCTTCAGGCTCTCCTATCCCTCAGGAGCAGCCTTTCATGGGGATCGGTGGGTTGTAGTGGGGGAAGGGGCAGGAAAGTTCCATTCCACTGTTGGAAAAACGTAATCTGGATCCAACTCCAATAAATGCTGCTTCTTCCATCCATTTTATTACTTAGAAAAATATTATTCAGCTAGGAATCCAAGGGAGTGATTGCTGCATCATGATAGGTCACCTCACATTTCATTCCAACCACCTGGGAGAAAGAAGACAACCTGACCACCTCAGTTAATTTGTAAAGCTGCTCTAATTGGGAGACTCTGAGCATAGTAAGTACCAGAATTCTGCAGGTTGGGCAGCTGCTGAAACCTAGAATCTGGCAGAGGGCCTGCCCTGACTTTAGATCTCCCATTTTCTGGTAAGGAGGCAGCAGAGCACAAACAAAATGCACTTTGCTACCTTTTCTAGACTCATCTTCCAGTCAGCCAAGAAGTCTTAGCAACAACTGCTTTTTAGGCCTGCTGGCATCAATGTAGGGTTGCCAAGTCTGGGTTGGAAAATACCTGGAGACTTTGGGGGTGGAGCCAAGAGAGGGTGGGGTTTGGGGAGGGGAGGGGCCTCAGCAGGGTAAAATGCCATACAGTCCACCCTTCAAAGCAGCCATTTTCTCCAGGGAAGCTGATCTCTGTCAGCTGGAGATCAGTTGTAAAAGCGGGAGATCCCCAGGCCCCACCTGGGGGCTGGCAGCCTTACATCAATGAGGCTCAAAGAAGTGCACTTAATTCCCTCCAACATACCTGCAGTTTAAGCTGAAAGAAGGCAGAAGCAGTTTGAAGAAGGTAACCACAGTTGGGTGGGAAAGTAGACTCGGCAGAGGAAATGTGGCCAAAAACAGGGGAAGGGAGGAAGGACAAAGATGGCAGGGCCCTCAGACACCCAGTGACCAACCTTCTGGTAACACACCTGATGCTGAACGTTATGATGCTGAACATTGACCTTGTTCCTACATCCTGTTCTGGGTTCCATTTCGTAGTCCATGTGCGTAAGCTGGGGAGCAAATTGGGAATAGTTTGCTTGTAAAAGCATCACAAGATGTCCATTTCTCCTTCCCTTCAGGGGTAAAGCAAGACAAAGACCAGAAATCAGGAGTGGTTGTATTTTTTTTAAAGTATCTCATGTCATTTAAAAGGTCAGGCGCTGTTGTTCTCCAGTTACTTAACTGAAGGATGATGATGACATTTTCATATTGATAGCATACTATGTGTTGTATGATAATATAATGGCAAGGCCTGCACTGACAGCTGCCTTAGAGATTACGTGATGACCTTTCTGGGGAAGGATGGCTTTTCAGGTGTGCATGTTCTTGGCCTCGGAACAGTTTCCTTCTCTCCCCAGAGTCTACCTTGACTGAAAAATAACGATATGCCTGCCTTGTATTTTTCCAAGGCACTGAGTATTTAACAAGTCTTGTTTACCACTTGGTATTTTATGGTCCTTATGTAGGATTGACAAAGAAGCAGACAGTACGGTAAAAGAGCAATCTTCCACTCTTACAAATTGCTCTCCATATTGGAGGACAATGAGAGAATTTTGCAGATCGACACAGAACTGCAGCATTCTTGTTCTCATTAAGCAAAGAATGTGAGCAGCATAAATTTAATATCAACTGTATGCAGTGCGCGACTCACCAGAACAGCATGAGAGTGGATGCATGCAATATCAAGGCAATGAGGGGAAAAACACATGGACGTTTTTTCCTCATTGGGAGACCACGGAGAACTCTTTCTTTCTGAGAATTTTTATACCGTTTTCCAATTCCACTTTGAATCTCTAACTAAATGTGACTCACTTAAAAATCCATTCACTAGTCATTTTAAAAAATGTTTAGCTTATGCAAATTTTTGTTAGGGTTCACATACAACTGAAATGATGGGAGCAAACTGCCCAGGATCAGAGGGTAACTGGTCACCATGCTTGAAACTGGAAAGCAAATAGTACCTCAGGTTGTTCAGGGCTCATTTCGTAGCAGGAGCTCCTTTGCATATTAGGCCACACCCCCTAATGTAGCCAATCCTCCAAGAGCTTACAGAGCTCTTCTTACAGGTGCTACTGTAAGCTCTTGGAGGACTGGCTACATCAGGGGTATGTGGCCTAATATGCAAAGGAGCTCCTGCTATGAAATGAGTCCTGGGTTGTATTAAAGGTAAAGGTTTCCCTTGCTTGAAAGCCAGTCAAATCTAACTCTAGGGGGCTGTGCTCATCTCCATTTCCAAGCTGAAGAATCAGCGCTGTCTGAAGATTTTTCCATGATCATGTGGCTGGCATGACAAAACACCGAGGTACACGGAACACTGTTACCTTCCCACTGAAGGTTATCCCACCTGTTTATCTACTTGCAATTTCTTGCTTTCAAACTGCTAGGTTGGCAGAAGCTGGGGCCAGAGAACATTTGGCATTGGGAAAGAGAAAGAGAAAGTCATGCAAAAAATTCCAGACAGGCAGTCTGTTGCAGCAAAATTAATTAGAAGTCCAGTGACAACTTGAAGACTAACAATTTTTTTGTCAGCATTTCATGATGAATAAATGAAACTTGCTAGTCTTCACGATGTCTCTAGACTTCTGTTTTAACAATGCAAGAATGAAGAGTCATGGATTGGTTTCTCACAAAGAGAAAGGAGATAGAAATTAAGATATTTGAGGCTGCATACATACATCATTGGATAGTGCACTAGCATTGTGCCCTAGCAACCACTGACTAGTGGATTGGATTGTCCACAACAGACATATCTAGTTGCAATCATTGCTGTTCCACAGTAGTAGCAGAATATCCAGCCTGGATGCAGCCTGACTTAAATCAAGAAACCTTCCAAGTTCAGTCCCATCCCCAGGTGTACTGGGGGACAGCATTCCTGAACCTCTAATAGCTGTGTGGATGGAGGAATTCTATTTCACAAAATATGCAATGCGCACCTACTGAAACTCCCCTTGGGCAAACCAGAGCATCTTTTCAAGGCTTCATTTTAAACTGCTTATTGAATGCCCCATCCTATTTATTTGCATTGACTTGCACTATATAATCTGCCTTGAGTCTCAGTGAGAAAGGAGGACTATAAAGAATGTAAATAAATAAGTAGGCTAAGTAAATAAATTGACTAACTACAGCTTTAGTTGATTAACTGGAGAGGACAATTTTTAATCTGTGGGATTATGAGTTACAGGTACTTTTAATTTGGGAGAAAATGTTAAAATGATTTGTGAGCCAGTGTGGTATAGTGGTTAAGAGTATCGGACTAGTATCTTGGAGAACCAGGTATGAATCCCCACTTGTGCCATGGAAATTCACTGGGTGACCTTGAGCCATTCACAAGCTTTCAGACTAACCTACCTGAGTTGTTGTGAGGATAAAATGGAAGAGAGGAGAATAATGTAAGCCACTTTGGTTCCCTGTTGGAAAGAAAGGTGAGGTATAAATGAATTAAATGAATTAAATAAATTTCCTTATAACATGTAGCAGTTCTCTTTCTACAGTGGTAAGGGATCTTATTTTTGCACTTTTCTCAGTCTCTCCAAAAAGGACCTACTTTGAGTTTTTTTATCATTTACAATTGATTTATAAGAACAAAGTTTGAATCCAGTGGCACCTATAAGATCAACAAAGTTGGTCACTGGTCTCAAACTTTGTTCTGCTGCTTCAGTCCAACACGGCTACCCACCTGAATTGATTTATAAATTAGTTAAAGGCAGAAAGATAAACTTTTAATTGCTTGGCAACCCTAAATGTGTGTGATTTGTTGGGGTTTAAAACATAAATGCAAGCTGGTCAAAGTCTAAGCAAACTTGATTTTCTTAATAATCCATAAACATCTACAGGAAATCAATTACTTCCCTTCTTAGGAAAGAGCCCTCTTTGTATATAACACATTTCAAAGTGCATTGTCAATCTGCACTAAAGCATGAATAAACATGCAAAATATGAAGGACTTCCCCATCACCTTTAATATTTGGAGGTACTTGACTATTCTTATGAAAAATCCTTTTGCTCTGTTTAACTGATAGCTTAATGGAGGAAAAAGGGGGTAAGGAGAGGTATTGTGAGTTTAGTTTATTTCTTTGACACTGGTTTTTACCAGATCTAAAACTTTCCTACACTGATTTAAAAGTAGAGGTTGCTGCTTTATATATTGCAAAACTCATGTTTGTCCTTTATTTGATATGTTATCAGCCTTTCCAGACAAATCTTACTAACTGCACTAGGGATGGGCACGGACAGGAAAAATGGAGGTTCGTGGTTCATGAATTTCCTGAACCACAGCCTTCCATGGACTTTCCTGGTTTATGAACCAGTTTGTGAGGTCTGTGATGCGCACAACCTCCTGAGTTCACTGACATTGTGCTGCCACTGTGGCATAATCTGGAAGTGGGCTTGGGAGTCTTTTAAATGCCTCCTGAGCTCCCTTGCAGATGTGCCAGAGTGGCAGCATGGCTTCAAAGGGTTGCCTGGGTAGCAGTATGTCTGGCCCATGGACTGCCCCAATGGGCCAAATGGACTGTCAAAAATAATTCACAGTCCGTGGGTGATCCGTCAAAACCACAAATGCATGGACCGAGCAAACGAACCATGAAATGGGCCCCAGTTCATCATGAAATTAGGTCCATGCACCAGGCTGTGCCTATCTCTAACTGCACCATATTAAAATTGGGCAGCACATATGCCTGAGCATGAGAGCCAAGACCCATTTGCCTCCCATTCAGCAATCTGAAGGGGCAAGGGGCTGAAAACAGACAAACTACAGCTCTAGCAACATGCTAAAAATAAGTCAAAGGGGCAAATGAGGACAGCCATTTAAGCAGAACAAGTATCAGAAAACAGACAGCATACTTCTTAAAGACAGACCGTTGGAACACATGCACTGATTTTGCTAGCATTCATTCTTTTCTGGGAAGGTTTCTTTCAATGCCACTGTGTTTATTTCTAAACATTCATATGGCCCAAATAACTGTAATCTATCCATCTATCTATTTCAATGAAGGAGAAAGGAGAAACCCCCCATACCCACCAAATGGTGGTTGATTAGAGCACCCCATAGAGCTAGCCTCCTAACCTTTGAATGTTGCATTAAGATTGCAGTGCTAAACCCTTCTACATCTGTAGTCTTAGCTATCTGAATCCATTATAAAATGTGATTGAATTACTTAGTTTCATTATGTACAATGAATGCAAAATATTTTCTCCAGTATTTAATTATGTTAAAAATATGTAATACTCAGGCATGATAAGCATTTAATGCATTCTGTTTTGCAGTCACAATACCTTTGCAGAAATGACTGTTAATGCTAGATTAATCACCCAAATGTTTTAGCAAAGGCTGAGAAGTCTTATCCTTTAATCTGAAAGACTGCATAAACCATTTTTATTTTGTGAGTTTGCACAATGCCGAGATGGCTTTGTAACCATTAAACAGTGTGAATGAATAATACTCTGGAGCAGCTTGTAGCCCATTTTATCTGGAGATCTCAAAGTGCTTTACAGAGATAGGGAATTAGTGAGAGTAATTAGATCGTTTGTATTTCTCTGTCATTGGTATATATTGCCAGGGCAGGCATTTTTCCCTGCTGTGTTGCCTAATGTAGCTTTAAACATTTGAAATAGCTTGGCATTTTCTACCATTGTTTATTTATTGCTTTTATTATCAAGTTATTGCAGAAACTTAAGAGTACAGCTTACAGAGACTCTTGATCTTTCTTTCATGCAAGTCCCATCCAATTTCCTTGAGAGAAATGCTGACCCATGGGGAAGGCAAGGGCGTGCAAGGAACTCCAGAGTCCATCCTTCTTAGTGCTTTATGGCCTTCTTGTTGTCAGAGCTAGGGATGGGCATAAACTGGCTGATGAAGTAAAGTTCATCACGAATTTTGGCTGGTTTATCGTTCACGAAGTGATGTTCATGAACTGAAGAGCTGCCACAAACTTCCACAAATTTTGATGCAGCTCAGGGCAGTCTGTGACTTGATGGCATTTCCCACCACCACCCGCATAGGCCCCTGCTGGACCCTAGGACCCCAACCCTCAGGCACAGCTTTTCTGCTTACTGCTTAAAGTTGAGGCAAGCAGAAAGCGGGAGAGGAAATGCCTCCCAGCCATTTCACTCACTTCTTTCTGCTTCCTGCCACTTTTGGTGGGGAGAAGAAAGCAAGGGGTTAAATGGCTCATGAACCAATACAAACCAGTTCGGTTTGCAAACCAGCATATCTATTCATGGTTCTGTTCATGGTTCAGCCATGAACTGAAACACAAAAATGTGGTTTGTGCCCAATCCTAGTCAGAGCTGTCTCCTCAGTCCTGCCCAACAGACTTAGAACAACAATTATGTCAATCAAATCAGTGTGGCCCCATTGGTCCTATGGGTCCCCAGCAGCCCTTGCAAAGGGAAGAAAGAACCCGTCTTATTCCCTAGTCTCATTTCATGTTCTTTGTCAGTTTCATTCCTCACTACCTAACCCTGACCTGTTTCCACCAAGTTGATCCTGAAAAGTCTTACCTCCACCCCTGTAACGCAGACATTCATTTTCCAGTTAGCCCTTGCCACCTGGGAAGAAAGTGATGCAGCAAGCTCTTCTCCTCTCTTCTTCTTCCCCACTTCCACATGTCTTCTGCAGTGGCATGCACCATCTGAAAAGCTGTGTCTGAGAGCTGGGGCCCTAGGGTCCAGCATGGGATGCAGCATAGGGGCCTGTGCTGATGCTGGTGGAAAATGCCATCAAGTCACAGCTGACTCCTGGAGACCCTGTAGGGTTTTCAAGGCAAGAAACATTTAGAGGTGGTTTGCCATTGCCTGCCTTTGTGGAGCAACCCTGGACTCCCTTTGTGGTCTCTCATCCAAATACTAACTAGGGCCAACTCTGTTTAGCTTTCAAGATCTGGTGAGATCAGGCTATCCCAGTCCATCCAGGTCAGGGCTTGCTGTTAGACAGGGAAATTCTCTCTTCCTTGGATAACAGATGCTTTCCTCTGCAGTGTGAGTTTGGCTGGCTCATCATAGAAAAAAACCCAGGTGACTAAGGGAGCAATTCTAAGCAAGTCTACTCAGAGTTAAGTCCCTCTTTACTCCATGGGGCTTTCTCCCAGGAAAATATTCTTGGGATTTCATTGCAAAATTCTAGGGCCCTTTCCCACAATGATGTGTTTTCATTAGCAAGAAAGCCACTGTGCATTTAAGGAAGGAGGTACACGGGGGCTGCTTAGCAGTTCCCCAGAACAGGGATATCCCCTGTATTCCACAGGGCATAACGATCAACTGGAGCTCCATTGGCTGCCTGTTGAATAGGCACTATTGAAAAGAACAGGAACTAAAAGCCAAAATGATGCACTGACATACTAAGGCTATTAAAAGCAAATGTTAAATGACCACTGTGCCATGGATCAGTCACTCTCCCTGTGGTGAAACGTAATCTTGATTAAGGGGCTAGAACAAGGGAGGAGCAACAAAAGAGAAACAGAAACTTGAGAGAGACTGGAGAGCAGGAAGGACGCTGTGAGAAACCAGTCCATGAGTCTTCATTCTTGCATTGTTAAAACAGAAGTCTAGAGACACCTTGAAGACTAGCAAGTTTCATTTTAGCATAAGTTTCTCATGAAATGCTGACAAAAAATTGTTAGTCTTCAAGTTGCCACTGGACTTCTGTTTAATTTTACTGCAACAGACTTCCTGTCTGGAATTTTTTGCATGACTTTCTCTTTCCCCATGCCAAGTGTTCTCCCATTAAATTCAACACATTTGTCAAGGTTTTTTGTGTCAAATGTACAAAGCAGCATAAAAGTATCATGTATTCATAGCATTAAAATGGTATATAAATCATGTATGCAAAAATTGCATAAAAGAAACAAAAGGATCATCCACAATTAGACGAGCCCAAACCAATGACAAAGACAACATAAGAAACCCCCAAAGGGTTAGGTCATCCCTATTTGCATCTGCCTAATACAAATTGGTGGGACCGCGGTGGCTCACAGGTTAAAATGCTGAGCTGCAGACCAGAAGGTCGGTAGCTTGCCAATTCGAGACCTGAGTGCCGTGTGACAGAGTGAGCTCCCATCTCTGGCCCCAGCTCTTGCTAACCAGCAGTTTGAAAGCAAGAAATTGTAAGTAGATAAATAGGTACTGCTTCAGTGGGAAGATAACAGTGTTCCATGCACCTTGGCATTTAGTCATGCTGGCCACATGACCACAGAAAAAGTCTTTGGACAGCGCTGACTCTTCAGCTTGGAAATGGAGATGAGCACCGCCCCCTAGAGTTGGATTCAACTAGCTTTCGAGCAAGGGAAACCTTTACCTTTATAGTCTTCTTCTATGCTCATTGTAGCTTAATATACTTTAGACAGCAAAAATGAAGTCTTACAAAACAGAGGTGGAAGATGGGGAGAGAGAAAAGAGGGGAAGGGAAATCTAGAATGCTATCTTTGCTCAAGCAGTGGGGAACTTATCCTACCGTTATTTCTGAATTATGACCCAATTGCTGCTTCCCTTGCCCCCTTCCTCACTTTTACATATAACTTGTATGTCTTAGCTTTAATGTTATTATTTAATCTTTGCAGGTTCCTTTTTTAAGGAACTTTAAAAAATATTAGTGGTAACCAGGATGCAGTCTTCTGGTTTTGATAATTACAAAACAGTGGTATAAGCAAAATGGCTAATCAGCTTCCAGACTGATCTAGCAGCTAGATCTAGCTCTCCCCTTTTTTCCTCCTATATGTAATTTTCAATAGCATGAGGTCTCTGGTAGCATTGAACATGACCTCTAAACAAAATGTCCTCAAGCTCAAATGTGTGCATTGTGAAAGCCATCCTGGGAATAAAGGTTTAGCAAACAATTTCTTCCTATATTTTTCTTTAAGCCACTGTTTAGTTTACTTGAAATTTGGAGATGGTGGCCCCTTCATAGGGCAGGTCATGTTTTCAGTTGCTGGCACATAAGTTGCATCTGATTGTGTTATCCAATCAATGCCCCTGTATTCATAGTTTTTTCCACTATACATATATTTTTACGGTATTCATATGAGTGCCCACTCATTGTTTGACTACATTTTAACTTATAGTATAACCCTGGGTTAGGCTAGGTTAGGTACCTGGGGACTTAGATGCCTAGTCACTCTCTCTCTCACACACACACATACACACACACAACTGCGGCCACATGGCCCTTTAATGCGGGAGGAACTGCTGTTTCCTCCCGCATTTAAAGGTACCGTCCACAGCGGCCAGGACAAATCCCGTGCCAAAGCGGGCTCAATGGCGGGTTTCTCCCACATTTTCTGACCCCGGGAAAATCAAGTGTTTTCCCGGTGGTCGCGCGAGGAGCCTGCAATTGAGCCTATTTGGATAGCCCTCTCTCACAATCATTGCGAGAGAGGGCTGTCCAGATGCCCCCCCCCCATTTTCCCCCCCTGTTTGCACTTGGGTGCTTGGGCCCAAGTGCAAAAGGGGGGGAACCCCAAACTTACCAGGCGGCTGGCGGGGCTCGGGGAAGGGTGCCTCCCCAGCCACCACTGCTGCCAGCCCCCGCCAGCCACCTCTTCCTCCTCCGTGTGACCACAGCCACACACACACACAAACAGAGAGAGAGAGAGAGAGTTGAGCCCTACCATAGTCCCCAATTCTAGGACTTTCATGTACTTTTTTCTTCAAATTAAGAAATAAACAAAGGACTCTAACTGCCTACTCACACCTTCTTTTTAACATGAATAGTAACAAGCATTTGACTTTGGCTTTCTTAATCAGAAGAAAATAAAGAGTTGCACCAGTCACAGGAGATAAAAAATAAGGCCAAGGGCGATGGCGCAAATCAGGTAAAAATATATTTTACTACTCAGTTAAATATCCAAAAAAAATCTCAGTGTGTTTCACCAACAGGCTTCATCAGAGGAATCTGTTTGTCTTGAAATAGTTCTTCTTGGCCTTATTTTTTTATCCTCTTCTTAATCACCACAGCTGCTCACTACTGTGATATATGAATGACCATGAATAACCATGGCAGGCTTTTCAGGAGGAGCTGCATCTTACTAGCCATGCCCTGGGCCGACCTAGAGTCAGGAGTCATCTAGGGCCGACCTGGAGCCGGGAGTCATCTAGAGCGGCAGTTCAACCGACTATGTCGAAATGCACTTTACTCAGCACACCGCCACTGATATAAACTGTTTACTATGTAGCTTGTTCTGAAATGTATTTTATATTGAGATATATACTGTTTTTATTGTTTTACTGTTTTTATGTAAGCTGCCTTGAGTCTACTTTGGTGGGGAAGGCAGGCAGAGAAGTTTAAGAAATAAATAAATAAATAAATAAGAGTTCTGCTAAAGCCAAAGAACATATGAAGCTGCCTTATACTCAGTAACCCCATGACTCTATCAAGGTTGGTATTGTCTACACTACACACTAACTGGCAGCAGCTCTCCAGGGTCTCAGGTGAAGGTCTTTCAGAGTACCTCCTACTTGATCCTTTTAAACAGAGATGACAGGGACAGAACATTAAACCTTTTACATGTAAATCAGATGTTGTACCACATAGCTATAGCCCACACCTCAAATAAATGTGTCAGGGTGAAGAGTTAAGGTTGCTGACCATTTGAAACTTGCTCCGTTCACATTCTAACACCTTTTCCCAATTACAAATTCATTGTCAGCCAGGATCCTGGGAACTTCTAGTCTTTCTGTAGCCTATATTCCCATCTTTCTGCAAACTAAGAAATAACATGGCCAGAGTTCATTAGTTGTTGTAGATTTTCCAGGCTGTATCGCTGTGGTCTTGCAATTACAATACCTTCTGGCAAAATGTCAGGTACTACAATGCCAAGACCACAGCTATACAACCTGGAAAATCTACAACAACTAAGAAATAACTGATCCACCTTGTACCTGTTTTTGTCATATATAATCAATTTACCATGTTGTGCCATTGTGAAAAGAATATATGATTTTTAAAGAAAAGAAAACATTTTGTGTGTGTCGTGTAGTGGTTAGAATCTTGGATTAGGATTTAGGAGGCCTAGGTTTGAATACCCACTCTACCATGGAAGCTTCCTGGGTGACTTTGAGCTAGGGTACCATTTGCCTGCTGGGGGCAGGAGATACGAGGTCACTTTTGGTTGCACCAGAAGTGATGTCAGCATGGGGCTGGTGGTGACATCATTATGCCCTCCACATGGTGAGTTTCCCACCAGTTGCCTCTTGCTGGCAACCCTACTTTGGACCAATCACACACTTTCAGCCTAACTTTACTTCATCCGATTGTTGTGAGGATAAAATGAAGGAGAGGAGAATGCTGCTTTGGAACCCCATTGGGGGGAAAGGTGGGGTATAAATGGATTAAATAAAATAAATTACAAATCTTATAATCAAGATGAGTAGACAATGAAATACAGAACAGCAGGTAATAGGCAGAACAAGCGAGTACCCACAAGGACTTGTGGGAAACATATCATTTTCCCCTCCCCCATTTCTTCTTTCTCTTCCATGAAAGCCCTTATAGCCTCTTCCCTTTTTCTGCTTCCTTCTCTCCTTCTCACCTACCAGCTAACCTACCTTTATCTGTCCCCATCTTCAGCTTTCCCTCTCCTCCCTCCAGCAGCCTCTACCTAGCAAAACTATGGCCCAGTTGTGTGGTGACAACCTCTGGGCCAGGCCTACTTATATGGTAGGGAACCCTCAAGGACTTTTAGGTGTGACTTTTGGGGGGGCACTCTGTATCCCCATCAATGCTCCCTCCAAGCTGTGGAGTCCTGTGAGCAAAAATTCTACTTTGTGAGCTACTGGCATTAAAGTGGTGAGCAGGTGATTTGGCTACTGCATGAATTGGTTTGCTCTGGAGCCATCCTTCCTGAGCGGAGACAAAAATGTGTGAGCCAGAGGCTTAAAAACTGTAGGCTAACTCACACTAACTCAGCATAGAGGGAGCACTGATCCCCATCCCCTACTATTTCCTCTTTCCTTCCTCATGGCAACCCCCATTATCCTCTCCCCTTTCCCTGCCTCACTCGCTTCTTCTCAGCCATTCACCACTATCTGCCTCCCATCATCAGCCGTATTTATTATAGATTTACTTCATTTATACTCTGCCTATCTCCACAGTGGGGACCAAAGCACCCTACATCATTGTTCTCTCCTCTTTTTTATCCTCACAACAGCCCTGTGAGCAGTGTGCCCTCTAAGCTGAGTTAGTGTGAGCTAGTTCAGGTTTTTTTAGCTTCTGGCTCACACATTTTTGTCTTAGCTCAGGAAGGATGGCTCCAGAACAAACTAATTTATGCAGTAGCCAAATCGCTCACTCACAAACTTTAATGCCAGAAGCTCACAATGTAGAATATTTGCTCACAAGACTCTGCAGCTTAGAGGGAGCATTGCCTGTGAGTTGGGTTTGGCTGAATGAATGTGATTACACTACACTGGCTTTCATAGGGTGGAGCTGGAGAATAGTAGCAAGCAGCCAGGCCTAGGTGAGTCCTGCAAGTCAGAGGGTATCAAGTCACTCAGTGGCAGCTGCCAGGCCTGGCTCCCTGAACGGCCAAAACAGCCCTGGAAAGGGTCCTGCCCTTTCATCTTTTACTGACAGAAACAAAACAGAAACTAAGCTTAGAAGGCTGGCCAACTGTTGTGGTTGCTTAGCAATGGCCACTGAGGGCATCTGTTTATTAAAGTTACATGAGCTCCTTTTATTGTTTGGAGCGTTTTTAAACCCCCACTGTATTTTTTTTTTAAGATTTCATAATTTTCTGCAAATCTGGGGTGTTTTTAGGTTTATAGAATATTTGTCTTGCCCGTTCACAGTTTCAGTCATCAGATTATTAGAATATATAACTGGGTACCCTGATTCTCAAAGGGAGATCCACCACTCACCCTCTTAGCTTTTCAGCACTCCAGGCCAACACCCCCACCATTACACATGGGAATGGCCCACCTCCCGGCCTTGCTGCCAGGCCCATCATAGCTGCTTCCCCCATCATCCCCGCTGTCCCTGGGGCCACTCACTGAGGCCCTGGCCACCCCCCCCCCCCCACACACACACACCTTCACTGACAACATTAGTAGGCCTGGCAGGCCTCCCAGCCTTCACCAGGCCCACCACAGTTTATTCTTCCCACCCATCACTGCTGCTGTCTCCAGGGCTGCCGTGGCTCCCAGACACTTCCCCCTCCACCATCACCAACAATGCTGGCAGGCCTGGCATACCTCCAGGCTTTGCTGACAGCCCACTACAACTTTATTTATTTATTTATTTATTTATTTATTTATTTATTTATTGCATTTATATCCCGCCTTGCCAGCGGACCGGCTCAAGGCAGCTTCTTCTCCCCCCCCCCCCACATCACCACTGCCTGGGGACACTGTGGTTTATGGCTACTATCACTACAGTTCCGGTGAGTTTCCTGGCTTCTGCCAGGCCCATTGCAGCTTCCCCTTCATTGCTATAGCCATTGCTGGGGCCGCCACAGCTCCCATCCTCTCCCATATCACTGCCACTGACAGTACCTGGAGGTGGAGGAGGATAGGGTTGCCAGGTCTGGGTTTTGAAATACCTGGAGACTTTGGGGGTGGAGCCAGGAGAGGGCGGGGTTTGGGGAGGAGAGGGAGCTCAGCAGGGTACAATGCCATAGAGTCCACCTCCATTTTCTCCAGGGGAGCTGATCTCTGTCAGCTGGAGATCAGTTGTAAAAGCGGGAGATCCCCAGGCCCCACCTGGAGGCTGGCAACCCTAGAGGAGGAGGAGGAGGTATGTGCATTGTCTGTTCATGCACAAACAGTGCTTTAGTTTGGGAGAGAGGATTTAAACACCAATATGTATTTTTTTTAATACTTTGAGATTTTCCGCTAACCTAAGGAGTCCCCCAATCTTGCAGAACTATCTGTTTTTAGACAATGTGGGCCCAATCAGCAGAGTCAGATATCTGCAGATGAGCCCACATGTGACTATTAGGCTATACAATAATGATGATATGATATGGTTCTACTTGTTATGTTTCTGCTTTTATATATCTTTGAAGCATGGTAAGTCAAAGGTCGGGTAAGCTCCCTGCTGAGCCCCAGTAGTGACTGCAGCCCCACAGCAGCTGTCCAGTTTGGATCCAGCCAGTGTAACACAATGGCCAAGAGTGTGACTCTAAGCCTCAGTTCAAATCTCACCTCAGCACATTACTCCTTAGGGGCCTTTTGGCAAGCCATCATTCTTAGCTTCAGCCCACCCCCATCTGCAAAGCAAAGGCCCTAATGATAAATAGTTGAACACCTGCTGCAATAATACTGGCCCATATTTCAAAGTTATTGCCTGGATTACAGAGACATTGTATGTGAAGCACTTTAAACACTTTATGCCCAGGTATCTAATTTAAAATTATTTACCACACTTCTACTATGTTGCCCTTCTGCCAAGTACCTCATGGCCCCAGACCCACCCACCCTTCCTTTCTGCATTTTCAACTCACAACGATTCTTTGAGGCAGGCTGAGAGGAGTGACTGGGTAAGGTCACCCAGTAAGCCTTGTGACTCAAGTGGGAATTTGAACCCCGGTTTCTACACACAATGGATCAAAGTCTCCACCACCCTGCAACACAGCATTCCCTCCAGGGTGTTTAAGCTGCTTGCTGAGTTTTGTTTTACAGACACTGCAAAGTGTGAGATTTTTTTCCTTTGAAACAGCAAATAACACTAGCTGTTGCCACATTTGTTTATGAGTACACATGTCATCCTGTGCCAAGACTGAGCTCAAATACACAGTTTCGTTTTATTGACACACAAAGCAAAAGGATAAAGTTTGAGGATGTGAATTGCCAAGCACAATATTCTCAGGGTGGAGCTGAGATGGAATAAGGAGAAACACTGCTTTCCTGGCTCTTCTGCTCACCTGCCATTTTGAGAACAAGTCAAAAAGAATGTCCCAGAGCTCCTACTCTTCAAAATAACCTTGGCCCACAGAACCTCCCTTTGCCTCCAATCCCACATGTCAACATCATGTGAACAATTAGCCATGGAGTTTTAAGAACAACTGAAAACCATACAATTTTGCTTTGGACTCCTACTTTGCTGCTTTTTAAATTTTAGAAATATTTCCTTGGTCTACCTCTGAATATCAGGTCCATCATGGCTAACACTTGATGGACCTAGCCTCTGAGAATTGTTTGATACCATTTTAAAGTCATCTCACTGAGTGGCTACCACTATGGGTTGCACTGTTTATCCAATATGGCAGCTTCCTTCCTTCCTTCCTTCCTCCCTCCCTCCCTCCCTCTTGCTCATAGCTACTGGGGGGAGAGAGACATCTTCCTAATATGCAGGTTTTCTGTATTTAGGAATCTTCTAGTCATGGCCAGCATCTGAGGGGAGCCCCCAAAATTGGGGGATCCCCCATCCCCACGAGGCGACTGGCATCTCTAAAAATGTCTCCTGTCTTGAAAACCCTACAGAGTTTCAACTGTGACTTGATGGCACTTTACACACATAGTGAATAGGTGAAACCAAATGTAAGATTAGTGCCATGGTAGGCACCAAGTGAAAATTCCTTCCACATGGGTAGGACTTACTGCAACTAGTATCATATGTATGCAGTGTCTTGGAAGGTGCCCACAGCAGTGGCAGCTAGGAATGAATGGGTCTGGCTGTTCTAAAAACATGTTGCTTGAGATTTGGAACCCTACCTACATGAAACTAGCTATTGGTGACTATCACAGTGATGTTACACACAGATACCACGCTATTCAAGGAAGAACTCTAGAAACCCAGCCCAGGCATCTTACCCTCTATACCACTATAATAACCTGTTGACCTTGGCTCTTGGCTACATTTTGAGGTCAGCAATGGCCCTAGGGATGCCAGCCAGCAGGTAGGATTTGGGGATCCCCCAGAATTTTAGTTCATCTCCGGACTATAGAGAACAATTCCCCGGGAGAAAATGGATGCTTTGGAGGGTGGACTCTGTGGCATTGTATTCAACTGAGGTCCCTGTTCTTCCCAGGCTGTACCCCCAAATCTCCACAAGTTCCCGAGCCTGAAGATGGAAACCCTCTCTCCCATCCCCAACCAGTGGCCAGAGGGGACTTGGCAACCCTAAATGGCCCTGGCTGGACTGTGGCAGTACCTCTTCTAATTTACTTGCTTGTCATGTGACTCAAGGGAACCGGCAGCTCTTGTTCCATGGGACCTCTGGCTTCTCTGTCTGAGGAACACTGAATGAATGAAAGTTTTTTTTCCCCATTCAAACCAAATTGCTCCAGACAGTCTAGATCTGTTTATCTGCTCCTGTCTCTACTTGCCTGCTTAATGATTGGTTTGCATCTAGATCACAAGTCCTATACTTTTGGAAGAGTCCTGAGGTTTTTCTAGTTCTTTGCAAAGCATTTTGCATATATTTCAACTCTGTTTTTTTATTGTTTTAAAAAAGCAAACTACATTGGTTTGGACACATTCTATCTGTTAAGTGTCTATAACTATGCACTTTACAATTAGATGTTTCATAGTCCCCCCCCCCCCAACCTCCCAGGTTTCTTAGTCTTAAAAATGCAATGCCTAAAGAGGAAAGGAAGGGCTAGGTACTAGCATCTCACCATTAAACATTGCAGCACCCCAGTAGATAACTTTCTTCAATTTGACTGATGTATGACCACTTATCATGTGCCTTAGTAATCCTACTGGAAAGGTTAAATCTAATGGGTTCCTGAACAAACACATAAAACTTAACTTCCCTATCAGGCCTGAAGTGGTGGGAAGACAAGAGTTAGGACTGTCTTTCATCACTGTAATATTTATAGCCAAACAAATGAGCATTTCAACTCTGCAAATCCTAAATTTGTTGCCAGACAGTATCTGGTGATTGTTTTGCCTCTTTTGATTAAATGCAGATTCTGGACCCCTTTTTTCCCCTTTACAAAACCCAGCATCTTGAGTTAGTCCTTGTTCTTTGTTTTTCCTTCTAAGGGCGCATGATGAATGAGATCCCCAATTAATGACCCACATCACCAAAGACTAAAGAGTTTCTTTGTTCGTGAATAAAGCAGCTTACTTAAATTAGCTGGATACAATAGTTAATTTAGGCTAAATCAGGAACTCTGTTCAAATGACATGAGGGGAATATAGGAAACAGTTATTCAGCTACATCTTAGGTACATTTACTAATTGCTCTGTCTTAAAAAGAATGTGTTAAATTTGTGTTTCATGAAAGATTTAAGGCCTGCCACAGCTGAGCACTCTTACACATAAATTTAATTCTCCTGTGGAAACCAGAAGGATTTTAGTCAGATTGCTTCACTTTGGCTAGACTGTGCCTTTACATTTCTATAAGCTCAAAACAACTGGTTTGTCTCATGAAACTTTCATCTTATTAGCAGGGAGTAGGTTTGTCAGGTCCTACCTGGCTGCCAGTGGGGGGCTTCCTGGTTCCTCCTTGAAGATTTTCTGGTGGGTGCACAAAGTGCACATGGTGCAGTGACATCACCAGAAGGGATGTCATTGTGTTTTCGATGTTGGGGACAACACTCTAGGTTTTAAGCAAAACTCTGATTTTTTTTTTTTTGGCCTCAAAACCGTAGAGTTTTGCCCTAAACCTAGAGCATCACCCCTGACATTGGAAATGCAATGACATCACTCCCTGGTAGGGGAGGGGCTTTCCCTGCAATCCAGCTGGGCTGTGGCAGATTGGGGGCCCCCAAATCAGGGGATACCCTGGCCCCACCGGGGGGGATGGCAAACCTAACAGAGAGAGTAGCTTTATGAACCATTCATTGACAAGTCTCCCCTACCTCAAAATACTGAGTGTTCCCTCAGGTACAACCACTATGGCTGCATCAGTAGAAAACAGTAAGAGTCCAGTAGCACCTTAAAGACTAACAAAATTTGTGGTAGGGTATAAGCTTTCCTGAGTCACTGCTCAGTGTCCCATTTTGCCAATAGTATTGAACCACTCTATGTAAACAGCCTCAAATCCCAGTGAGAAAGGTGGACTATAAATAATATTTTGAAAAATCTCTTTGTACCGTTGTTATTGTGAATGACAAAGCAGGCCATAATTTGCCAGGTTAAAAGTAGGGATGAGCAAATGTTCCTTGTTTCATTTTAAAGTATGTGTTGATATATTTGTCAGCAATTTTGTATCCTCTTATTTTCTGTTGGTTTATATAGATTCATTTGTATTTTGCATGAGTGTTGGAAGGCTCTTACATATAATTTATGCTGTATTTATAAATGCAATATATACCATTTATAATATATGTATCATGCTGATCTATTGATTTCCAAGAAATGCTTCCCCAACGGGCTCTTTTCCTTCAATTTCCTGCATCCCTCAAAGGACAGCAAGAGGAGTGCTGGGGAACTGGACAAAGCCCCCCAGATCATGTGCTACCAGCATCCCTCTTTACCATCAAAAGATGAGCCAGAAGCTGTACGCTAATCTACAGGAATCTGGTCTCCAAGACGGTTTTCAATTATAAAGGATCTACAATTATTGTGAGCTCTTTGTCATTGTAATATGGGGTAACAAATAGTCAAAATGAAAATATGGCAATAAATAAATACACACAGAGTGTTGCAAAATGTGTACATTTTATAGGAAAAATCTGGTGTGAGAAAACAGAAACATTTGAGAATTAATTCACACAAAGGAAATATGAAATAAAAAATAATTTTCACTTTGAAATATTAAGGATGAGAAATTTGAAATGATCCCTAGTTAAAAAGTGACAACTCTAATTCAGCAGTCCAAAGCAATCTGCCCTGAAACATCCTTTCTAAAGCCCACCTTTCCATGAAGGCTTTAACACAGCTTCATAGTCCCTCTTCATGCCCGCACTGATCCAAAGCAACTAGAAGGAACATATCTTATTGCTGTTTATTTGTGCCGGCACCTGACTAGCCCAGCTTAGCCCAGGCTTGTCAGAGCTTGGAAGTTAAGCAGGACTGGCAAAAGTCAGTAGTTGGATGAGAGACCACCAAAGGAAGACTGGGGCTTCTATGAAGAGGAAGGCAATGGCAAACCACCTCTGCTCCTCTCTTGCCTGGAACACCTCATGGATGGAACGAGTCACCATGAGTCAGATGTGACTTGACCGCATGCGCTTCTTAATCCTGCATTTTCCTGTCATCCATTTGTAATCTCCCTTGCAGCAAATTGTATATTATAAGCTCCTTGGGGTGGGTATTTTGTACCCTGTAAAGCATCATGCACATCGATAAGTCATATGTGCACTATACACAGATCACAAGATGTGCATATACCTTGCCCAAAGGAACGTCCTGCCTCTAAGGGGGCAGAAGCCTATACACATCTGTGCTTAGGGCAAATATTATTAGAACCATATTGTCTGATGTATACCAGGGTCCAAGATTTGACCTAACGCCTCATGAGGGTGTGCAGATTCTTAGACTAAACAGACATTGGTTTAAAGTAAAGGATTTATTAAGAAAGAGAATAATAGCAAAGGCAATTGGCAAATTGAATACAGACCTTGAAACTTAAATAAATGTTCTACAAATCTTAACTTCTACTAAGTCCTAACCTAAACAAATAATATTAATTTAGAGAGAGTCTAAAGAGAAATGGGGTGAGAGTAGAAGAAAGGAGAAGAAGAAGAAAGAAGAAGAAGGAGAGAGAGATATATACTAGCCTCTGCTGATAAGTGAAGTTCGATAGAGTTGGCAAGAGGAAGGAGAAAGCGGTGTGGGAGAGGATGAGGTAGAGGACCTGAGCAAAGACACCTGCATTGGGATAGCAGGGCTACTGTAGTCAGTCACACACACAGACACACACCTTCCCCCAAGTCATGTTTTCACCCAGGAGTTTTGAGCCAGTTGCTGGAGCCTATTATTGAGATGGGACCCAACAGCTGGAACAAAAAAGCTGGGATTCTTGGGGCTAACTGTATACCCCCAAATAGGGATGGGCATGAACCTAAAAAGGGTGGCTCAGGGTGGCTCAAGAACAGAACCCTGAACTGAACCAAGCCAAAAGGGCCCCACCCAAACTGAGCCAGTCTGGTGAGTTCAGCTCCAGCTGCAGCCTGGAAAAAAGGGCTGGGGACGGCCCTGGTAGGGACTTCCCTTCCACTTTTCTCCTGACTGTGGCTCACCAGGGTCAGTCGAAAGGGGGGATCACCCAGGAAAGGACTTCCTTTCCCCCCTTTTCTCAGCCACAGCTCTCTACACCTGGAAGAAAGGGGGCAAGGGTCACCCAAGAAGGGTTAAATGGCTGTGAGCCATTTAACCTTTTGGTCTTGCTCCCCTCCTTTGAAGGGAGGGAGTGAAACCAAAGGTTTAAATGGCTGCCAGCCAGCCAGTTAAACCTAACACCTGATCGGCGAACCCCACACTGCTCTGCTGTTAGGTTTAAATGGCTGGCCCCAAACAGCTGAACCAAACTGGCCAAAAGTCAGGTAAATGTTTAGGGAAGGTGCCTTCCCTGAAGATTGGTTCCTGAGCTTTGTACCAGACCAAGTTCAGCCCAATTCATTTTTCTTCCCCCCTTTGAGTGAAACCAAAGGGTTTAATGGCCCACAGCCATTAAACCTAGCTGCTGAGCAGGTCTGCTGGTCAGCAGTTAGGTTTAAATGGCTGGAAGCCACTTAACCCTTTGGTTTTGCTCCCCACCTTTGAAGGGAGGGAGTAAAACCAAGGTAAAAATGGCTCTGTAGTCTGGAGATGAGCTGTAATTCCAGGAGATCCCCAGGTCCCACCTGGAGGCTGGCAGCCCTAGTTGGCCACGTGATACATGGCTCCTATCACACTGCTCCATTCATGTTTTTTTGGGGGGGAAACAGATCATGGGGACGAGGCTTTCTTCATGATTCCAGTCACTGTGACAGATAAGCTATAAACTGGGCCCACAGGTATATGAATTAAGGAAGATTTCTTAAAACAGCAGTGAAGGATGTCATTTTTGTTAGCTTTTCTATGAAACTGACTCTGCCAGAAGATTTGTGACCCAGCACTAGACTTTCCATTCTAATCTCACTGAATGAAGAATGCCCATCAGATCACACTCAGCTTTGTGAAAAATAACATCTAGACAGAACGAAGGATGAAAACCACCAAATTCACTTTCACTTCTGACCTTCTGTTTTCTGGGTTTCCTTTGGCAAGTGTCTCTGTTGGCCAACGGGGTAACAGCACTTTGACTTACTGGGCTGCAAATCCTTTCAGCGCTAGGTAATGAATCTTACCGCTGTTTGGAAAGTAACGGAATGAGGTTGCTGACCTAAGAGCTGAGAATGGGTTCAGTGGGATTTCTCTGTTTAGAAGCTAAGCAGCAGCAGTAGAAAAGCAACCAAGAAACGTTCAAGAGCACTCAGTGAAGAATTCTGCAAATGCTTAATTTTCTTTTTATGTAACCCAGGCCTGGATAGCTTCAACCAATATCTCTCTTCCTTCAGCAGCATTAGAAACACCTTATTAAAAATCCTTAGCAATGTTTCTGGTGTAACATTTCCCATTCAGACAACAACTTGAGAACATTATCGTAACATGGAATATCTCATTGAAATAAATCTGAGTTTAGAGGAACAGATTTGGCACTGGGGAACCATGCCATATTAATAATAGGTTTGCAACCCATTTTTTGAAATATCATGGATTGCCGACATATGCAGATTTAGTTGGGAGTAAACCCCATTGCCATCAGTGTGACCTGCTTCTAGGTAGACATGCACAGGCTTGGGCTGCACAAAGGTTAATAATGTTAGGCTTTTGAGCAATTCATATGACCAAGAGTTGAATCCAGGAGCACCAGAAAAAAATGTTGGTATTTAAAGTGCTACTGGACTTAAATCATGCTCTTCTGCTAGAGACCGGTGAAACAAATGAAAGAACCATAGCTGGTTATCTCTTATGAGATTGTTCTTTATAAGATTGTCCTTTTATCATTTTTTGGGGCTCATTATATAGTAACAGTTAGTTCATTGTCTGTTATAGAATTTTGGATCCTGCTGGACTAGTCTGACAATGTTTGAGAGAATATTTTTGTACAGAGTATATATTTGTGCAGGTAAAAAAGTCTGATAACTTAAAAATATATTAAAATTGCAAAAAAATATTTTTGTTTAAAATGTTAAAAATGGATGTTAAAAACATTAAATACTTTATAAGCTGTTAAAATGATATTCTTGTAACCTTGTAATTAATATATTTTATACAGTTACAGTTGGTTTTTTTCTGATGAAGACTATGGAAATGAACATGTTACCCAGAAACGTTTTTATATTTTGATTAAAATTGTTATATAGATAGCTGTGGAATATTTGTAAGATTGTTATAGCATCTTACACAGCCCCATAGTTTTGTTGTCCCTTCTGCTGCAGACTAACATGGCCACTGATCTGAAACTAATATAGCCAAATAATTGACTAAATGTTGCAGCCTTAATTGTTACATCAAAATCAACCAAGAGTTTGGCTAAAAAAGATCTTAAATGTTCTAAGGCAAGGAGTAGGGATAGGAAATGTGTTTGATTTAGTTTGTGGTTCACGGCATGCCCATTTCACGAACCACGAACTATCACAACCTTTTTGGTGCTAGACAAACTTGTTTGGTTTATGAAGTTTGTGATATGGGAGAATGGTCCCCCAGCATGCTAGAGATACCAGACTCACCGAGGATCTCAAACTGACTCTCCTCTACCAGCCCTTAAAGTTTGGTGGTTATTGGATTTTTAGGTTCTGAGTTACAGTCCCCCAAAGAAGGTGCCCTCAAGAAAGTGATTTCTGGGGAAATGACAGTTGCAGATTTAGAAGGTTCAGGAGTGTATAGAACAGATCCTATGCAAGCTAAAGACACCAAACTCACAGCAGATCTGTGGATGATGCTTTTCTACATGCCCTCCAAGTTATGTGTATATTGGATTTATGAGGTCCAAGTTATGCTCCCGCCCAATGTTTTCAATGGAGGGGGGAAGCAAAAAAAAAAAAAAGCAAGGGTAATAGAAGCCCAGTAGAACACAATCAAAGTCCCAGAAAATCTTTGCAGTAGAAACTGAAGGCGGGAGGCATTTTTGCAAGCCCAGCAGAACCAGTGCCACTGTGACATTGCAAACCCAATAGGACAAAGCCAAGAAAGTGCTTTGGGGGGAAATGTCAGGCACAGGTTCAAAAGTGTATGGAATGAACCCCCCCCCCCCAGCAAGCAAAACACATCAAAGACATAGGGGACCTCACCCTGCCACCCACTCCTCTACAATATCTCCAAGTTGGGGGCAGATTACATTTCTGGGGTTCCAGTTATGGACCCCCCCAAAAAAGTCACCCCAGTGTTCTCTCTGTAAAAGACAGTTGCAGTTACAGGAGTCTGTGGAATATCTCAGAAACAAACCAATGACCACAAACTCACAGGGAAACTTCACCTGGGCAACCCCTCCTCAGCCAGACACCGGAAGCAAGGCAAACATCCCCCCCCCCCATTTTCTAGTGGCAAATTTGGAATGACACAAAGGCAAACATGACAAGAGACTTCTGACAGTGATTCCCCATGGTAACCCCAAAACAGCTTGGTGAGCATCCCAAACCCTCCAGACAAGTAGGGGAAGTGTGCCCACTACTCTCATAGCCCCCCCCCAGAGGGGCTGTGGTATATGGGGGTGGAGGATGTCTTTCTCCCATGACAAGCACCCTTTGCACCCACTTTCACCCTCATGGCACAATCAGGAAGGGTGGGGAGGTGCAAAATGCCTCAGTTGAGGCACCCAGTAGCTAAGCCCCTTTGCTCAGTGAACAGATAGGGTGGCTCAGAGCCCTGAGTCCATCTAATACCACCAAACCCCAGCAGGGAAGAGGCATCACAATCAATATATGGGTCCTCAGCCAAGGAACCCACTAGCTAAGCTCCTCTGCTTGGTGTGAGTAGAGAGACCAGGTGGCTCAGAGCCCTGAATTAACCTAACATCCCTGAACTCCAGCAGGGGAGATGAGTTCACAATCAGGAGGGAGTGTGCTCTGCTAGTCTGCTTTTAACAAGTTCCCTGCCCCTCTGTGTAACTGCAAACAGCCAACAGAGGAAAGGGTTCAGAGCTGAGCTGAGCATATGTATATATATATATATATATATATATATATATAGCATTTGGATCCCACAGAGGAGAATGGGAACTCTATTATTGGCAGCCAGCAGTGCCTATTAAGCTTTGGAGGGCTCCTATTGGTGTTTCCAAGTCTGAAGAATTCCAACAACCCCCCCCCCCTTGCCTTAGAGTTTTGTAAACAGTTCAACTGAGTGGAGGCAGCCTCTCTGGAAATGTAATCATTCATGATCTGACATGAACCACCACAAACAGCACCAAAGTTTGTGAAATTTCCTGGCGAACATTAGTTCGTGAAGCATGAACCAACCAAAATTCATGATGAACTTTACTTTGTGAAATGTTTCATGCCCATTCCTAAGGAGGAGGCTGTCTATAGCATATAAAACAGCATAAGAGGTATGGTACACATGTACCAACATACAGGGGTATCAGTTTGGTTTCTCCATATCATATTATAGGACATATCAAAGTGAGATGGAAATATTATCAATACTTTTTCATGGCTACCTTACTCAGTAAGCAGGGTCAGTACTTGGAAGGGAGACCATACACACAATGGCAGTGGCAAACCACCTCCTCTTCTCACTCGCCTTGAAAGACCCTTGCTGGAGTCATCATAAGTCAGCTGCGATTGGATGGCACTTTACCCACACAGAACTTAGCCAGTATGATAAGAGTAATATGAGACAGTGGGCAGTTAGAAAGCAGCTGGGCTGGGAGATGGCAGCAGGCTCAGATGTTAAGAGGTTTAATGGGTCTTATTAGACTGAGAGGGAATCACTGGAGAAGCAGGGTAAGCAGTTAACTTGCATTCAGCCAGGGGTTAGCCAGGAGTTCTCTGGGTGAGTCCAGCAGTTAGTATATCACACTTGCCTAGATGTTACTAAATACCAATTTCTTTCCCTCAAGTTTGAACACTTTATATATATGTGCTATATTGCTGTGAAATAAATCCTTTACCGGGTAATCTTTTGTGTACATGGGCTTAACTCAACTCATGCTGAGGTCTGAGTCTTTAAGTAGGCTACAAAATAGAAACATGTTCTATTTCCAGAAGTGCCCTGCAAATAGAAAATGGAAGGGGTCCTAGGGGTGGTCTCAAAGTGTAGTACAGGTTCTCCAGTTGTTCCCTCCTCCCTCTTCCACCGGTCACCGGGTTTACATCAAACCATTTTGCAAAAGAGTTGAGTTTGATAAAGGTAAAGGTTTTCTGCAGAGAAATTAAAAATACCTATCAAATTTTTCATGATTGCTTCTTTTGAGGAACAATCAGTTAGACTATTCCAGACTTTTGTTTGAATGATTTACTTGTGCAACTTTGGTTTCATTCAGTTGACTTTGAGACTTCTGAGTAGTGATGAAGGAGATGTAGCCATTTCAGTGAATAATAACACTGCAATCCTAAAACCACCAGTTGGTGTAGCTTGCAATGGTGCTGCCATCAAAACCACTGTGGAGGGGCTGTGGCTCCATAGCAGAGAATCTGCTTTGCATGCAGAATATCCCAGGTTTGATGGCTAGCATGTCCAGTTAAAAGGATGACATCATGTCTACATAAACCCTGGAGAAGACACTACTGACCTTGATAGACCACTGTCTTGACCCAGTATAACATAGCTTCAGTATATATACCACAAAACTCACATTTTAAGTCAGCGTTGGAGGCTATTTGAAAATACAGGACTACACATCATAGCTTACCGAAAGCCATAACTTGGCTAATAGTCAAACAGTTATTCAAGGCTATATCTGACTTTTTTTTTTTACAGTTATATATTTTGTTCTGGAATACAGACCTAGATTTTTAAATATTGCATAAGTAAACACATTCAGGCAGCATCTCAAAACATCCGATCTGCACAATCATGGCTCTTCCAAGATGCAATCTAGGAGCTGCCCTGCAATTGTCTACAAAATCTATTGCCACTGTATTTTAGAAACGAGATTTCTCATAGTAATTTTCATGCACGCTCACATAAAAATGCTTAGCTAAATTATCCTTCCCTTTTGTTCTGCGTAATGAAGCACATATTTCATTCCAGCTAGTGAGCTGCTAATTTTCCAAGAGCAAACAGCAGGAATTTATATATTACAATATGGAGCCTCAGCCTGCCCCTGTGATCCAGTCGTAGCATGTGCGCATTCCATCATGGCTGATTCTCCGCATGAGCTTGTTTTAATTCTTTGGGATGGAAAGAGATTCTGTGAGTTAACAATATCATTCCAGCAGGGCACAAGAGTAAGCCATTGTGTGGTCTGAGGCTTCGTTCCTGAGGATTAATATTATCTCTATAGGCTTGCTCAGACCATACCTTGTCTTGGGGTATCAAGCTCTCAAACTGCATCAACGTTAGCTTTGTTTCCAGAATGCAAGAGTAAATCAAAGGCTGGAAGTGAGTTAAAACTGAGGAAAAAACCTTAACTTAATCATGGAGTCTTTCCACAAGGAATTGTGTAAACAGCATTTTCTACCTCATGTTTTAAAGACAAGGGGGTGGAGCCAATCCTTCCACAGACAGGGAAAGTTTGTGGAAGCAATTTATACCACCTTCTGTCATCAACCCACAAAGAGCTGCCGCTGAGAACCAGAGAACCTTCCAGAGTAATACGCCGTGCACCGGGGTGGGGGAGGCTACAGCAAGAAGGGAGAATTGGCTAGCATTGCCTCCCCACCTCAGTTTTGCCCAAATAGACTGGAACAAGTTCTATGAATGTAACATAACCTCGTCCAAAGGGGCAGTTTTGGGGGGAGGTGTGGCAGGCTTCATGCAGAAGGTTGTCAAAAGCTTCTGTAAACTTGCATCCAGCCAAGCCTCCCAGTGTCATTGACCTCATTCTCCAAGCTCAACATTGTGGGCCACTACAAGACCTTTCTATTTACAGAAGCTTTTGGGGGGAGTAATATTTCTGGATCCACAGATAAAGAGGTAAGAGAATGAGGAGTGGCTTAAAACAACTTTAATATGAACAGCAACTAAATCATCTTGAACATCAGTCTCTAAGCCTTGTTCTAAAACTGGCTATGGCTGAGTGATGTCAGGACAAGACCACAAACTAACAGTCCCTTAGCACTGTAAAATGCAAGAGTATGTCTGTAAACTGTACTTTCAATCACTATATTTTAAGTGACTAATTATGAGCTGGCATGTTTTAGTGGCTAACAGTGTGAGTTGTCAGTGGCGCAATCCACTTCCCTTTTAGCCACTCAATAATTTGGGTCTGTTCTATAGGACTGTTACGCTGATAAGTTATAGATGTCGCAATAAAATCTGGTTTGCATAAGCCACCGTTTCCTGCACAAAAGCTGGTTAACCTACCACGTGTACATAAAAGACTGCAAAACCCTAGTTAGTCTGCTGCTTGCTTGCTTCTCCCAGATGCTGTCCCAAGCTCCCTTGTGTGGCCAGGCTGCTGGTAAACCTTCACTGTGTAAGCCACTTGGTGTTTGCCTAGCTGCCATATATGGGATAGGAACAGGTTTGCCAATTGCCTGCTTGGGATAGGATGTCACTCACCTCCAGCTTTGGTGACCCCTGTTGCAGTTGGAGAAAGAAAAATAAAGTGAAAATAAATCCACTGATGCAATTGTGCTACATCACTTCTGGGGAAAACCCAAAAATTACCTCATGCCTCTCTAGGAACCACCAGAAATTCTATGGTAAAATCACCAAGTTTCTGGTGATTCCTACAGAGGCATGGCATTGCTTCTGAGTTTTCTCCAGAAGTGGCATAATATACCATCACATCAACAGTGCCTCCCTGCCCCACCCCTGAAGATTTACTCTAGTTGCCAGTTGCTGGTTCACAACCATAGATGGAAATCATGTGGAAAGAAACAAAAGACAGGCAAACTTCTACTCCCTTCAAGATCATCATCAGCAGCAGCATTGGTTTTTTTATACCCCACTTTTCTCTACCTTAAGGATTCTCAAAGTGGCTTACAATTGCATTTCCTTCCTTCCCCCACAACAGTCACCTTATGAGGCAGGTGGGGCAGAGAGAGTCCTGAGAGAACTGTGACTGGCCTAGGATCACCCAGCAGGCTTCATGTGAAGGATTGTGGAATCAAACCACTATACCATGCTGGCTCATCCATCTCTCTTACCACCCTCAACCCTCTCTGTCTTGCTGCCACATTAAATTCCTGAATCTTTTCAAGGTGTTTTAGGCACTGTCCTGTTGTGCAACTTTTCTTATTATTTCAAGCAACTTTTTTTTCCTGATAGTGCTATTGCAGTCTATTTAGTCACATACCTTTTATAAACACACAGGAAGGACTGGGTGGTGGAAGAAATACTATGTCTATAGATCATCCTTCTGCTTCACCAGTTACAATGATTTCTAGTCCAAGAGAAGTCAACATCCTCTTCATGGATGAGCCATGGCTCAGTGGTAGAGTATCTGCTTAGCATGCAGAAGGTCTCATGCTCAATCCCTGTCATCGCCAGTTAAAAGGATCAGGTACTACGTGATGTGAAAGACCTCTGTCTGAGATCCTGGAGAGCCACTGCCTACTGGACAGACAACAGTCTTGAGATATTTGATTTTCTGTATAAGGCAGTTTTATATTATGCATGGGTGTTTTCCCTCACTTTAACCGTGCGTGTCTGTTGAGTTTTCTTTGTCATTCTGCATTGATTTTCCTCACTTCAGCACTCATTTCACTTTCTGATCACTGTTTCCCCAGGTTTTCTGAGAGCTTTTGTGCCGGTTTTTCCCTTGCTTTGATTCCAAGCTGAAGGTAATTCGAAAGCATACAGATTCCCTTGGATTCCCCCTCACTACCCTTTTGCCACCCCTTGAAGGTCACTCCCCACCCACATTGAAATTGTTCTGCCCACACCATCCTCCTCACTTCATTGGTGCACAAGCTCCATTTTTCCCGTTTTTAAATTTAATTTTTTTATTTAAATTTTTTTAAAAAAAATAAATTGTTTTTAAATTTTTAATTTTTTTGACCAGTGGGATGGGTTTAATGATATGAGACTATCGCTAGCCTCAAATCACTGAATTTTAAAAAATAAAATGACAAGGGAGGGAAGTTTAAAAGGAGCTGAATGAGGTTTAGTTCCTTGCTGATATTGACTTGAAGGGGGAATTGGAAAGAAGGTAAATGACAGTGTTCCCAGTGCAAAAAGAGGGGGGGGGGGTTTGCAAACAAAATAAAGGTTCTTTTTTTTGTCAGTGCAGAATGAAATTGACATGAGAGAGAAAGAGAGAGAGAGAGAGAGAGACTGGGATGGGAAGCCTAAAACTTTGAAAACATTTTTCCCTTTCATGCTTTAGTGAACAAAGGTTTTGGGGGGGGGGGCTTTTTGGCAGTCTCTGGAAGCCTAACATTAAAATAGAGGTTGAGCCACATAGACTTTCTGTGAACCCCCGAACTTAAGAATTGCTTGGGATCAATCCATTTGGAGGAAGTGTGAAGTCTGCATAGGACAGGCATTAAAAAAAACTGCCAAGATCATGATTAGTGCGCAGGATCAAATTAGAGAATCACAAAGAGAAAAACAGGCAAATTTGCAAGGAAGGGCAGGAAATCAGCATTACTATGTGCTACGGCATTGGTGAAAATACCCCCTTTTTTCAATTTAGTGGCACAAGACTAAAAAAGCTCTCCAGAGCTTCTGCCAGTGGACTCCTCCCCCATACCAATTGCAGCCTTGTGCAAAGCATGGTGGAGTTGCAGCCAACTTTGCACAGGCATGCACACACACACACACACACACACACACACATTGCCAATGACCACAGCTTGCAACACCAGTGTCAGAGGGTTCTACCATGCATTTCTGTACACTAAACATATTCCCCCATATTATGAGATCGTGTGACTCCCGTTTTTTACAATGGCTGATAACACAGCAGAGAATCCTCTAGTGCTCCACAATATGGAAAAGGAGACTTCACAGCTGCTTGTCTGTTTCAAAAAAAGTCTTGTCAATTTCAACATTGGGTTTTCCTTCTTTGCCTACCTTCTTTTCTGTTCCCTTGCATTCAAGAAAGTAACACTAAAATGCATGTGCAAAACCTGACCCACATGGATTTAAATGGAAGGTGTTTGTTGGATGTTACTGCACAGTTGCAACAGGACAATTGTGTAATTTTTAAAAAACCCTGGACACCACCCTCCACATGTCCACCCCAATGTTCCACCCCGATTTAGAAAAGTGTGTTTTTAAAACTGTAGCTGCAGAATTAATACATCAGAGGGAAAAGAATGGTGTGTAAGATGGGCTCAGAATCTGAAGTCAAGATTAAAGGCTTACTGCTCTGAAAATCTGCAGTAAGATGTTCGTGTGTAATGGGCCATTATCTCAAGCAACCTTTCTCAGATAGTGCTATTGCAACACCGAAGCACTGATGGAAAACAGACAGTTCTACAGAGTACTACAGGCTTGTCAAATCCCATGTCCAGCCACAAATTTAGATGATAAGGCTTCAGCCAGAAATTTGTCTACTACTGACTGCATTGCTATGCATAGTGTATTATAAGGACTTGAAAATACTAGAGGAGAATGATAATGTAGAACCACTAACAGCCTTTTTTAGTCAAGAAACTGATGTGATTATTTCCAGCATACACAGATGGCTGGAAGTGCTAAGATGAAAGAAGGACCTATCTGTCAGAGGGACTATTTGCTGTTTTGAACAACAGCTCATGCTGAACCTGCAAACTACATGGGCATTGGTATTTATGTGAAGATTGCCATATCAAGTGGAGAGATCCTTCCAAGCTCCCCTATACCTGCAAGCAGAAGGCACCCTGGATGCGTTAAGCGAAACATTTTTCTCCCTTTTTTAGATCTCTTCCCAAACCCTTTGGAGTTTTCTGTGTTATAGAGTGAGAGTCCCTGCACGAAATTGATGTGGATGACTCTGCAATCCTTGGCAGCTGTCTTGGGTTTCCATCCTGCAGCCAGAGGATGACGTGGCAGACAGCAACACCTGTTTGAACTCTGCTTACTCCCTTAGCTTTTCTGCCCAGGTGTTTCTTTTGTCACCCCACATGATAACAATCTGCAGGTGCGGTGAACTGTTGGCAGGCGAAGCATACATTTCCACGTGATTCGGTAAGGAAGGAAAGGCTTAATCTACAAGAATGTAAAACACAGCAAGATATCAGCTGCTCATTTAAACTCCCCATTTCCTGAAATATAGCTTAGGCTGTCTTTTTGCCAGTGCAGCTGGGAATACAAATCCTCTCTTCCCTAGCATAGCAAACCTCTTCCTGGACTCCATGGGGATCTGCACCAGTGAATTTCCAGCTACTACTCTCCAATGGAGCAAGGCTGAAGAGGAGGAGGATTTCTATACCTGATTTCCTGGAGGGCAATCTTGACAAGGTAGAAAGGAGGAGTGCTCTCAATTATGGTGAGCTAAATGAGTGGCTTTAAAAAAAATGCCTTCAAACACAGATCAGCTATTTGTTACAGGTTCTTCCATTCAAATTAATGTCCATAAGTACCATGGGCAGGGGCAACCTGCCAGAGGAGTCAGCCTGATGATTTGTCAAGTGTTTTTCAGTACCTCTCATGACCAATTGCTTTGCTTATGGGAAAGGGTTAGTGATATTAAAAATAAGAAATGCAAGTTGATTCCTAACCTAAATGGCACCAGGGACTCTAAGATGAGAGGGAGATGAATTTCAAACTCCTGCTATGGGCTGGAAATAGCTTTACATTTCCCCCCTATTTAGGACTTGTAAAGATTTCGTGCCAGCAATTTTTACATTACCAAGTTAATATGAAAGACCTGAGCTCAGGTGAAATGGTTCTGAGGCAGACGGTCCCTCTTTGACAGATGTACTAAGCCAAGGTGTAAGATGGTAAGACATTTCATAACAGGATCTCATCTTGAGCTGCATTTGCACATGACAAACACATCTTGGCTGGTTTATTGCAGACACAACCCTGGTTGATTGTCAGGTTTCTGCTCCCCCCCCCCCCATTGCACAAGGCACCAGGATTGAAGAAAGGTATTTTCAATTAACTCTTATTCACTGTGATATCAAAGGGGGGGGAGTGCCTGTACAACTCAGGACTTGTTTCCTTCCCATTTACTAACTTCAATTTGATCAGGTGATGGCACCTGGATGTCACACAACCAACTGAAGTCAGTTGAAGACTTTTGCATTATGAGAGTGCTTATGAGAGGAGGAGAAGGAAGAATTGGGCAGGCCAAGCAATTAACCAGATTCATGATGGTTTATGATAGCTAAATGCAGTTTCTGAATAGGAAGAGTGTAAAATTAGAACCCTTAACCTGTTGCTGTTTAGTTTTGTATATTACATAGCCTCGTGTAGCACAGCTGCTTGTAGATGGAGCTCAGGTCTCTTCTGCACTCCTTAGCACCTTTAGCGAACTTTTGAGTGGTGCAGCTTTGCAGCCCTTCCTTGACAATCAGGATCTGCTCACAGCTGGTACTGCTCCACAGATGCAACACAAAGAAGTTGTAGAATCTTGTGGCAATCAAATGTGTTATACCACTTCAGGCTGCAGGTGGGGAAATCACACATGCAAAAACTCAGCGGAGTTTTTTTTTTTTTTTAACCTAGCACAGCTATCAGAGGGTTTCCCTTACAGAGAATTATAAATTTCAAGGGATTTAAAGAACCAAATCCCTCTCCTATGCTGGGACAACTCAGTACCCAACTCATTCTGCTGCCTGTTTAAGCTAGTCCCTCACCATGCTTAAATAATTGCAGTGAATTCTGTCTGGAGTTGCCTTTAAACATTGTTCAGAAGCTTCAATTAGTTCAAAACATAGCAGCAAGACTGGTGTGAGCCGTAGTGTACATATGTTTAAAGATAAATATCTCATCACTTTGAAAGATCTGCACTGTTTACCAATTAATTTCCAAGCACAATTTAAAATGCTGGTTCTTAACCTCGAAATGCTGGCTATGATAGATGGTAGAGAATAGACTGGATCCAGACTAGGAAAAATTGGGGGAAGGGAGAAAATTGAGGGGTGACAATGATCTTTTTGGCATCATGCCAATGCATGACATCAATTCTGGCATAAAACCAGAAGTTATGTCATCATTCTGGGCAATTCTCTAGGATTCACCTCAGATTCTATGATTTAACCATAGAGTTTTAGGTGAATCCTAGAGCATCACCCCAATGCAATGACTTAACTTTTGTTTTCATTCCAGAAGTGATGTCACACATTGAGGTGGCTCAGAGAAAATCATCAGATCCCCCGCTCCAGGGCTTTCAAGAGATGATGGGGAACAGAGAGCCAAGGAAGACAGGGGGAGACCTGGACCCCCTAATCCAGACTAAATTTTTCATTGGCCACATTGAATTTTCCTGACTGTCCCCTCCCAAAGCTGCCCACTGGTCTCCATAGAATGCTGCTCATGGGGAAATATGGGATCTCAAGGAATGACAGGGGGATCTGCAGGAGGAAGAGGGGAACAGCAGCCAGTATGGGCTGCGATCACACTAAATAATCCACTTTCAATCCACTTTCAATGCACTTTCCAACTAGATTTTTACTGTGTGAACTGGCAATATCCAATTCAAAAGTGCATTGAAAATGGATTGAAAGTGAATTATTTAGTGTGTGAGATTGCAGACTTAGTCTGGATCCAACCCAAATTATCTTTCCAGCATTTAAACAACTGTCCTTTTGTCCTTTGAAGTTCTACCTGGTTTGGGACTGGGGTGGGGTATCTGAAGGACTGTCTTCTCCCATAAATTCCTACCCAGGAATTCAGATTGTGAGAAGGTGCCCTCCTGACTAATCCACCAATTAAAGATGCTCATTTGGTGGGTAAATGAGAGAAAGCCATTTCCATGGCAGCTCCACAATTATGGAACAACCTCTCCAGAGAGGTGCACCTGGCCCCCTCACTGTCAATCTTTAGAAGGCAGTTCGAGACAATTGTAGTTAGGACTGCATTTTGATTGATTTAGCTTTAATTATTGGCAGTCCTGATTTGAATCTTTAAACTGTGACTGTTATGGGTTTTATCATTGTTGTTTTATTGTGTTTTAATATATTTTTATATTGTAAGCTGCCTTAAGTTCCACACCGTTTCAAATAATAAATAAATTTTAAAAAATTAGTACACAAATGCTGGTTTTTCTTACAGTTGAAGTCTCCATAAGAATTGGCCCATCAGCCAACATTTTGAACATAGTCCCTGCTATGTGTGCCCCCCCCCCCCGGCTAGCGAAGCTGGGTAGCAACCAGGAATGAGCATGTTCTGTTGTGGTACTTTGTACAACTACTTCTCTTCAGTTCTTTGTCTGGAGCCAGATTACTAGACTTTAAGTGCCATTGGAAAATGTTCTCAAATTCTCAAAACCACAGATTTAAATATTCCAGGTAATTACTTATTCCCAATTAATAAACATTCTAACCACTTGTAGTCTTCAAAAGGTCTAAATTGTGGTTTCTAAAGCCCATATTACAATATACTATCTTAGAGGTTACCAAGGAGTGCATAACAGTGGCAAAGCCATCTGTGTCCAAGACTAGCCAAACAAGTTCCTGACAAGTTTTATACCCAGGCAAGAACCAAACCTGATCCAGAAGTACCCATAAGCTATGCACCTGGTCCTTCCAGGAGACTTCTATTGAGAGTAGACAGATCATCAGTTCTCAGACCAACTGGACAATCTGTATTCATCTTGAACAGACTGATCATCTTCTTCTTTTCCTCTTCCATCATCATCATCATCATCATGATGTCCACTGCCATCAACCACATTTGAGGGCTGTCTTCTCCTTGCCCACCCTCAAAAAAGCCCCCAGTACTGTAACTGTCATCTACTTGCCCACTGGCTGAAGAGACAAGAGGAAGAATTCCATAGCTCCTGTCTCTGGTCAAATGATAGTTTGTTTGGAGGCTGTACTCCCTTCCTTTATCTTAGCATGAGGTTCCATATCTTGCAGTGCACTTCTAAGCAGAGTTCTGCTGCCAAAGTGTGCATGTGTCTGATGTTTGTCTACATTTTCTGCTCCTAGAGGGGAGTAGCTGGATATGTTCCTGTCTTCAGCAAGGCCTTTCACATCTCAGACTTTTCTGTGCATAAAGTAGTGGGAGTTCACCAGTTACTTGTGGTAAAAGTGAGGGGAACTGGGGAAGGGACAAAACACAGAATTACAGTTTCTAGTTGATTCAGAACTTACAAGGATTGTCTGGTTGTCATAGCTCCCTTGAGACATTCCAAGGTTCATCGCTGAAAGGCCCTTCTTGTTGTCTTTATTTCAAGGGTTTCATTGGAAGGAGGGGGGTCCTCATCCAGTAAACAGAAAGGTCCAGATCAGTACATTATGTCCCTGGATTCACGTGGGGTTTGCTTTTGGATTGTATGCAGAACTGGGAGCAGGATGTAGATGTAGCAGGCAGGCTGAACAGTCCTTTGGCTGTATGGTATATGGGGAGGAGACTATGCCCCTGAAATGGGCTCTCAAGTGTAGATGGGATTTCCACTGTGCCCCTTCATCTACAATATTTGTTAGACGAACATCTAAGTGTGAAATTCTTGGGGCTTACAAAACCTGGGCCAGCTTACAAAATGGAGTTGAGGTCAGATTAGTCACAACATTGGTCTTTCTTACAGCTAAACAGACAAGGTCCTGAAGCAAGTCTTCTCCCAAAGATCCTAAGCTCAGATGTTTTGTTTGACAAAATGACATCTAACCCGTATTATGCTGCATTCTGTCCCAAATATCTTCAGATGTGGGGGACGAAGTGGGAAGAGGTGTTCCTTCAAGTAACTAGGATCTGGGCCATTTAGGACATTAAAGGTCCAAGCCAGCTCTCTGAGTTAGGCTAAGAAACTACCTGGTAACCCATGAAGTTTGTAAGTGTGAGCACTGTGTGGTCTCTTTTTCTGGCATCAGTCAATAACTTCAGGCTCCTTCAGAGGTTCAGAAAGATCCCTGTCAACTTTATAGCCCCCTAACCATAGTATATTTTTAGAAAAATATAATTCATTACAAATTGCAAAACTTATCAAATACCCCCCAATCAAACAAGTATCAACCCCCCCCCCCTCCTTTTGAGCCACAAAAGGTGCTTCTGGCAAGAGATGCAACCTGTTGAGTGCCACCTGTCTTTTTAATGGGGAGTGGGATCCTGTCCGGAACAGGCCAGCCAACAATTCCATGGTATATGGGCCAGCCCACCTTCAGCAATTCATTATTGGCTCCAGAAATTATTTGAAGAAATTCAGAATTAAGACTTTGGTAGAATTTAATATATGTTCACCTCCACTGACTTCCAAAATATGTCTGTTGGAACACAGACAATTACCTTAAAACTGATCAGTATCCAGGTAGATGGTTTATAGACTGTCAGTGCCACACTGCTGGTTTAGATTTGCGGAATTACCATAGGAGAATAACACTGCAATCGTAGATGGAGTTATACCCTTTGAAATATACTGAAATTAATGGGTTTAAAAGGGTGTAACTCTGTTTAGGACTGCATTGTAAGGCAAGTTCTATTTTTGACATTTCAGCAATGAGACCACTTGTACATTATGACCCAGCTTGATTTACTGTAAGAAAATAAGAGTGCTGTAATTTGTAAAAGACATTTATTACATGCATGTTTTTTTTAAAAATTGCTTAGCGTCTCTGTCCATCCCCATCTGGTTTTATTTTAATCTTACTCCAGTCACATATGAAATTTTGCTTAGCTGTCTTCATTTTCTTAGTCAATCTTGATTAATGACCTTCAAAGTAAAAATAATTGGCCTGCATCAGGCTTGTTTTATAACTCTTGTTCACAAAGAATGTGAAAGGCTGGAAAATGAGCCTAAACAGAAGGAATGCATTACGTTAGCCTTTGAGAAAAAGCAGTCCTCCAGTTGTATTTCAGTGTATATTTTTATAACAGGCGCCTCCTTGACCATCCACAATATTGCTGATATGTTGAGCCAAAACCTTGTCTGCTGCAGCAGACTGACCAGGTCATCTCTAAGGGCACAGGAAGCCCCCTCTCTTAAGGCCCCATAAAAACCATTTGCAAATGTGTCCGGCTGTAATCTTAGGCATGCTTGCTGGAGAGTGAGGCCTTTAGACACAGGACTTACTTTTGAGCCTGTATGTATCTGATTGCAATCCGGCACAGAAGTCGATGTCTTGTTGATGGCCATTGATCACAATGGGTTGTGCTAGTTTGTGGCCTGAATGCAAATGATCAAAGCCAATGGTTTGGAAACATCTATTGATAGTTGGTATCATTTTATGAACAGAGGGACACATATTTTTAAAGGCGCTCCTTTAAAAAAACACATCACAATCTGTCTCAAGAGCAGTCTTATTGAGGCAAATGGTTCGAGAAAAAGCTTTCCCACACCCAGCGTTTGGTGGTTAGATGTAACATTAATACAATGAATCCACAATAACATTAACTAATTATTTTTATGTTTGTAATCTATAGTCCACCTTTCTCACAGACTCAAGGGGGATTGCACAAAGTAAGCTGACAGGGAGAGACAACCAATAAACATAACAATAAAGTCTCGATCAGCAGAAATCTGAAAATAGAGCCGAAACAAAGCTTAAACATTAACTTGAGACAATAAACAATGCAGAAATTCCAGGGCAGAATTGTACTCACAGGAGCACACAGTATGTACTATATACAGTTCTATAGTCTATAGTCCCTATAATCATTATCAAAGCATCTTTCTGCAAAATTTCATTACAGTACAGACCTAATTACCTGTGTAAAAAAGGCGAATAACTCAATCATGCACCATTTGCAGAAAGCCAGGGCGGGTGGGAGCCTTCCTGACCTCATCATTCCATAAGGCAGGGGACACTACAGAGAACGTGCATGTGTGGACATTTATTGATTTGGCTCATTTGCAGGGTACCACCAGCAGGATGACCTGCTCTTATGAGCAAAGCTCTCATAGTGCAGCACAAGGGGAGAGGTGGTCCCACAGATACGAAGGCCATGGAGGGCTTTCTATGTGGTAGTCAATGCCTTGAATTAAGCCTAGTAACTGATGGGCAGCCAATGGAGTAATATGCATGCTCCACCCAGCTCCTGATACTAACTGAGCTGCAGCATTCTGCACCAACTGGAGTCTTGAAGCTGACTTCAAGGGGAGACCTATGTGAAGTGCATCACAGTAATCTAGTCTTGATGTTATCACTGCATGGATCCAAGAATAGATAAGAGCTAATGAATGATATATGCAATCACACCCACAAGGGGTTAGACAGTCAATATCAAAATCTATGACAAACAACTCAAAAACCAACAATAACAGAAGAAAATAGCTCAAGAGAAGACAACAGTAGTCTCCCGTTCCAATCTCAAATCTTTTTAAAGTCTTGAGCTTGTGAATCACTTGAGAAATTGGTCTAAAAAACATATAAGATGATGAATAGGTCATGATACAGATGCATTTAGGATTAGTATAACAGCAAAAGTTTAAGAATTACACTTACCAAAGTGTTTGCTTTGTGGTTTTCACCTGGAGGCTGGCAAGCTTATGTGGCTGATTCTGTATGTGTTTTGGCAGTTGGTTGGTTGGTTGGTTAACCCAATACTCAAGCCAAGCAGAGAGTGGCTGATGGTTGCCAACCATGGGAATAAGGGAGTGTGTGAGCTCTACTGCAGTCCACCCAGCACACCTTCTTGGCTGTGTTGCCATTCATGCATTAATAAGAAATTTCTGTTTGATAGAGTAGCCTGTTGGCCACTGAATGTGAGCAAATCCAACTTTGAATGGTTTGTTGTTGAATGCCAGTTTGCTTAATGGGAGGGGGGGGATCAACTTTCCCAAATCAGAAATCTTGTATCACAGGAGGACAGGTTAACCTAATGTTTTGTGCAAGACACTTCCCCTACCCCATTCAGTTTTGACACTCTTTTGTTCTGGGAGGCTGCACAGTGACAACACCTCAGTATTGTCTGAACTTCTTCGGGGGCAGGGAGGGGAAAGAGGTGGAGAACCATTATAAAAAGGAAACATACTGACAGAAGTATCTGATATTTCATGTTAACCTGCTATCATTTTGTGACCCTCTGGTGCCCACTTTTTAGAAAACGATTGAACTGGTGATTATTATACTAGAATCTCAGTGATCCAGGTTCAAATCCTCACGGTTACATGGTAGGTTGGTTTGGTGACCCCGACTCAGTGGTTTTCTCTAAGCGCAATGGCTCAGATGTGTTGCTGTGGGGAAGAAATGGAGGAGGGGTAAACAACATTTTGAGCTGGTTAGGGCCCCTGATTGGATTAAGGCATAATTAAGGCATACTGCACCCATTTCCAAATGAAGAAGCAAACTTGCTGAAACTTTCTTGACTCTCCTAAATGAAATGCCATGGTTTGTGTTGAAAGACAAATGTTAAGCAGATCAAGGTTTTCTACTATAAAAGTAGGGAATACCAAAGCCACAAAGTCACTTTTGGCTGTGTAGCTGGACCTATCATCAGCACATTGTGAGATATGCTGGGATTCACTTCCAGTTATGCAGCCAGAAATGATGTTGCAGCATTGCAAGATGCTGTTTTGCACCTGCCATCCCCCTGCCGCTGCCTACTGAGTTTACCGGCAACCTGATCAGCTTAGACTGTGGTGGAGGGCTTTATCCTCATGCTGAGACTGATTTGCCCCTTTTGGGAAAACATACCAGTTTTCATATAGGTCCTGTTCTGGGACATGTATCTTTCTCTCAGTGGATAAACAGGCTCTCTATGGGACAATTTCAGCTTGAAAAATAGCATTGGGGGGGGGGGGTCAAGTTTAAATTCTTCCTCAAAAAAAGAACTGTGGCCCAGTAGTAAAACAGCTGTTTAACCTGCAGAAGTTTCCAGGTTCAATCCCAGCATCTCCAGTTAAAATGATCATATCATAGGTGTTGTGAAAGATCTCTGCATGAGAGAGTGGAGAACTGGATATCTGTTATTTCAAATATGATTTGGAAAATTCTATACATAGATCTCCGGGTATCTTGTCTGTTTTAGCCTAGGCTGTGGTCACACGTGCGAGATAAAGCAGGGGGGAAGTGAGGCTATTTGCACTGGAGTAATTTGACTTGCAGTTGTGCAATCACACACTTCTGTTAAGCTGCGGGTGCAACTCGCTACTGCATGATCAGATGCAACCATGGGTGAGTTAGGGGCTTTTTTTGTCGTTCGTTACAAATTCGCTTAAACAGGGGATCGATGAATCATATCTCCACCCTGAGGGCTTCCAATGGCAGTATGCGATGATGCACATACTGAGAAGGGGAAAAAAACAACAGCATGGCATCAGGATAGCCTGATCAGACTATCCCCGATGTCACAAGTGTGCGCTGGAGCGATCACATGGGGAAAGTCCGACTGTGGCCCATAGCAACCCGTTTGAGACTGGATTTTCACTAGTGTTTTTTTACTCTACTTCTCCAGTGGAGCAAAATGGCTTGTTGATGGGTGCGGGACGCTTGCCAGATGTTCTCTTGTGATCACGCCCTTAAAATCCAGCTGGGAGTTGTGCCTATCATGCAGCTAAATCTGCGTGTGATCGGGGCCCTAGTCTGGCAAGCAAATTACTACGCCACAGCAGCTGTTTGGCAGGGTCATCATTTGAGAAGAGCAAAGAAGAATCTTTCTTTCTCTAGGTTAGAAAACACATGTGATTAATCATCAAGTGCAATGTCTTCAAAATAGAGACCTTCAAGCTGTTGCTGTGAATCTTGGTACCATTGAAATGCCTTCTTCCAAACATGAACATACAACTCAGCCTTTAATTCTGGTCATGCTAGCTTAATTCTGCAATCTGTTTTAATTGACAGCTGTCATTATTGGTCTTGTGTGTAACACACACTTATGCTGATCTCAACAGTATGTGAAGATTTTTGCTGTACACAACACATTCCTGGATATTACAGCAATACCATTTCTCTTAATACATAGTAAAAGAAAAACGCATACAACAAAGCAAATCTGAATGTTAGCTATTTTTAACAATATGACACCCAAATTATTACTGATAGGGTCAAATATGCTAAACAACTTTCCTTTTGCTTCCCCTCCCCTTTTTTAAACTTTAAGGCACAACAGAAAAAAAATAATTAATGGAAGAGAATGTTATGTCTGTGCAGTTCTTTTTTCAGAACACTGTAATTACTGTATTTCACAGAGCCCTTTAATTGCATGGTGGTTCCGATTAAAATTCAATGGCATTTCTCAAAGAGAAAGTGCTCTCATACCCCTAAGGCTTCTCTTGCAAATTGGCATTTTTAAAAAAAGATAGAGAAGGTCTAAATGCTAACATTCACCTTCCTTCTCAGTGATGGAAATGCCAAACGAGCTGCACAGAATTTTTAAACAGACCTCCCACATCCTTGACGGGATGTTTTCTATCAGAGTGATCCACAAATATTATCATTCAATGACAATACAGTTTCATCAAGGTACGTCTCAATCCGCAGGATGCTAGCCCCACACAACAGACGGAAAATTTGGCGCAGCGAAGTGCATACTGCGTGTGTTACTTACTGGTTATTGCGGTGGTCATACCGAGTCCCGTATGGCGACGTATTAACGAATAGTATGCAAGCACCTTCTGTTGAAACATCTGCGACAGGGAAATTTCAGGCATTATTCCAGATTTTTTTTTTAATGCTCTGGACCAAATTTTCTTCAGGACTATAAAATCTGGCAGGCAGCACTGTTGTGTATGATTTTTTAATAAACTGGGACATGGTTTTGTGTGAGGAGTGAGGAACAAGGGCTCTTTGGAGACTGTGTTCCATTACGAAAAGTTCAGAAAACATATGACAGTTCACAAAATAGCATCTCCTAACTTCACCCTCTCTCCTTCGTATCCAAGTGTAAGATTTCCTGCATCTTCCCAACAAACAGAGATTTAGGGCTTTTGAACTGAAACCAAAATAGTGTTGTTGTTGTTTTCACCTTGTGGATTAGATGATATTACTGGTAGCATTATTTACAAGAATGTTCAAAGGGAGTGCAGGCAGCTAAACACAGATTTTTAGTGTCTTTACACTTGATGCTGCCAAAGACTCTCATGAAAAATTTTCGTTTGCTTAAGAGACATAATTTTCTGGAGAAGAAAAGGAATCAAATGGAGCTGTGCAGACTTGATCTCAAAGGGTCTAATGTACTTTTCATCATTCAGCATGAAATTGCTTTTTATGTCTTTGTAGCACTTCAACCAATTGTAACAATGATGGGGCTTAGCAATAGATATATACATTAATATTACATAAATAGACATGCTTCCATTATAAGAAAACAATGATACTCTATTCTATGCAATTTTAAATATAATTCCTATTATACCCCTGTTAGGGCACACAAGCGGCCACATCATAGACAATCTGTACAATGGAAAGGACTTTTGGGTCCAATAGACTGAAATGAGATTAAGAACATCTGCAGTTCTCCCCTATTAATCCATGGGACCTAGAAGTACATGATCCTGGCTGAATCATGCCCTGGTAAGCCATATATGTATCACATAGTTGATCATACATGAAGACAAACCAGATAGAGACAGAAACTGACAGCATAGTACATACATGAGTGCTGTCCAGTATCAACTGATTTATGGCAATCCCAGCAAGGGGCTTTGAAGGCAAGTGAGAAGCAGAGGTGGTTTGCCATGGCCTTCCTCTACAGAGTCTTCTTTGGTGGTTTCCCATCCAAGTAGTGATCCTGCTTAGCTTCCAAGATCTGATGATATTGGGCTATACTATACCATCTTCCTTCCCTGATAGCATAGTGGCCAAACACAATTTGGAGATTAAACAGCTGTTTTTGTAACTTAGGTACTAACCCTCTCTGGCCTGAATTCTTCCTTTCTTCCTCCTATTCCCAGTCATGTTTGATAAATACTACTGAAGACTTATAGGTCAGAGGAGCAGAGTAAGAAAAAAAAGAGATATTTAGAGATTAATATCCATCTCTCTGCATTCAGACACAGAGTTGTTTCATAACACTTTTATGTAAACATCTTGCTGAGCAACTGAATGAAATGATGGATCCATTCCTAATATAAAATAAAGCACATTTCTGCACCTAATATGAATGAGAAATGAGAGCACATTACAGTCTGCTTAGAAATCCTACACTGCTTATATAAAGCATCTATCTCTTATGAATAAGCAAATATATTGGCCTGGGAAAACCGGAATCCTTAGACTTGCAGTAATCCTTCATGTTCCTGTGGTGAAAACAATCCTTGATTTAAATAACAATCAGAATGCTAAATATACACTGTATGCCCAGAATAATAAATTTCAATGACCCTATGCAGAGAAAGTAGGTAACAACCTATGGAAAAACTGCTTTTGGTACCATAGCTCAAAATTTTGAAAGAGGCCTGGGTTTTACTGATGACCTCAAGGGCACAATTTCCATTTCCATGAAGGGAGGCCTGTATATCAGTGGTAGAATGCAAGTTTTTTGTGCAAGAGGATCTGGGTTCAGTTACTGGCATCTTCAGTTTGGAAGATCCCAGATAGCTAAAAGATCCCAGATAAATAAGTATCTGCGGGACGACCTCTCCTCCTGTATTCCAGCTGGACTGTTTCATTCACTGTTCAGGGCCTGCTGTAGCTGTCACTAAGCAAATAGGCAAGATCCTACACATGATTTCTCTGTCATCCCCCCCCCAATCAAATGGCCTGCCCAAGGAAGTCACAAAGGATCCCATGCTTCTGTCATTCTGCAGTCTATATAAAATGAAGTCATTCAGGAGGACTCATCTATAAGGGTTATATGTCTATAATATACTAGAATGATTTAGAAAGGTGCTTTATAAAGAAAAAGAGACTGTGGACAGTACCACTATGTATACAGAGTATTGTTGGTTTGCTGACTGCCTTATCCTATTGTTGCTGCATTATTTTCTACTGATGCAATACCATTCTTCTGCATTGTATTTTCACTCTGTATCATGTCTAACATCCTATGCTAGTTTAGATTCTGTAATCTGGTATACTGCTTATCAGATGTCTCATAAGAACATAAGAGAAGCCAATGTTGGATCAGGCCACTGGCCCATCCAGTCCAACATTCTGTCACACAGTGGCCCAAAACACCAGGTGCCCTCAGAAGGTCCAGCAATGGGGGCAGGAAGCCCTCCCACTGTTGCCCCCTCCCAAGCACCAAGAATACAGAGCATCACTTGCCCAAGACTGAGAGTTCCTATCTATACTTTGTGGCTAATAGCCACTGATGGACTTCTGCTCCATATGTTTATCTAATTCCCTCTTGAAGCCGTCCATACTTGTAGCCGCTACCATCTCCTGTGGCAGTGAATTCCATGTGTTAATCACTCTTTGGGTGAAGAAGTACTTTCTTTTATCTGTTCTAACCCGACTGCTCAGCAATTTCATGGAGTGCCCATGAGTTCTTGTGTTGTGAGAAAGGGAGAAAAGGACTTCTTTCTCTACCTGCTCTATCCCATGCATAATCTTATAAACCTCGATCATGTCACCCCTCAGCTGTCGTTTTTCCAAGCTAAAGAGCCCCAAGTGCTTCAACCTTTCTTCATAGGGAAAGTGTTCCAACCCTTTTATCATTCTAGTTGCCCTTTTCTGCACTTTTTCCAATGCTATAATTTTTTTTTGAGGTGTGGTGACCATTTCTCATTACATTTGTTTGTATCAATTTACACTGTGTAATCCACTTTGAGTCTTCACTTTGAGAAAGGTGGACTATAAATATAGTTAATAAATAATATGCAGCTTTATACAAATAAGAAAGAACTTGCCTGAGAGCTGAAGAATAAAATGATGTTCTTCCACCAAAGAAATCAGATTTCTAAATGAATTCTAAATGGATGTACACCTTTCTAGGTCCATTGAAGTGAATGGGCTTCGAAGGTTGTAACTCTGCTTATCACCTGCAAACCACTTCATGGACTTTACTTTCGTATCTGTAGGGCTACCTCTCCTGCTATGTTCTGCCAGCCCATAACAGCCACATTCATCTGAGCAAAGGCTTCTGAAGGCGGGTAAAATCAATAGCTGCCCACATCTGAACATTCTCTGTTGTGATCTCTGTTTTATGGAATGGTCTGCCTCAGGAGGCCAGGACAGCTCCCACACTTGATCATTTTGCAGATTGTGCACAAATGAAATGTTCAGGAGAACATTTCCTGAAAGGGACAAGGGTTGTAATATAATAAAATGGTCCAGGAGGGGACTTTTATAAAGGGAACATGATTGTGGTCTGTTCCACTATTTGTTTTATGCATTATCTTTCTTTTACTGCACAGTATTCTATTTTTGCAGTAGCTTTTTATGCATTCAGGTGGGTAGCCGTGTTGGTCTGAAGCAGTAAAACAAAGTTTGAGTCCAGTGGTACCTTTAAGACCAACAAAGTTTTATTCAAGTTATGGGCTTTTGTGTGCACACACACACTTCAGATTGCAATGCATCTTAAGAAGTGAGCATGCACATGAAAGCTCATACCTTGAATAAAACTTTGTTGAACTCAAACTTTGTTTTTATGCATTGTTTATGGTATATCATGTTCTGTATTTTTTTGTTAGCATTGTTTTCTAATTTTGTAATCCTAGTCGGCCTGCGTCGTTTATGGGATCTTGTGCTGATTACATTGTTCTATATTTTTTAATTCACCTTGAGTCTCAACAAGAAAGGAGGGCTATAAATAAAGTAGATAAATAGATGAATAAATGTTCCACTCAAGCTCAGTGAAGTCAACAGAGTTTGAAGGGTGAAACTGCTTAAGATGGCACTGTTGTTTACATATTGAGTTTCCATATTTGTATCCTGGGTTCATGGCTCTCAAGCCGACTAAGAAAATTGCAATAATAAACCTAACTAAGTAAATCAAAGCAACAAATTCAATAATGACACAATATTAATATATTTTTAAATTTCCTGTAAATAATTGTGCCGAGGGGTGCCAAATCCCACTGCCATTCCCCCACGCCATACAGCTGCTAAGACTGAGTGGAATACTACCCCACACCTTCCCTTGTATCCTGGCTGTACAGGCAATAAGTGGTTGGCTTTTCCTAAATTTCTTTCATCAATAGATACCTCAAGGTACTAACACATTTTTAGAAAACATAACTGTTAAATAGTGGGTTTAACATGGCAGAGGTGAAGGCATAGTGATTTCAACAAGTAGCAGTTTGTTGCGTCTCAACAGGAATGCTTTACATGGGGCAACTGCCCTAAGACCTAAGCCACTCCCAGCCCCCATGCAATTGGTGAGTTCAAGTGGCTTCCAGGCTCCAAATTGGCTGGCTGTCCTCAGGAGCCAATCCGCAGGCAGGTTCCAGGACCCTGCCTGACTTTGTACTGGGGCTTCAAGCTCCAACTAGGTGGCCTGCACAGAGAAGCCCAGACATGCCTCTCCATGCTCCCTCTAGGTGGCCTGCCAGACAAGTCCAGGCATGTCTCCAGCAGCAGTTAAGCTGGAGTGGAAGATTTCTCATGACGGCAGGAGCATAACTTGCCTAACCGGTCAAAACAGCAGCCCTTCCATCATCCATTTGCCTACAAAAATAGAAATGTCTTCCCTCACAGAAATAGAGGAGAATACTAGCCTGATAGGTATCCCCAGCTAAAGCCCTGACCCTATTTCCACCAGCCTGATTTCATACATGGAGAGGGAGTCAGAGCAGAGCCTCCTTCAGAGCTCTTCATACAAGGAGAGGCAGATATAGGAAAAATTGCTTCAGGGCCAAGGTTCTGCAGGATTTTAAAGTGGATTGGGACAAAAACCCAACAGAGATCCAGTGTAGTTGATTTCCCTTGCTCAAGGTTTCCCTTGCTCAAAAGCCAGTCGAATCCAACTCTAGGGGGTGGAGCTCATCTCCGTTTCCAAGCCGAAGAGCCAGCACTATCCAAAGATGTTTCCATGGTCATGTGGCCACCATGACTAGATGCCGAGGCACATGGAAGGCTGTTCCCACAAAAGTGGTACCTATTTATCTACTTGCAGTTTCTTGCTTTCGAACTGCTAGGCTGGCAGGAGCTGAGGCCAGAGATAGGAGCTCACTCCGTCACATGGTGCATGGAACTGCCAAGCTACTGACCTCCTGGTCTGTAGTTCAGCATCTTAACCTCTGAGCCACCGTGGCTCCAGGTAGTTGATATACCACAGACTACTGCATTAATTGAAGCTTCTGAACAGTCGCCAAAGCCAGCTCCAAACAGAACATATGAAGCTGAAGCATGTGCCATTAATGTTAGTACAGTCATAGAGCAATCATGGAAGAATGTATGGATTTCTAATATTTATTATGCAGTTTTTGTCTGTAGGGAGTCTTGTACGAAGCATTTATATGTCTAAATATCTAAATATCTAAATATCTAAATCCGCACATTGGGGGCACCTAGGAGGCAGAGAAATTTTCCTGCACACTTGGGGGACTCCCCAGGTGTGCAGAAAAATCCAAAGAGTTTTTTTAAAAAATGATATGGGGGATATTTAAATCCCCCCAAATAAAAGAGCATTCCCTGTCCATGCGCAGAAAATGCTCTGGGACTCTGTGGCTGGCTAGTGGCTGGGAGGCACCCAGGCCTCGCCGCCAGTGCCTGTGTGTGTGTGGGGGGGTGATTGGTGGGCCCAGCAGCTGAGAGCCACTCAGGCCTCACCGCTGGTGCCCATGAGGGGGAGAGATCAGCGGCGGGCCCGGCAGCTGGGAGGCTTCTAGGCCTTGCCACCAGGGCCCATGGGGGGGAGATCGGTGGGCCCAGGTCTCACCACTAGGGCCCATGGGGAGGGGGAGATTGGCGGGCCCAGGCCTTGCTGCTGGGGCCCATGGAGGGGTTGACGGCAGGCCCAGTGGCTGAGAGCCGCTCAGGCCTTGCTGCCAGTGCCCGTGGGTGGGAGAAGGATTGGTGGGCCTGAGCCTCGCCACTGGTGCGGGGGGGGGGAGAAGCTCACCTGTGGGTGCTTCCACCTCCTCAACATTGAGCTACTTCTCCCCCCCTGCGGGTATCGCGGGTCCTCCAGCTTGTAATAAATATAATATATAAAGTCCTTTGCTGTGTGTACCTACGTACTTGGATTGTTTTGTGAAGAATATTTGCCATGAAGGTCTGTAATATGTCAAACAGTTTAATGGAAATGTAGATAAAGTTACTGGCTAGTGGATTCAACCTAATATTAACTTTAATTTGTTTGCTAGTATCTGATTATCCTTTCTGTATTTTCTGTATGGCTTTGCATACAATTCTGTACCATAATCCTGTTCTGATGCTCTTTGGCACATGCCCCTATTGAAACAAATGGGAACAGCAGAACAGCACAGTAGTGTTCCCATTCATTTCAGCTGAGTTTGTACAGTGGGCCTCCCTCATAACTGGTGATACATGTATTTATGATTGTTAGGCAAACAAGATATTCCACTGGTTCCCAAGTAATGTCTTATATGATACCCATTAGTTTCTGTTTTCCAGAGCATACAGCTAAGAAGAACTTAATATAGAGGAATGTTTTATTTCCTTACAGGTGGCCAATATTCCCCCTTTAGCCAAACTAAACACATGAAGCTATTATTCTTGGAAAGTAGCTAGAAAGGCAAACATTTTATAGCACAGATTGCCTCACAAGGAAAAAGGAGGATAGCAAAATGAAAATTGGGCTACCAAATCAAACTGTTGTAGAGCTCATGATAATTTGATTCCAAATGTTCACTGAATTAATCTATGAATGTCCTAGGAGCCCAAAATTTATATCCACCCCCCCCCCCATTTTGATAGTACTACTGTCATAGAAACCATGCCATCCACAAAAATACAGGTATAGCCTTTTCCCATTAATTTTGAAAGTATAGGCAAAACCTAGCTGTGGTAGGAAAAGAACCACACTTTCTGCAGGCCACATATTGCATTTCCCCAATGCAAGAATTATTTCCATTTCAGTAAAAAGTGTAAAATTATCTTCCCTTTCCTTCCCTTTCCCTTTCCCTTTCCCTTTCCCTTTTCCTTTCCTTAGAAACTCACTGATTCACAGATCTTGAGCAGCAGACAATACTTGCTTCTTATTTTTTTGATGCAAGGGCTGAAAATACTGAGATAAATTTTGGGGTTTTGTTGTTGTTTTTTTTAATAACTTTTTTATTGCATTATATTTTAAAAACTACAGGAAATCAAAAGGGGAGGGATACTAAAAACTATGGGAAAAAGTAAAGAAAACCACTAAAACCCCAAGAAATGAAGGTCCTTTAGCTCATACAGATGCTTAGATATATACATCACTTACAAACATTATGATTCTGTATGCTGAAAAGAGAAAAGGAAATTATTACAAGAACAGACCAACAGATTTTCTAACCAGAAGAAGAATACTCAAGCAATCAAATATGCATTAAAGCGTTCATATCATAGTAATTATTATTTTTTGAAAGCTTATCTTTTTTTATTTCTAAGTTCGTATTGTTTTTTTAATTTTGGGGATTTTAGGGGCTACCGCCCCTAAGTCTGAGTCAGATAGTTCTCCAGATGACATAGATGATGAAATTCCACTGATGTCACAAGCATGTGTGGTCCCATCTTCCTCCTTTGGATCTAACGCTTTATCAGTTTTTTGATGCTGTTCCAAAAAGGCTTTTGCTTTGGTTACGGAGTCAATTCTTTCCTTTTTGTCTTCAGACTTGAAAGTGACTCCCTCTGGAGTAAGCCATCTGTAGATTGTGGAACTTTTCTGTAAGAAGGTGAACAAATTTTTATATGGTCTCCTCTTCTTTCTTATTTCAAATGGAATGTCCTTCAGTACTTTAATTTCTTTGTCCTCGATTTTTAGGGTAGTCCCATTTGTTGCTTTAAGTATCAGATCTCTGATTTATCATTTGGAGAATTTTACAAAGATTTCACAGGACAGATTATTCTTCTTTATAAGATCTGGATAGGTCCTATAGGCCATATCCATTTCGCTTTGGAGGAAGTCCACCTTTGCATCTGCTATCGGTGCTAAAGCTTTGCTTAACATTTCTTTGAGGTTTTCTCCTTTCCTTTCTGGGACTCCTTGAAATCTCAGGATGTATGTTGACCTTTCCATCTGCAGTTGTAAAAGTTGATGTTCATCTGAGGTTCTCTTCTTTTCCACAGTCTGCAACCGTTTTTTAAGTTTATTTGTCTTGGAATCCACCTTCTGTAGCTGTTGGGAGGTTTGCTCTGTTCTGCTTTCAGTATCATTTTGTTGCCATTGCAATGCTGCAAAATTCTGGTTTAGTGTAGTCATTTGGTCCAGCAGAGGGCACAATATGGCCGTCAACATGTCTGCAAAGTCAGTAGCTGTTTCCGGTCTGGTGACCAGAGTCGCTGGGCTAATATTTCCTGAAGAAGGTTTTCCTTTAGGCACTGTCTTTCTCCCCACCTTTATGCCATTGTTTACTTTTTAAAGAAAAGTTCTGAAAGTTTCTATGAGATGAAAAAACGGATGGGCTTTGCTTGTTTATCTTCTATTTCAGTTATTTAAAGTTTAACTTTCCATGCCCTCACTTACTATGTATTTAAAAAGCTTTATTTTTCTGCAGGGTGGGATTTCCCTCCCCCCCCCTCCCACTCGCTTTGGTATGCGGGGATGTAATTGCTCAGGCATTTTGGTGTTTATCTTGTTTTTGTCACATTGGACTTCAGCTGCAATCATTTTGGAAGGTAAGGAATGCATTTGACCATTGACTGCTTGTCCTGGTGAGCATCTCTGTCACCATTGCTGGTTCCATGGCGGTGGGACTGTCGGAGCAAAAGACGAGCCTCAATCCCTTGGCCTCAGCCTTGGGAGAGGCACTGTTTAAGCTCCATGGCTGGGAGCCCCCTACAAGGGCTCCGGGGGGGGGTCCAGACCATCTGGTATCCCTCCCTGCCACCACGGCCCGGATCGAGCCCCTCAGAGTGCCAAGGGGACATGTCCACCCTTTGAGATGCCAAAAACCAAAATAGGACTGAAACAAATTTTGCAGTTGCTAGAGTAAACTTAGGATTCTTATTGCTGAGCAAAACAGCCGAGTTTCCAGAGTGTAGGGGGATGACTGGTTAATTAAAGGCTTAAGATAGAGATCCCTCATATTCTCAAAGCACCTGCATTCAAGCAGGACATGGAGGGATGTATCTATACATGGAGGGATGTATCTATCCTACTACGGACACAAAGGCAGAATAGGGCCTATTAAAAAATCTTCACTGTAAAACCATTGTAGGTATAAATCAATATTAATATCCAGTCTTGCAAACAAAAAAGCTCTATAGTAACATGTAATGGTAAGACAGTACATATTGGGGGGGGGGAGCAATCTCTGTGGGCTCTCAGGATCAGACTACTATAGTTGATTTCTAGGAGACGAAAAAGTTAGGATTGGTTTATATTAGGTATGACATGAATATTATGTCTTTGAAATAAACACTCTTTTGTATATCTACTTATGTTTTTAACTTTTGGCCCTCAATAAGTTTTATGAACTTCCTTAGGAGGTTTATACTAGGTGTGCATTTCAAAATAAACATGTTTGACACCCAAACTTACCATACCCACCTCAAAAAAGAAAAAAAAATGCTGTTGTGAGTGCCTGAGAGGAGAGAATGGAGAGAAAAACCTGAGAGGAGAGAATGGAGAGTAGCAGTTTACTTCCCACAATTCCCTTCTATTTTGACATATTTATTGTTTTACAGCTGTTGACCTTATAACCTTAGCTTGTTATTTAGTTTGCCTTTGCACATCTTCATCATTACATGTTAATTTGCTCTTCAGCCCCTGTCTATAAGTTTGAACCTTATCTACCATTCCAATGTATTTGAAAAAGTACACATGCACATGAAGGTTCTTACCTTGAATAAAACTTTGTTGGTCTTAAAGGGACCACTGGACTCTAAATTTGTTCTCATATTTAACTGTGACAGTCAAATATAAGCTGATCACCTGGTCTGTTCTGTTTAGCAATGAATGACTCAAAGGCCTGCTGAACAGGTTTGCCTCAAGTTTTTTAAAACTGTGCATGCTTGAAAGCACCAGCCATGACTTACCATAGGCCACAACTGCTGCCCAGGCCTGGAGAAGTGGAAGACTGAAAGGCGCTGGCTGGCGGCAATTCCAATGGCCAGCCACTCACGTAAGTGAGCTGGCCCACTGAGCATGGGAGCTCAAGGCAGGCTCTGCCGTGGGGGCTACGTCAGAGCCTGGCAACTGGATTTGAACAGCACAGTCGGGAGCACCTCAGAATTGTTTTTTTCAGCTCTCCCACCCTTCCTTCTTTTCAGTCTACTGTTTGTTTGCAGTTTTAAGGTCTGTATTTTGTCACAGCTTGGTGCTGTTTGGGCACTGGGATAAATCCTTTTTTGGGGGGGAAACAGGCCTGTGTGCCCACCTTTTCCACATGGGGGCTCTCTTAAGGGGTCTTGGGGGTTGAGCAACTATGTGGCATGCACAGCTCAGGGGCTGTTCACAGGCTCACCCCCAGGTAGCCAGGGGAATCACTCAGTGGCACAGTTCTTGCCACTCCACAGTTTCATTCCCCAGCAGGTGGGCTGGGAAGTTGGGTATCACTGAGTGGCACTTGGGTCATCCAGTGCTGGGCTCCGTCCCCATGCTCTGCTGATGCTCTTTGATTTGTAATCAATAAAACTGTGGCCATTTCCTTCCACAAAAGAGTTGTTGTGTTTTTCTCCTCCGCACGCTCTCTCCCAATTAGGCCCTGGGCCTGCAAATGTGGCTGATCCAAACATATTGGCAGCTAATAATGTTGCTAAGGATTACTTAAATGAACTTGTCACTGATTTAAGTGTCTATTTAAATAACTGACTGCAGTGTAGCAAGGATGGGGATAGCAGAACTCAGCCTGTCTCAGTATCTGCGTGTGCAAAAGCCAACTGCATAAGGAAAGGAAGTAGATTTTTGTACAGGAGGGTTTTTTTCAGTCTCTTTCATTTTTGTTACTAATTCCAAAATGTATTGTTTTCTTATTGGGTTGTTTTATATAGATCTGTTTCATTATTGTTTCTGTAGTTATTGGAGTTTCATTTTCACAATTTTGTTTTTGTTATTATTTTACATTGGTTTCAATGGAGGACACCCCCTTTTTTGTTGGGTCTGTACCTTCATGGTTTTTCATCCAAACTGGACAAAATTCAGGGTTTTTTTCCTAATCAATAGGAAAGAGAGAGTATAAATGGGCAATTTTCTCAGTGGAGGATGGTAAGCAGTGGGGTACTGCAGGGATCAGTACAGGGTCTGATGCTTTTTAACTTGTTCATTAACAATCTGGAGTTGGGAGTAAGCAGTGGACTGCAGATAAATCTGCAGATGACACAAAATTGTTCAGGGTGGTGAAAGCCAGGGAAGATTGTGAGGCACTCCAAAGGGATCTGTCAAGGATGGGCAAGTGGACGTCAACATAGCAAATGGGGCTCAATGTGGCCAAGTGCAAAGTGATGCACACTGGGGCCAAAAATCCTAACTATAAATACACGTTGATAGGGTCTGAACTGGCAGAGACTGACCAAGAGAGAGATCTTGGAGTCGTAGTAGGTAACTCAATGAAAATGTCAAGACAGTGTGCGACTGCTATAAAAAAGGCCAACGCTATGCTAGGGATTATCAGGAAGGGAACTGAAAACAAATCATCCAGTATCATAATGCCCCTGTATAAATCAAGGTGTTGTAAGCCTGCAAGGTGCTTTTGCACTCTTATAGGAAATCCATAAGTGATAATAAAATGGACTGTGTTGTTAAGTGTAAGAGGAAATATGATACTGGACATCCAGGGAGAAAATCCAGCTCCAAACAGCTCCAGCAGATGCTAAAACGGTGTACCAATGACTCCCAAGGTTGCCAACTCCAAGAATTGTTTCCTTATACAAAGAGACTCACACAGAAAATAGCTATCTTGTCTCTGGCTAAGGACATGTGCTCACAAACTCCATTACATTACATGTTCTTTACACATCGCAGGCTGCAAACCCCCCCCCCCCCAACATTCCTTGACCAGTGAAACAATGGACTTGACCAGCTAAAAACCGGTTTGGCTGCCCAGAGAACTTAATCTCATCTGCAAGAAAAAAGAGGAGTCATCCTCCTGCTGGAAGAATATCTCTGACCTTTCCTAGGTAGAGTGTAACATTGCCCAACCCCCCTTCTCCCACTGGACAAGAGCTAGTGGGTGGACCAGCAAGGGGTGGTCTCAGGATAGGCATCTGGCCAAGCCTGCCCCCAGAGACCACCCCCCAATAAAAGAAAGCTCCCAGCAGCCAGTTTGCTCTCTTGCTTCAACTACCTCCTACCCTCCCTCACCTTCAAGACTCTTGGTTTGCACAGCCAAGGGCCTACATGTGCTGCTGCTGGTTCAGCACATGTGCTTCCCCCCATTTTCTTCCCAGCCTTCCCTTTATTTTTCCAGAAGGACCACACCACCTCTCTGGATAGGTAAATATTGCCTTCTACAGGAAACCAACAATCTCCTGATCATGCAAATATCTCTTAATCTCTCTAATTTCCTAGAATCTGTATAAGTGAGTGTGTGATTCTGTATTGTTTGAATGAGATATAATTTCTTAGTAAAGAAACACTGTTTTATCATTTAATTCAGTCTCTATGTCTACTCTTTGGTGTGCCTGGAAAGAGCACAGCCTCTGTATACACAGGTGATGATCCGTTTTGCCTATTGCCAGTTTATTTAAAGTTCATAATTCCCCAATATTAATAACTAATTAAGGCAATTGGGCAAACAGTGTGACCACATTTGGAATACTGTGTACAGTTCTGATCACCACACCTCAGAAAGGATATTATAGCATTGGGAAAAGTGCAGAAAAGGGCAACTAGAATGATAAAAGGGTTGGAACACTTTCCCTATGAAGAAAGGTTAAACGCTTTGGGTTACTTGGCTTGGATAAATGATGGCTGAGGGATGACATAATCGAGGTTTATAAGATTATGCGTGGGATAGAGCAGGTAGAGAAAGAAGCCCTTTTCTCCCTATCTCACAATACAAGAACTCGTGGGCATTCAATGAAATTGCTGAGCAGTCGAGTTAGATGGGATAAAAGGAAGTACTTCACCCAAAGAGTGATTAACACATGGAATTCACTGCCACAGGAGGTGGTGGCAGCTACAAGCATGGACGGCTTCAAGAGGGCAGAAGTCCATCAGTGGCTATTAGCCATGAAGTAGGAACTCTCAGTCTGGGGCAAGTGATGCACTGTATTCTTGGTGCTTGGGGAGGGCAACAGTGGGAGGGCTTCTAGTGTCCTGGCCCCACTGGTGGACCTCCTGATGGCACCTGGTATTTTTGGCCACTGTATGACACAGTGTTGGACTGGAGAGCAGCAGGCAAGCAGGGGAGTATAAACTGAAAGGGAAAACTGAGCACAGCAGTGCAAGCATTGGAAGAAGACAGGAAGGCAAAGTCTACCCCTACGCCATCTTTCAGGACTGAAATACCTCACACCTGTATGTAATCCTAGTGGCTACTGTAAAATATTTGCAATGGCAGCAGATCTTCCATGACGACTCTCAGACACCAAACTGGGAACTATTTTTACTAAGACACACAATCTCAAGGTAAAGCTTGGGATTGTGCAAAACACTGAACATTGTGCAAAACACTGAACAACAGATTCAAGATAATAAGCGACTGAGTGAAACAGGGTTCCAGTTTCAGTTGGACACATTCAAGCAGGTAACAGCTACAGTCAATCAAGATATCCTAAGGGCTGCTTTTTCTGCCCCTTTCCCTAAGGATCATGGCTCTCGCTATGCCCTTATTAGGAAAATGCTGCCTGCCTTGTAAAACAATAGAGGCAAAGACTGCAACAATGAAAGAAACCAGAACAAAATGAAACGAAAGCATGGCTTTCTTTTGCTATAAGCTATAGATCACCCTTTTTTTGTAATTATTGTAATTAATAATGGAAGAAATACACAAGTTTAGAAGGAATATGGTGAAGCAACCTCCTGAACACCCATGAACAGACTGATGAACAAGTGGTCCATCAAAAAAAAATTGACCCCCCCCCCGTTCATAATGGGGGGAAAGGATGTGAGATGAACCAACAACATTTCAGCATCCATAATGCATGTTTATTACTTGATAAAAATCAAATAGTGACTTGTATGCATAAAAGGTGCATCACAGATGGTTTATCACAGGTAAAAACATCCATATCATTCAAAGTCAGTGATATTTTTCAACAGTTGGTATATTGAGCTTAAATCATCATGTAATAAAAGTGAGTGATGAAAACATATGATGCTCATGTGTGTTTGAATCGACTTTGTATACAATAATATATGAAGGAGAAGAAACCTTGTGCATGGACACAATCCTGAAAAACATACCTGCAACTCAGGTCCAATCTGCATCTAGCGTTTGCTCCGCTGTTTTACCAAACCCACACTGGAACAGAAAAAGATGGGGCTCAAAACCACATTTGACTGCAGAGTCACCCCTGAATGGCCATAAAACGGCCATAAATCTATGCAGACAGTTCCATAAAACCAGTGATCAAACGAAGTGAAAGCGGCATGCAGTCTGGACACTGCCATAAAATCCAACAGTCAATCAAAGAGAAAGTGGCATGCAATGCAGCTGGGGATTTCTTTTCCAACATGCATTGGACCTCAGAGGAACTTGTTACAGAACAGCTTTTACCCATGCATTATAAAGAACTGAAACTGGAAAAGGAAACCAAGGAAGATGTATGTAGAAGTGCTCGGATAGACAGCTGCTTTGTTGGCTTTTGATTGCAAGGCAATAACAGAAATGCACTGAGGGCCAGTGGGGTCCACTGCAATGAGATTCTGATCCAGTTTTGGTCTCATTTTGCAATGAGATTTTGGTTAGACTGCTTTGGATGAGTCACTCTCTTTTACACTCATTTTTCTGCTTCTGCAATAACAGTGATTTGATCTCACAAGACAAGATCATGTTATAGCAAACTACATATTAAAAAAAGCTATGCATGGGGAAAGCAGGCCGGGGGGAAGGCTTCTTTAAATGGATGCAGCCAAATGTCTCTTGGATATTGCAAGTAACGCCAGATAAAATGTTTTGGCCAATGTGTACATACAAACAAAAGAGCATGATTGTTCATCATGCTGGACTCCCACCAATGGCTCTTAGATGTTCAGTGCCATAGGTAGTGAAAATGGCCGTTATCTCTTATGTTCCACACCAGGCAGAAACTTTACAGTTAGTGCCTAATGAGTTTCAGGCGCTGGATATTGATGACTCTCCAAACAGAAGATGTTCACTGCTGCTTGCAGCAAAGGTAAATGTTGACATTCATTCGGTTGCAAATTGTAATGTTTGCCATTAGAAACGAACAGCATAAAGAGATGATGCTGAAACTCATCTTCTTTCAATAATCCATAAACCCATTCTAGCACCTGGTGACTCTGTAGTGCAAGCAAAGCGGAAGGCTAGTGGTAGCTTTGTTCTGCCAGGAAGCGCTGCCACAGAGCTGCTTTTCCCTTCCACATGGTCTCCAATTGCCTTTGTGTGCAAGAGTGTGTATGTGAGTGTGTGTTCATGATTATTGCCCATCTGCTGCCCTTTGCGGCATGTATAGGGAGACAGCATATGGGCCAGACAGCGAGCACACAGAAGGCAGAGAGGTAGGAAAGAAGGTCTGAATGTTCCTCTTGCTACCACATGCCCGGCTGCTACTGAGCAATTTGAATCATAGCTAGGAAATTGTCCTCTTTCCAAACACAAAGAAGTGATGCATTAAAAAGGAACAGGAGGGACAAAGCAGAGTACAGTCAGATTTTGACCCTGTTAGGGCTTAAGCAACAGGCGCATCCCATTTGTCTGTAATAGGTACAAGTAAGTAACCAGTTTCTTGTTTTAGGGGCAGTCATAAAGCTATCCCATGACAAACACCAATGGGCAGAACATTACAGCAATCATTCCCCAAGCTTAAGTGTCTATCCCCCTTCTTCCATGTGAAGAAATAGCAGCTATTCAGTTAAATGGAAGGGCTGAATTTAGCTTATGGTTGCCAGCAGTGCCTCAACAAATACTGGGAGACATCGAAGGTGGTCCCTTCAGATGGTGAAATTTGGTGCGGATGGTAAATACCATAGAGACAGGGATTAAATTACTAGAGCATCACCACAATGGAGGCTGTTTTCTGGCTATTTTTTTTTCTCTTGGACCTCTCTTGAGGGTGGAGGACTGGGGCCAAAGGCAGGGGTTTGCTCACCAAAGGGGGGGGGGAGCAAACGGTATGCCTAATTTTGCTGATAATGCTTTTGGTGTGAGGGCTAAATCCAGATCTTGTTAGTGGTATCCAGTGTTGTTTTTGCACTGGTTCATTGATCCCAGTCATTTCCCCACTGCTGGTGCTTAGGTGCCAGTGTGCCCTTCTGGCTCTTCTCTGACCATTCAGTGCTGCAAACTAGAGACCAAAAGGCTCCAGCATGGCTTCACCGTCAGCATGGTTCTCCTTAAGTTTCCTCACCTCTGGGTGAGGCCTGGAGAGCTCCTAGAATTACAACTTATCTCCACACTACAGAGATCTGTTGCCCTGGAGATAGGGTTGCCAGGTCTGGGTTGGAAAACACCTGGAGATTTTGGGGGTGGATCCAGGAGAGGGCGGGGCTTGGGGAGGGGAGGGGGCCCAGCATGGTATAATGCCATAGAATCCACCCTTCAAAGCAGCCATTTTCTCCAGGGGAGCTGATCTCTGTCAGCTGGGAATCAGTTGTAACAGTGGGAGATTCCCCAGGCCCCACCTACAGGCTGGCAACCCTACCTGGAGAAAATGGCTTGTTTGCTGGGTGAACTCTATGGCATCATAACCTACTGAGGTCCCTCTATCCCCAAACCCTGCCTTCCTCAGCCTTCATCCCCAAATCTCTAGTAATTTCCCAACCCAGAGTTGGTAACCCTAGTCCTGCCGAGCCGAGCCCACCTATAAATCTCACACATCTGGCTCACTGTTCACTTCTGCTAACCTGCCCTCTCTGCAGCCTTCTCTGGCTGCAGAACAACTCGTGTAGACATCTTCTTTCTTCATGATGCCTTGAATTTTGGACCAATGGCTTCTGGAGTGCCCACACAACACTGTCCCTCACTCCAGAAGGTGTTCATGTATATATTTTGATAGTTTATGACTCAGTGTTGGTAGTGGTAAAATATACACTCTATCTTTGGAGTCAGTCTTTGTTTGTTGCATCTCATACTGTGTGATCTTTTGCTGGAAAATTGCATTTTAGAATTGGGCCATTTGTCTGTTAAATGGTAACTCTGTATTATTAGGACAGGAGAGTTGGTCTTTAGCACAAACAGTATTACAAGAGGACTGGACAGATTAATGGAGGACGTCAGTGGTTACTTGCCAAGATGACTAAAGGGAACCTTGATATCCAGAAGCAGTAAAGTGAATACCAATGCAAGGAGTTAACATCAGGGGAAGGCCTTAGCCTCTATGCCCTGTTTGTTGGCCCTCCAGGGGAACTGATTCACCGCTACAGGATGCTGGACAAGACTGACCACTGGTATGATGTAGCAGGGCACTTCTTATGTTCTTACATGCAGTTTCACAGAACACCACTTCAATTTCTTTGTACTTCAGTTTCTCGTCCAGCATTCTTGAATGTACTTGGTATATACAAATTAGATGCTTTGTTCATACATCCACATTTTATAGTTCCCAGATTCATTCTGGAACAAGGGGATTCTTTTTTGCTTCTTTATTTTTGCATTCTATTTACTTAACAAAGGTAAACAATGATTTTCAGCCAATCATGGTGTTACGTGGGTCTAGTTTACAAATCTATATCACTTTCATTTGTGGTTGTCAATGTCATGCCATTTAGCCCTGATGACAAGTGAATGTTTAAGCTCTGAAATCTGCTGATGTTAGACAGTGATGACTAAATAAATACCTTAAATGTTCTTACTGCTCCTAATGATATAATGTATGCTGTGAATGTACCCTCTCTCTTTCCCCAACCACAAAGATTTTTTCATCGGGGTTGAGTAAAAGCTATTGCTCTGCAAGGTTGATCAATTTGTTTTACTATATCTATTTGCAAAAGCCCTGGTGCCATTGGGATATCATATGGCACAAGTTATCTGTGGTCTCTGCATCAGACTTGTATCTGTGGGCCTTCAGCACTCAGACATCGCTCTCAACTGAGTGAGGGTCTGACAACATGATCCCAAGTGGAATTGACTTCAATGGACATAGAATAGTATAACTCTGTTTAGTATTCCATTGCCACACATTTGTTCCCCTTTTCAGTTCTGAGCACCTTCTTCTTCAAGTGTCAATCTCCTAACAATAATATGCAGTTTGTTGCAAGAATCCCAGTTCTCTGTGAGGGACTGCAGGGATGAGATTGAAAATAAAACAGCCAGTGTACAGGCCTATGGTGTATGGTTCAGGACAGCAATGAGTTCCATCTAGCCTGGCTACCTCCTCTTTCTTTCTCTCCCCCTGGGGAATGATACTAACCTGTACTGTATGCGCCATCTGTAAGCTGTTGCTGAATTGTTAGATTGTTTTAACTGTTTTAATTTGTATTTGTATAATTGGAAGTGTTGTTTCCCCGCCCTGAGCCCTGCCACACGGTGACGGCAGGTTATAAATCAAATAAATAATAAATAATAATAATATGTTTGGAATGCCATGTACAATTTTGATCATCCCAGCTCAAAAAGGATATTGTAGAGCTTGAAAATGGTGCATTAATCAAGGGGTTTGAGCAGCTTCCCAGGATTCTGGGATGTTTAACTTTAAAAAAAAAAGATGACTAAGGACTGACAGAATAGACATTTACAGGGCTGTCCTGGGCAGAATTACACCCCTTTAAGTCTTCTGAAGTCAATGGATTTTGAAGGGTATAATTCTGCTTGGGATTGCTGTGTTGCAGAGTTATTTGGAGAAAATGGATAAAAGAAAACTTTTCTCCCCAAAGTACTATAAATCAGGGCCAGCCCATGAAACTGATGGGGAGTAGATTCCAGGCAAACCAAAGAAAGTACTTCTTCACTCAACTAATTTGTAGAAGATGTAGTTAGGTAAGGGCTTTAAAAGACAAATCAGACAAATATATCAAGTGTAGGAACATGAATGCCAATTAGCCTTGATGGCTGAATGGCATGGGACCTCCATGTTTAGAGGCAGAATACCTCTTGTTGTGGGATGACAGCATGATGAAGGTTGGGCCTCTGTGCTGTTGTTTTTCCTGGGTATCTCATAGACCACTGTTGGAGACTGCATGCTGGACTAGATCAAAAATCAGCTAGCTATCAGCTGCTAGATAGACCATGGGCTCTTCTGATGAGATCATGAATGCAAACTGTACTGTGATACTGGAGAAAGGAATGTTCTTTAAGCTTGAGTTAGCTCACTTTAGATAAAATAGTGTGAAGACTGTTATATCAGTCAGGTCAAAGTATATTCATGAAGAGGGCAGCATTTTACGGTAACTTTCCAATGAGATTTCTCATCACATTTTTTTAAATCTTGCATCTGTTATTACTAATTTAACTCTCTTGAATACAACTCTATGTGTGACCATGGCGGAGGACAGACTGCAGGGCGGCCCCTGGCAGCAGCTCACCAGTTGTGCATGGCTTTGGTTCGTTTTGCTGAACTGCGCATAGGCGCATGGGCACATAGAGGCAGGATCCCATGGCTGGGAGCTTTAACTCTGTGAGACAGAAGCATCCCCGCAGGCAGTTGTGTGCTCAGGCGCACAGCACGCATGGGCAATTATGCCAGATCAGTGGGTTCACATTACCAGCGCCACTTGATTGTGGCTTATTTGCATCCACACTTCCAGGAAGCGGGATCAACGTACCCAAACAGCTTGCCACAGTTTTCTCCTGGTACTTTTTAAAAGTGGGATCAAAACACTTCAGGACAGAGTGAGTATGCCACGGGAACGCCAGACAGTTGTGGCTATGTGAACCGGCCCACTTAATCCGCTTGAGAAACGTGCCTATATTGGGCCAAACTGCCAGTCTGAATTCAGCCTATGTGTATGCAGAGACTGAACTGGATGAAACAATAATATAGAGCTTTCTTGCATCCTATTAAAATGCAGGGGTCCTTTCGAGCAGGAGCTCGGGGGAGTGCAGCTCCGGGAGTTGGTGCCAGCCCCCACCATGGGGGAATGCCTGCTTGTGTCATGGCTGCAGCAAAATGACCCCGTCCCCTGGAAAGGTCCTTGTTCCTCCGACCATAACAATTGTTGAGCAGAATACTCGCTTTGATTAACAGTCCATACATTTTTATATTTGGGGTTCTGCAGACCAACCCTGGAACAAATCTAGGGTTTCCAGCTCAGGGGTGGGAAATACCTGGAGGTTTGGGGGTACAGCTTCTGCAGGGTGGGGTTTGGGGAAGGGAGGAACTTCAGCAGAGTATAATGGCATAAAACCCACCCTCCTAAACAGCCATTTTCTCCAAGGGAACTGATCGTTTGGAGATCTACTGTAATAATGTGAGATCTCCAGGTGCCACCTGAAGATTGGCAACCCTAATCAAATCTCACTGCACTGAAGCTCATAGCCAACCTCTGGCTAGTATGTTACAGAGGTAGTTTATGGTATGCTATCAGTGCAGTCCTAAACAGAATTACAACCTTCTAAATCTATTGATATGCTTACAAGGTGGTAAATTTGTTTCAAATTGCACTGTACAGCATCCAGATACTTTTAAAAGAGAGGGCCATTGGAGCAGTTAACTTGAGCCTCCAAGATGGTGGTAACCCACATGAACAAATGGTTCTAGGTTTCAGTGCTTGAAACAATCAGATCTTTTTCATACAAGGCAGGTAACACTGGGAAGAAACAGATCCAGGATCTCATGTCATATCTGTCATTTGGGTTTGCCCAAATATGGTGCCATTGACTTCAGTTAAAGGATCGTCTCTTACTGTCCTGTTCTGCCTACAATTTTACTCAATAGTTAGCCCTTTACCATCTTTCTTCCTGTCCCTCATGTGCCCAGGCAGGAAGAAAATAGTTTGGCTGACAGCTCTCATCTCAATTAATACCAAAAAGGAATTCCCACTGGCTCAGCTCAGAGTCCTGACTGATACCAACGGTAACTTCTCCCCTATCCCAGAGAATCCCACATGCTTGAACTCTAAAAACCATTACAAATGGAAGGATATTGTTAGCAGAAGGGATGCTATATTTTGTAAGATAATCCAGTAGGGTTTTTGTTGAGTGTAGAGTCTTTCCGTTTTGAATGCATAAGCCTTAACATACTGCTTTATTAACTTCTGAGGTTCAGTATAGATAGGCATTAGAAACATTACACAGCCATTGTTTTCCAACTGAAAAAAAAATTACATTCATGCAGAGTGACGGGAGAAGGAAGGGCCTCTCTAATTAACATAATGGCCCCAGATCTCTCAGAGTAAACAAAGTACATATGTTTACTCATAAGTAAGCCCCATTTAGATCATTGGAACTTATTCTAGGGCTGAGGACAGACTCGTGTTCTGCTGCACCTCCGCGGCGCGGCAGAACAAAGCGGGGGGAATTGCCCCTGCTGCACGGCATTCACACGCCGCCGCAAGTTAGCCGCCTGCAGCGTCCAGACTGCGGGCGGCTTCTGGCAGCGGCATGCGAATGCCACATGGCTCCCCCAGCTGGCGTGCATTCACACCCACTGGAAGCGGGTGGAACACGCGCGCAGCAGCCGGGACACCACTTTTAAGTGGTGCCTGGCTGCTGCGGGAGGAGCGCAGTGCCGGACATGTTGCATCCGGCCCGCCTCCTCCAGGCAGATGTGGCAGTCTGGACTGCTGCTCTGCGTCCGCTTTTAAAGCAGAGGCAGAGCAGGCCAGACTGCCAGTCTGTCCTCAGCCTAGGATTGCATAGGAAGGCATACCTTGACTGGTAACTTGCCTAAACCTGCTTTTCAGTGTGATAAATCAGAAAGACTGTCCCGGTTTCCTTTTTAGTTCGCCAAATGCTTGCTGAATATTTCTCCCCCTAATTTGGTTCCCTTGGAGCTGGCAGACATTTTAAGTTCTGTTAAAATAACACCATTCCGAGCACATGTACCTGGATATATAGAAGACATATGAAGAGTTAAAATCCCAGCCCTGGAGATGATTATTTTCTTCTTGAGTCTTTTTCCAGATGTTAGAAGCTTGGCATGTTGCCTTGGTTAAGTGTCAAGCCTGGTTGGGGTTTTCTTTTTCATAGTTTTGCCCTGGTGGTCCCAAAGAGTTACTGGAATCCTTGTTGGGCATGTTTTCTATCAGTGTGTACACCAATTGTGACATTGAGAAGAAACAGGTAGGGGAATGGAAGGGGGATCTGGATTCTGTCTTGCTTAATTCTGATAGCAGTCTCCCTGTCTGCCCAACCAGCCCCAAAGCTTTCTTGTTTCCTTCTTTGGCTCCTTTATGTTCTATTTGCCTTCCTATGGTTCATCCCACGCCCACTCACTCCTTGCTCCTGCGGGAGAGCTGTCAAAACTCCTTATCTGTTGATAAATGAAAGGAATTTGTGTCTGCGCTGCCTGGAACTGGTTAATGCTACTTTGGACAGTGGCTGATCAAGCAAACCACACACACATATATAAAATCATATACATATATATACATAACACACATATCTACACACAGAGAGATACACAGACATATAACTGCACATATATAATTATTATTCACAGAACACACACATACTTATATAACATACACGTGTATTGGTACATGATAACCACCAGTGGTCTTCTGTCAATAAAAACAATGGTGAAGGAAGGAGATGCCTCCTTCCAATTTACAGACATTTCTTAATAGTCTGTATCAGAACAGAACAGAAGCTATGTCACTTCAGCCTCATGCTACATCACACTGTGAAGTATCAGGGTGTTTTTAACAAGTAAAGATGCCTCCAGTGAACTCAAAGTCCACATCCACACACACATCTGTACTTTGTAAAATAAATGTTAAGTGCTACATGTCTTTAATTCACAACTACATGTCTTTAAATCACAACTATTTAACACTGGAACACATAGATCATCACATGGCTTTATAGACAAAGTTCTGCTTTTAAAATAAAGGGTAAAGGGTAAATAGCTTTAAAGTGCCATTTTTAAACTTCATTTCCCTCTTCCAGGAACATTCCATTTTAAAAACTGAGCTGTGTTGCAGTCATGTTTACTTAGGGTTGCCAGCTCTGAGCTGGGAAATACCTGAAGATTTTGGGGATGGAACCCGGGGAGGGAGAGGTTTGGAGAAGGTATGACCTCAGCAGGGTATATAATGTATAGCATCCACCCCCCAAAGAAGCCATTTTCTCCAGGAGAACTGATCTTGGTCATCTGAAGATCAATTGTAATAGCAGGAGATCTCCAACTGGAGTTGGTAGTGGTGGAGGTGGAGGTGAGAGAGATATCCCGGGTTTTGGAAGGAAAAGACATATCATGATGATTTCATTTTCTCACTTCCACATTCCTACTCTTATTAGCTGAGTCATTGCTCTGGTTTTCATCCTGCCCTTGTGGCTAATGTGGCTGAAATCTGCAAGTACTAGAACTGCCAGTTGTTTCACAGCTGTACAATTTGTAGGCACTGGATTGGATGTGACACCATGTATTGCTCTCTGCCATTGTCAGTATCACAGAACCCTCTCAAATTTTACAAACTGTGATCCAGAAATTGCTCCTCTACAGGGCCTGGTATTCAGGATTGGCACAAGAGAGAGAACAATTTTCTGTAAGAGGATTGTGCCAGAGTATATTTGATAATGGGCCAATGTGAATATTTGTGCACGAATACAGATGAGCAACACAAGTAAAGCTCATTGGGGCAATAGAAATACCGTATTTTTTGCTCCATAAGACTCACTTTTTCTCCCAAAAAAAGTGGGGGGAAAAGTGTGTGCGTCTTAAACCCCCCTCACCTTTCCCAAGCCACAGCACTGAGCAAAGCTAGGTGCATCTTATGGTCAGGTGCATCTTATGGAGCGAAAAATACGGTAAGTTTCTTGTTAAATTCAGCATTATGTAAAGGACATTGTTGTCCCCAAAAATCAACTCTATGGTTTAAATGCAAATTTAGAATACCATGGGGGAAAAATATTTCCAGCAAGTCTGCAAATAGATACCATACCTTTCCTGGCTGCAAATGTAGCCTTTCATTCATAAACAAAATACATTTCCATATGTGGTCTGTGCCTAGGAAAAGAACAATCAGCTACGTGCATGGAGACAGAAGGTGGGCTAATTCATGCAGCATCCCAGTGAAAAGTAACACAACTTTCTTTCAGCTGCATCTCAGGAATAGAGAAATAAGGGATCTACCAAGCCCAGGAAACTTCTCAAGAGTCTTCTGCACACAGCAGCCAATTAAACGTGCATAGATTAGAATGACATTATGAATTCCAGACCATACAAGGAGTGGTTTCTTTATTAGGTCATATACTTCTGCTTATGTATGTGTCACAATTTTTTCTTCCATTTTATTTTTTAAAGAAAAGCAGATTTAATTCTACACAAATGAAAACAAATATAAAACGGAGATACCAATACCTGAATAAAATATGCTGTCCACTGGAAATGTGAGTGCGTGTGTACATACAGAGACACATTGAATTTATGTCCTATATTGTTTACAATGACTATCTGCAAGCCCCCAAGAAAATTCTTAATTCTGAAATTCCTGTTTAGTTGTACTTTTGTGCAGTTCTTATGTGTTGAAATGATATCTTGATGCATGATTTGCTCCTACATTGCTCTAGTTTTTCAAGGTCAGCATTGGCCTAAATAATGTTCATGAGTACCCAGAGTCAGTCCTTATATTTAAAAAATCATGGTTACCATGGGACCATATACTAATTATTATTAATTTTGGGGAGTAGAGGGTTGTGCTGAATGTTGCTTACAATGAAAGGGCTTATGTCCCAATCACATGATTATGATTTATGTTTCTTCTCAGCCATGAACATGACCACAGTGATAACACTAACTGTGTTTATTTCCAGAATAACATTGATAAAATTATCTCAGAATTTGCACCCTGACAAAAAGACTCAAGAAGATCATCCACACAGGAAAATTATTCTTTATTAAAGGTAAAGGTTTCCCTTGATTGAAAGCCAGCTGAATCCAACTTTAGAGGGCAGTGCTCATCTCTGTTTCCAAGCCAAAGGGCCAGCACCGTCCAAAGACATCTCCGTGGTCATGTGACTGGCATAACTAGACACCAAGGTGCACGGAATGCTATTACCTTCCCACCGAAGCGGTGCCTATTTATCTACTTGCAGTTTCTTGCTTTCGAACTGCTAAGTTGGCAGGAGCTGGGACCAGAGAGGGGAGCTCACTCTATCATGCGGCACTAGGGTCTCAAACTGCTGAACTATTGGCCTTCCAGTCTGCAGTTCAGCTTCTTAACCTCTGAACCAACTAAAATGGTATGCAAACTTTCAGGTTCCCTATAGTCTCTATTTATTGTTTGTTGATTTGTTTTGCTTCTTTGTCATGGAAGCCTTTGACACAACTTGAAACTTTTTTCACCCAGCACCTCTGAATTTAATAAACAGTGCACTCCTAAACACTCCCTTCTATGTCCCTTGACTTCAAAGGACTTAGAAGGATGTAATGCTCCTTAGGATAGCAATGCATCCTGTAAGCCATCATTGCATTCTGCAGGCTGCAGACTTGCCCCCCCATGCTATTGCGCAACATCATAATTAAACAGTAATTTGTTTTCACTATAATTTATTTCTGAATTGTGTGTTTAGATGTAAAACATGCCCAGGACCATTCGAAGACAGGAGCAAGATTTTCAGAAATAAATAATCATTCTGACTATAATTATAATTATAATATAAGCAATTATTCTGATTAGGATCCTGCAAATGCATAGGTGTCCCATTACCACCTGCGGTCCTCTTTCTTTGGGTCAAAACAGAGGAGACACTGAGAGGACTCAGGACCAGATCTTTCAAGCAATTTTTAGACAGCAATTTCAGGTATATGTATGAAACCCACTCCCAACATGGTTTTGCTGATTGAAATCATTCTCTCCTATGCTGTTATTAACTGTTTAAAGGGGGGAAGACAAATATCTTAGCTCTAAAAGAGGTGAAAGATCTTCAGCCTCTGTGTCATCTAGTTTGACCCTTTGTCTGTAAGCAACAGTAGACAGCTTATGCTTCATAGTGTCCAGTACTTCAGAGGGGAACACAGAGGCATACTTGGAAATCCTCTGTTCTCATACAAAGGATCACTTTGCAAGCCACATCAAATTCCTCTTAGATAATTTTGAAGACTCTTTCCTGCCTGTTTGATGTATTTATTTACTCTGGAATAGCTTGCCCTGCACTGATTAAAAGCCGAGATCTTTGGGATAAACCGAATTGACCTATTGTATATTACTGACAGACCAAAATTAGTTTCCCTTCAAGTGACAGGCTGGTTACTACATGGGGCTGCATGGAGGTTCTGGTATTCATGTTTGTGTGCCTTATGCGGGGCAAGTGTACTAAAGTCAAGCTGCATCATTTTTCTCCCCTCCCCTCTGAGCCTGCGTTGGGGGGAGAGCAGCCTATAAGTAAAATAAATAAATAAATAATAATAAAAAAATAATTGCTAGAGATCAGGGCAGGCATCTGAATCCTGAAAATGAACAGTTTGAACAAGGTATAACAACACTGAGCAAGGCACATCTTAGAGGAAAAAATGAGGGCAAAATTGGAAATCTAATTTAATAGGGATAAGAACCTTCCCAAACTAAATGTAGGCAGGGAACATATACTGTTTGTGCCTCTGGATCCCTTCTGCTGGATCTCACAGACACTTGGTCCAGTCCCAAGAAAGTGCTCATGAATAGTTCCAGCCTGTATGGATACCCATCTGCCTTTTCAGCAGGCACACACACACACACACACACACACACACACACACACACGAAGTGCCCCTGCCACTGAACTGAATGGGGAAGCTCTCTGTGTAGACACAGTACTTGAAATTGCAATGGATCATTGGATTGAGGAAATCTCCAGTGCTACTTTTCACTAAGTGCTGCCCTTCTCTGACTTGTACATTTCCCTGCTTTAAATGATTTAGTCACATTGCTCAAACTGGTATTTGATAACCACTCTTGTAAATAACGCAAAGGATCAATGTAACCTTTCCTCTCGGCTTTCCTTGCACTCCAAATATCACAATGACAAGAATTAATATCGTATTTGTTTGGTTCTTGAAAAGTCAAAATAGCAGCAAGGCTGAGTCAATATGAACAGCAACAACAAAAAATACCGTCTCTGGGTTCTTCCACCCTATAGAGTAGGATCCTCCTGAAGCACTCATCTACAATCCCTTACTACACCCAAAAGCAATAAGGTCGTCATTTCCCATATATAGTTTTTATTTCCCTCTAAATATCAATGCCATATCAACTGTTAATCTAAAAACCCTCATTTAATGTCAGCTTGCTCACAGTTATGAAAATTCAGGTAATGTCTTCCTGCTACTAATTGTATTTGAGAAAGTGTTATTAATTTCATATATCAAGTTCACAGTGGCCATCTGTTCCCTTCGAACTGCTGCGTCTCCCTCCATCTGCCCTGTTTTTCTTCTGCTAATCGGGTGGCAAGGGCTCAGATGATCAGGAAGTTTCACTCTGACTTCTGATTTGTCACTCATTGTCAAACCAGCTGTGCATTTTTAACAGACTTTTTTTTAGAAAAAGAAAAAAGAATGGGTGGTGTGGAATTTCAATCTTGCTGTCCGATTATTAGTTTTTTTTTTTTTAAAAGGAAGGACAACTTTCTGTCCCCCCCCCAATTAAATAAATTAACACAGCCAGATTGTATTTTCTGTTTTGTAGAATATTCTTTGCTGATACCAATTTAGTCACATTGGAATGCTCACATAAAAAAAAAAAATCAAACAAACCACGGAGATGAATATGCGTGTCCAGAAAGTGATAAAGATTTCTAGAGTGTAGAGAAGTAGGGGCAAGCTGTGAAATCACTAATAGAACTACAATTTAATAGTTATCTCAGGACCAATTTGTAGGCTGCATTTTTGAGCCACAGGAATTTCTCCAGTGAGATGAAAATGTATGGATGGCCTGAAATAGGGCCAATGTGAAGCAACCATGCACAATGAACGGCTTTCCTACCAGGCTGTGCACAGCAGGTCTTGAGGTCCGGCTTTGCAAATCACAGTTTGGTAAGCAAGCAATTCAGGTGAATGAAGGCATATCCAGCAGAGTGGAAAGGGAATCAGGTCTGAGGAATGCTGAGTTGGCACAAGCTGTTCCCATGAGCCTTATCATACCTGTGTCGATTTTGTATGGATTCCCCAGTTGCTCACATGCTAGAGCAGCGAAATTGTGAGATTAGTGCAATCAATGGAGTGTGTGTGTGTGTGTAAAGTGCTATCAAGTCACAGCCGACATGGTGACTGCATAGGTTTTCCAAGGCAAGTGATTAAGCAGAGGTGGTTTACCATTGCTGTCCTCTGCAAAGTCTGCCTTGGTGGTCTCTCATCCAAGTACTGACCCAGCTTAGCATCCGAGATCTGATGAGACTGGACTATACTAAGCTATTCCACATCTCCAGTCAATGGAGTACATACAATAAAAATATGTGTATAATGTTATATAATGTATTACATGTGCTCAGTGGTGCTGTTTCTGACATTACATGATTGCTTCATGTTTTCATAATGTACAGGCCCCATAATGTGCAAGAGGAAACTTTGCCTTTTTTAATCGTGTAAAGGCTGGATGAGTTATTAAACCTTGCATCCTTGTTGTATATGTTCACAGTATATATTTTAAAAAATCTTCTCATTACAGAATTCATTACAGGTTCACTAATTTTGTAATGTGTTCTAACATTTCACACCCTTTCACATGGTCCACAACAGGCAGAGGTCACAGTCAATTGAGAGCCCATGTCCAGCAAAAGGAAGATGTAAACTGAATCTCAGTTTATTCACAATAGATACAATAGGCACCACATATTTCCCACATCGCAATAAAGTCATTTAATTTAAGATGTATGAAGCTGCCATTGTTGCTTATCAGGGAACAATGGCCTGAATATTTGTTTATGAACACATCTTGGATTTCTCTTTGGGATTTTTCATCTCTATACAAAAGTTTGTCTCACTCATCTCCACTGTCATTTCTTATCTACTTAAGGCCCAATCTACACCTCCCCTCTGAAGTAGTTTGACTGCTGTCTTTTCCTACACTCATTTCACACTGGTTTCAAATTTCACTCCCTGGGTCTGAAGAGCAGTATGCAACAGGATCTGTTTAAAGCAGTGTAATGCTAGCTTGACAACAAGAGGACAATTAACAAATGTAGACGGCGATTTTTAAACCAGAACAAGTATGGTTTAAAACTAGAAACAGGTATAAATGGGTTTTTTTAAAACGAGAATGATTCCAGAGGGATCAAATCACCTAAGTGTCAAATCAGTCATACTCTGGGAGACCTGTCAGTGGATAATCTCAGCATTAAACAAACAAAAAACAGCAGCAGTGTGGGACACTGATTCAGATCTGGGATGCAGATCTCTGCAGTTTTGCTGATCTTCCTCTTTCTCTCTCTGGGCTGCTACTATTCCTGAAAAAAAGGCAGGGTGATGTTTTTCATCCCCTCACAGGACTAGTAACAGTTACTACTACTACTGAAATGACACACTGATCCAAATCTCTCTCCCACACATAAATTAGGACTCCAGTTCAAATTGTGGCTGCAGGTGGCTATTATGTGCGGTATATGGAACAGTTCTGTAAGTAGTAGTGTCACTAGTTCCTCAGTGGGGATGGGGATCCCCTGCTCTCAGCTCCTATTTCCTGCTGGGAACTTAGAGAAAAACAAGTGGAGACCCACAAGAAACTTGTGGGATAGTTATCCCATTTCTCACACCTTTGCTTCCTCCCTTCTCTCCCTACCTCTCTCACTCTTTCTTCCTTCTGCCCCACCTTTCTTACCCTCTCTCTCTCCTCCATGTATGTTACTTCCTCTTTCTTTCTGACCTGTCATCATTCTCTTTGTTTTTCTGCCTCCCCACCTCATTACTCTTTCTGCCCCAGCACTCCATCACTCTCTCTTTCTGCTCCCATCACAATCCCAGCCTCCTGCCTGCTTCCTCTCCTCCCACAGCAGCAGTGGCAGTGCTCTGGGAATCACAATGGATCTCCTAGCTGCAGAGATCAATTCACTTTATGGCTGCCAGCTCCAGGTTGGGAAATTCCTGGAGATTTGGGAGTAGAGCCTTGGGACAGTGAGGCTCAGGGAGGTAAGCAGTCTCAGCAACCCTCCAAAGCAGACATTTTATCCAGGGGAACTGATCTCTGTCACCTGAACAACAGTTGTAATTCCGGGTGCTCTCTAGCCCTTGTCTGGAGGCTGGCAATGGTAGTTTAAGCGAAGGAAATGGCTGGTTTGGAGGGTGGATTCTATGGCATTACACTGGTCTGTAGTCCTTCCTCAAATCCCACCCACCCCAGGCTCCACCTCTCAAATGTCCAGGAATTTCCCAGCCTGGAGTTGGCAACCCTATTTCCTTCCCACCCACAGCCAACCTACCTTCACACTCCTGCAGTCTCTGAAGAAGAAAATATTTTTCTCCCTGCCCACCCTGTTTTCTCTTTCCCCTGTGACAGTAAACCATAAAACCAATTCCCTGGGAGGAGGATGGGAAAGAGGGAAGAGCCAAGGCACTGGGAACTTCTCTTGCCTGCTCGAAGGGCAGACTCAGACATGATTATTTTCTGTTGGCTTCCCCCCCTTTTTTTGAGTAAGTGTGTGCTTTCTTCTTGCAAGCGGAAGGAACTGCCTGAGCAGAGTGAAAATTGCAAGGTAGGTGATGCTGGAGGCTTGAACGTTCGTTCGGTGGAGGGGGCATGGCCAATGCAATCAGAACTATGGGAGGGAGGGAGGGGGAGAGAAGGCTCCTTGTGCTCTGCCTCAGTAAGTCCGTTTCCTGCGCATGCACAGTAGACGCCGATTTACTTTTTGGCCATTTGTAACTTCCCTGTATATATATATTTTACAGTTTTTAGATTTTTCTGCACCCCTGTGGAGTGGCCCATGTGTGCAGGATAATCACTTTACCCTCCATATGCCCCTGGTTTGTGGAAATAGGTGTCCACACGCACAGGGGGCACTTGAGAATTAGATATATAGATAAAATAAAAATGACCACAGGGCCTATGGTGTGACATCACTTCCAGGGAAAACCTGGAAGTGAGTCATTGTTGCAATCTCTACAGTTTTATTATAGAGTTTCTGGTGATTTCTGGAGAGGCATGACATCATCCCATTACAAACAACCACCCCCATGATCCCCTCTGGTCTCCTGCTGGTTGCCAGGCTGGGCCTAACAACCCTAATACTGTTATTGTACCTTGAAGACAGGCCGTGGTCACGTGGCCCTTTAAAGTGAGAAGAACTGCTGCTTCCTCCCGCATTTAAAGGGGCCGATCAGACTGGCCGCAGCTACTCCCAAGGTGAAGAGGGCTCCAGCGCAGGTTCATAGCACTTTCTCCAACCCTGGGAAAATCAACTATTTTCCCGGGAATCGCACTTTGAACCCGCAATGGGCCGATCTGAACATCCCTCTCACTCAATGATTGCGCGAGAGGGCTGTCCAGATTGGCCCTCCTGGGGTACCCCCCCTTTTTGCACTTGGGTGCTTGGGCACTCAAGCGCCTAAGTGCAAATAGGGGAGAAAAAAACCCCAGTCCAATCTGCATCCCGCCGGCCACCGCTGCCTTCCCCTGTTCTCCCCAAACTTACCAGGCAGCTGGCAGGGCTCGGGGAAGGGTGCCTCCCTTGGCTGCTACCACTGCCAGCTGCCGCTGCCGCCACTGCCGCATGCCACTGCTGCCATCACACGCCGCCACCTCCGCCACATGCTGCTGCCGCACACCACTGCCTCCTGCCACCACCAGGGCTCAGGGAAGCCTCCCCCGGCTGCTGCTGCTGCTGCACCCCACCTCCTTCACCGCTGGGGGTTGGGATGTGTAATCATCCCAACCAAGGGGGGGGAAACAGTTGCTTTAAATCTGGGAGGGCTCCCGGATTTAAACAACCGTGTGACCATGGCCACATACTCTCTGTATCTGTACTCTGATTTAGCAGTTCTAACTTGGTGGCTGCAGTTAACAGTGTGCTCTAGGCCCAACCATCTGTAAGTAATTCTCTGGTTACTCTTGTAACACCTTTTTTTGGTCTCTAATAAAATCAATTGAGACTTCATGTTATCTTTGTGTGAAGTAGGGATAATGCCACTTCATAGGCCAATAAGGGGGGGGGAAGGAGGGGTGGGGGAGCTTGCCAGTACTACATTGACATGCTACATAATTTCTGGCTCAAAATCAGAAGTGATATCATTGTGTCAGGGCATTGCTCTAAAATTTGCCCAACCATAGAGTTTTGAGCAAATCCTAGAATGCCACTCTGACACAACGATGTTATTTCTAGTTTTGCACTGGAAATGAGGTAGCACCATGCAATGCTGCTGTCCTTGCCCACAGCATCTTCCAGAATATTGAAGCCGATACTTAACATCATGCTGCTTTAAAAGACTTTGGGAAGATTCATCCACTGGTCTCCCGGTCTCATATCTGGTTTGATTTCTAAAGGTCATCATGAAATTTCTATAGTTTCCAGATTACTGCAAGAATGAAATGGCAGCTTTCCCCCATCAAGTACATTTCTGGAAATGGGATTTATATTTGTGTAGGGAAGAAAGTTTTCAGACAAAACTGGGGCTTACTCGAAGGCAAACATGCATAGTATTGAGCCGGTCCGCTGGCTAGACGGGGTATAAATTGAACAAATAAATAAATAAATAAATAAATAAATTGATTGTCCATTCTATTACAGTTTTTAGGTCAGTGAGTTTTTAGATATTTCTTTGTGGGACTGGTCTATACTTTTTCAAATTCTTTTTAAGAGTTTGTGTTGACTAAGCTAATCAGGGGTCATTTCATAGAAAAAGAGGTGCAGGAACTCATTAGCATAACTCATTAGCATAATTTATTTGCATATGAAAAACCACCTGACATCACCAGAAGTATGTCAGAAGGAGAGAGAGAGAGAGAGAGAAAGAAAAAAAGAAAGAAAGAAAGCTGGCAGAGAGGGGACAGTTACTAATCCAAGCCTCAGAAATACCACTGTTCTGAGAGGACAGCTTCAGTGGTGACTGAAGCCTTCAGAAGGCTGGTCGGAGGAACAAGAACCTTTCCAGGGGACGGGGTCATTTTGCTGCATCCATGACACAAGCAGGCATTCCCCCGTGGGGGGGGGGGCTGGCACCAACTCCTGAAGCTGCGCTCCCCCAAGCTCCTGCTCGAAATGACCCCAGAAGCTAATACTTGTAACCATTAGATGTGACTATGTTTTGTTATGGGATTCTTCGAAAGCCCTTTTTTCAATTTGGAAATTAGCTTATACATTTTAATATAACAGCTCAGACTTTTCAGATGTTTGAACAGACCCACCAAGGAAAACAGCTCCTCAAAAATAAAACAGACAGCTGGGAATTGCCCCCCGAGATTTGTCAAGAAAGTAGCACCCAGGGGGGAAGTGGGGGATGGAAATCCCAGATGGAGATGTGTATGTAGCATTGCTGAAAGTGTTTGAAACAACAGGATTCCAACAGGATTTCCACTGTTAAACTATGCTGCTTTGATAGAGGCAAGAGAAGTCCCAATAAACTCAGTGACTTAAGGTAGTGACAAAAGTCACAGCCCAGGAGAACAGAGCTCTGAGGCAGTGCTCCTCAACAGTCAGCCTCTTTCAAAGCAGAACAATTCATAATTCCATCCCAAGGTTGTTCTACCCAAACATTTTGGACTTGCTATCTTCTCCAGATTTTGTTCCTCCTTCCCCCAAGAATGCAGAGGGCCATTCCATTCAGTGGAACCAGACTAAACACTGTGTTCTAGCACCACTTACTTAAATGCTTTGTAACTTTGATTGCAACTTTGATTCAGAGGATGAAAGTTTAAAGTTTAAAGGGACTGCAAAACAGTGTGAAAAACAGCTGCATGGTTGGGAGGTGCTCCCTACTGTGCAGCTGTTTTGTGCTATCTTCTGCAGTTCCTTTGAACTTTAAAAGGACTGCAGAAGACAGCCCCCCAAAAAGCAACCAGCAGAAAAGTGGTCCCTCCCAGGAAGGGACTTCCTTTCCAACTTTTTGCTGGCCATGGCAAGCTTTGGCCAGCAGAAGGGGGGGGTGTCTCAGAAAGGGATTTCCCTTCCATCTTTCTGCTGGCCTAAGAAGGAGATCTTCCTCCTCTTACTTTCTGCTGGCTGTGGGGAGCTGCTGCAAGGAGAAAGGAGGGAGGGAAGATTTCCTAGGAAGGGACTTCACCCCTTCCCTTTAAACCCTGCTTCCTGCTCTCCATGGCTTTTCATGGGGAACAGAGCCTTTTAAAACCCTCTTTTAAGCTGCGGTGGTTGGTTCTGAGCTGCTTAGCTGTTTCTCCTGAAGAGCAGAAAGAACTGCTCCGAGCTGTTGTTTATGAATCATGAGCTACCACAAATTGTGCCGAAAATTCATGATAATTCATCCCAGTTCTTCAGTTCATGAACTTTGGTTCAAGAACTCTGAAAAGGCCAAAATTCATGATGAACTTTAGGCTGTGGTCATACACACTAAATAATCCACTTTCAATCCACTTTCCAACTGGATTTTGTCAGTTCACACAGTAAAATCTAGTTGGAAAGTGCACTGAATGTGGATTGAAAGTGGATTATTTAGTGTGTGTGACCACAGCCATAGTTTGTCAGCCAGTTTGTGCCCATCCCTGTTCTCATTCACAAACTTTATTTCTTATGATTGATTAGCTCTTCCCGTAGCAGTGCTTTGGATCTTAATTCAAACATCCCTCTGCAAGGCTAAGGATGTGCCAGTTATTATTACATGCATTGAAAAGAGAAAATAATGAATATCATATTAGAATATAAGAAGAACCCTGCTGGATCAGACCACTGGTCCACCTAGTCCAGCATCCTGTCTCACATCATGGCCAATGCACTTTCAATGCACTTTCCAATTGGATTTTACTGTGTGAGCTGGCAAAATCCAGCTGGAAAGTGCATTGAAAGTGGATTGTTTAGTGTGTGTGATTGCAGCCTGTGTTTGTCTATTGCCTTGAAAGCCCTATGGGGGGGGGGGTCACATAAGTCAGCTGTAACTTGGTAGGACTTTACTTACACACACTCACAGTCAAGATATATATTTAGCTATAGACTTAGAAGGCAGTTAACTGAAAAAAATATTTTTTTTTGCTCTGGTGGGGACACTCAGTTCTTCAGATATGGGTAGTCAGAGTTTAAAGTCAAAATCAGTGCTCCCTGACAATCACAACTATGGGCCTAAATAGCTCAACCAGTAGAGCTATATCAGATCCTTAATCTACAGGCCCAGCCTCTATGCATGCCTCCACGTTCATGACCATTGGCATAAAGTTGAGGACTGCCATGTTCTTGTGAGCTACCTAGTAGCTGGGTGGCATGGAATACTACAAAGAGAAATAGGAGATGCAGGGCTGAATCCCACCCCAGTCAAGACAAAGCATGACATTCTGGGCAGAACCAGGGCTTAGCAGTAGAGTACATCTTTTTTATGTGAAAGGGAGCAGGTTTGATTGCTGACATTGCCAGTGAAATTATTTCAGGCAGCAGGATTTGGAAAGACCCTTCTTTGCTAAGAACCCTAGAGACAAACTTCCAGCTGGAGCTAGATTGATCAATAATCTTACTTAGTATAAGTATATATGCTGCATATGAGCTAAAGTTCCACTGGCTATTGCGTACAAAACCCATCCAAAGACTGTGGTGAGATCTCTGGTTAAAAGATTTTTATTGAGGTCACAATTTTCATTAAACTGTACATTCACCTTATTTGTCACCGACCTCTTTTTACTTTCCTCCTCCTCCCCCCTTTTAGGCCTCCAGCAGGGCCCACACCTTTACTTATTGATTATAACAGTTAAATATTTAACCCTTTTTCTATAACATATATACCTCTTAAATTTTTATATATTGTTCCACTTCTAGAAATGTTAAACCAATATACAGTTACTACAGATTTTTCAATAGTTAGAAAATGTGAATATATTTCCTTTTAGTTCTGTACACCTTTCTGTATATTCTTGCAAATCCTTCCAATCTTCTAAAAATGTCATAGAATCTTGATTGTTCAATTTCTTAGTCCATTTGTCCATTTCAGCCAAAAATATTAATTTTCTCACCCATTCCCAAAGCTCTGGGATTCTTTCATTCTTCCAATTTTGTGCATAAACCATTCTTGCGGTTGTCACCATGTACCATATCATTGTCCATTTACTGACATTTATATCAAGACTATGGTGAGATCTGAGTCCAGTAGCAACTTACAGACCAACAAGATTTTCAGGGTATAAGCTTTCAAGAGTCAAAGCTCCTTTTGTCAGAATGTAGTATTACATTTTGGAATGTCTCTAATACCTTAGTTTTGAGAAATCATTGCATTTTCCTTAGAAGTGGAAGTGTATAAAATGTATTTGATAACCAGACCTTGTTTCATTTGGTAGTAGAACTGCTGCCAGTGGGGTGGGTGGGATGAAAGGGCATTGCAGGTTAGAGTGATCACATGGGCTGCCATTTGATCAGCCTTCCATTAAGACTGTTAAATATAAACCCATCCATATGGGGATGCCTTCACAAGAAAGTTTCACCATGTGGTGACCTTTTTCTGTCATAAATGATCCTCTAACTTTAACTTAAAAAAAACTTTTAATCTGTTCTGGAGCACAGAATAATTTGTTTCATATTATATTCCACAATAAGATATATGATTAATATGACCCTGCTGATAGCAGCAGGCCGAGAGATATGAGAGGGAGTTTTAGAAAAACAGAGAGCTTATGTTTGTATGAATGAGACTGTGCATGTGCATGAGGGAATGAGTGCAGGGTGGGAAAGAGGCTTGTATGGTTGGTTTGCAAGTCTTCCTGTATGCTGAAAAGAAATTATGAGTGTGAATTTCCAGAGACTTGTAATGCTTTTCTTCCAAAGGAGATGACCAGATCGGCAGCAATTTCTGTTACAGTCTTTATGGCTGAGCCATATGATACTATGTTTTATTTAAAAGTAGGGCTTGTACTACTGAGGCGGGAAACGTGTACCTTTAGAACATTTTCAAGATTGCATCATGCCACCATATGTTGCCTCCTTTAATGTTCTGAAAGTGATTGCCGACTGCCTAAAGGTAGCACATCTCAAGTTTACAAGCCACATTTTGCCTCAGGGCAGAAGTGAAACCATTTATTTAAAAGACCACAATATGGTTGGTTTTCAAGGTGTTAATTCGGTTCTATGTTCCTCCAGCATTCTTTAAAAATGGCATACAATTCAGAAGAAACCAAAATGAAAGGGCTAGGAGCATAATACAGGTAATTTTATTGTGCTATTAAAGAGGCGTTGTGGGGGGGAGAGAGACAAAAGAAAACAGTAACTTGAAGGCAGAGGCTTCTCTTGCCTAAGTGTCCTTGGAAGCTCTCGATGAGAATATTTTGAATTACCAATCAAGATTTCCCAGTATCTAAGCATTAGTGAAAATAGAATAGTGACTGTTCTCCTGCTAGAAGTGATTTAACAGAGGAGCTTGTTACAACATTTGTTTGGGATTATCTTGTGCATATTTAAAGAGGGAAGTTGTAATTATGTTTTAATATTTAAACTTCTTTTGAAGTTGGATTTCTTGGCAGTAATGTAATATTCTTCTGCTCACTGTTTGCTTTTGAGTAGCCTCAGTGCCATTCCCATGCTTCCCCTTCAAGATAAAGTGAAAAAAGATTTTCAAGTAATAACACTTCCTTCATCACTTCTTTTGGGTGGTGGGGTGGAGAACCCACATGGGCCAGTCCTGCAAGGTGCTGTTTGGTCTTTGCAAGCTTATCACCACATATGTACTTTGGTGATGATAACTAGTTGGTCTGAACTTTAATAAAAAGCCCGAAGCCTCAATGACAATTTAGGAATGAACGGGGCTTTGCTGATGACAATAGATAGTTTCCTGCATGAACTTAGAGTCAGTATGGCCTAGAACAAGGGAAGGCAGACTATGTTTCTGGGAGCTACTTCAGTTTTTTCAAGAGCCTTATGAGCTTCCAGTCCCAAAATTTCAGCTTGGTGAGTGAAGTCAGTCACCACAGGCACCATGTAGGCCCAGATGCACCATGGAACACTCAAACCCACAAATCTAAAAATGACTCCATCCCGCAAACCATGAATACAGCAAAAGCCTGTTACCAATTGCATTGCCAAACTCTGACGGCAATACTCTTCACCCATTAGACGTGCACAAGGAGAGTTCAGACTAAAGTTGTCAGTATTACTCTGGGTGGAGGATGCTGCCACACCACAGGTGAGGGGAGATTCGAAGAACTTCAGATTTTTTCCCTGTCCCATGATTTGATCATGAGAAATGCCTCAGAAGGTGTGAAACAGTGCATTAGGTCTTGCCATAAAGATATGGGTTGAAATCACTGCTCAGCCAATGGACTCACTACATGGCACAATGCAAACTTGGAAAGTAGTCAAAGTAGATGCCAGTTCGCTTTTATCCCAGTAGAGGTATTACTGACCTACCTCTTGTGACAAATCAGATAATAAAGCACTTTCAGAGCCAGTGGCCACACTGTTCCTCCAATGGAACAGCATTTCCAGGGCTATTTTTGGGCAGGAACGCACAGGAACGGAGTTCCAGCTGGCTTCTGAGTTGGCCACGCCTACAGCCTCCCCCCCCCAGGTTCCCCAGGTGCCTCGCAGCTGTGGGGTGCCTGGGGAAGCCAATCCAGAAACGTCCTTCCTTCCCTCGGATTCCCCATGTGCCCCACAAGCTGCGGGGCACCTGGGGAAGCCGATCCTGGGAGGGAGCTGCACTGTCAGGGTGTGTGGTCTAATATGCTAATGAGTTTCTGCTGTTGGGTGTGGCCTATTATGCTAATGAGTTTCTGCTGGGCTTTTTCTACAAAAAAAGCCCTGCGCATTTCTATTTGACGAAGAAGAAATAGCCATTTCTGCTGTTTCTCTCCTGCCACTGCAACCCCTCCTACTGCACTTTGTCCCCTATGCTGTTTCTAACCCCCAAGAATAAATTTTGTGCCGGGGGGGGGGTCAGTGGACTACGCAGGAGGACAAAAGGGAAAGTCATGCTCCACAAAGTCCACAGATAGCTGTATACATGACAATGTATGATAGCTTTTAATAGCAATTAACATGAAATAGTAATTAGAAGCTATGATAGAAGTTTGTGAAAACAGAAAACTTCTGAGAAGTACCAGATGCTGCCAGGATTTTTGCTCAATGCAAGGATATTTTTTTACCGTTGTCCATTCTTTCCATATTTCCTTTCTCAATTTGTTCTTCACTATATTAGGAAATATAAGCATCAGCTAAGTCCCTTCCTCCAGCTTCTGAGTATCATTGCTAGGTGATCAAAGGGAGGGCAGGAAGGAGCTAGGCACCCCCCTCCATTGTGCCTGGGCCTTGCTCAGCTGAGGATCTGTTCCCAAGAAACATTTGCATTGAATTTTAATGCAGTTTATATTTCTTTTGAATTCCTGTGAGCCACTCTGGGACCCAATTTGTGCTGAAAAGTAGGATTTAAAATCTAATTCATAAATGACCAGTATCACAAAATGCCACAAGTTAAAAGAATACCCTTACTTTTCAAACAGGACCCACACATTTCAAGGATTCTAATTCTGTTTTAAAAAATTAAACAAGTCTGTGTGGTTTGGTTTGGTTTTTAAAAAAATGCAATACATGCTTGTGCATTATGATACCAGACTGGAAACTTTCCACACGTTTAAGGGCATTTTCAAACTAAATAAATATCCCTGTCTAATGTGTTCTGTGTATTTTCTGCTGTTAGGAGAGAACTTGTCGGACGATAAAGGCATTTTTATGTCTCTCCAGGACAGGTTTGGGGTTTTGTTTTTTTAAGATAGTGTACATTTCTTAGAGGGTGTTGAGGCGTGAACTGCTTTGAGCCATGCTAAACAGTCAGGTAATTGTTTATAGGAAAAAGCCACAACCTGTGTTAAAACCAGTCTCTGCTTTTGAAAGTGCTGCACTCTTTGCCATACAAGTCACCTCTATTAGCCTGGGATAACACTGAGACTCCTCTCCCGGAGTTCCACTTTGCAAAACCATTCATGGAGAGGAGAGCAGAATAGCACGGTGGTTCAATTTGCTTAATATGAGTATCCATGTTAACCTAATACTTTTTTTTTAATAGTGTGGCAGTCTATAACATACTTTCCTATCAGGTAATAGCTATTTGGATTTATTTAAAGAGCCCCCTTATTGTTCTCAAAAGAAACAAAACCCTTACAATGATAGCAGATTAGGTTCCCCCTGAGGCCTAGTTCAGACAGTTTGAGCCTTTGTGTTTCACTTCCCTCTATTGTAAGGCGTGATCAGTGGCCTGGGTTTTGAGGCCTGCAGGGAAGAGATTAAGTTCTCTTCAGCTGGCTGTCCAAGGGTGTGGCTTTTTCACATTTTGGCTAGCAGATGGTGACAAACCAACAGGTGCACTCGGCTCAGTGCACCATGCTCTTTACATCTGCCAGGCACACAGACAGTCTTCAGCACCCCCAGCCATACAAATTCATCCCCCCCCCTTCCATACACACATACATGGACCAGATGGGACACTTACTGTTAGCAACTCTGAAAGCAGACAAGGTGCTGAGAGACGAGGGCCGGTGACCTTCAACTATTAACCTTTGTGTGCTATGTACTGCAAAGGATCAGGACAGGAATGCTTTGATCTGAATATTTAAGGGAGGAAAAATGAATAAAAGCTACATGGTGATTAGGTCATGTAGGAAGTGGTGGGCAAAAGAAACGGGCTGCAGTTGAGTGATGGGCTCTCTCAGCTGTCACAAATGAGAACTGGTGTGCAGTGCAGTGGCTGGGAATTTATCCTTTCAGATCTTCCAAGATGGCCTTAGGGAAGCTATGGTGCTCTCAGACTCCACATCAGCAATATAGGGATGATAGTACTACCGGTCTACCTTGCAAGGTTATTTGTTAAGATTATTGAGAATGTGCATGAAGCACTTTCTGAAAGACCTTGGTAAGTGCTACTAATATTAACAATTAAGGTTTCTTTCTTTTATGGGTGGTCACATTGGGTCAGATCAGATGATATCTCCAGTCCTTCCCTGACCTGAGGTAGACAGTGGGGTGAAAGTGCATTGCTTGTCCATGCAGAAGCTTTGCTTTTTGATTAAGCCCTGGAAAGACTCACACAGATGAATGTGATGTGTTATTCAGCCCCTATCTATATATCTAATTCCCAAGGCGCCCCCTGCATGTGGATATCTAAATCTGGGGGGGGGGGCACCTGGGGGCAGGGAGAGTTTTCTGCACATGTGGGAAACTGCCCCCGTGTGCAGAAAAATCTTAAAACTTTAAACAAACTTGAGGGGGGAAAGTTAAAGAGCATTGTCGCATGCGCTGGAGCGCTTAGTGGGTGAGCACGCAAGTCCTTCAGCAGTGGCGACAACAGCAGCAGTGAAGAGGCAGCGGAGAAGAGGGCTGTGGGTGCTGCTCCTGTGGGTTGTGGGTGCTGCTCCTCCAGTCACTGTCGGGGAGACGGAGGGAAGCAAGCCGCCAGGCCCCTTCTGGCTGGATTAAGGCGAGGAGCCTCGAAGGGGCTTGCAGGGACACAGTGTTGCCACTTCTGCTGTTGCTCTCCTCCAGGGGAAGAAGGAAGCCTCGACTCTTCGTCCTGCCTCTCTCTCTTCCCCCCCCCCCCCAGGCACCCAGCTCACCTGCTGGCTCAAGAAAGCGGCAAAGATGTCACTGCCACCACAGCCATGGTGCCCCGGGGGCTGTGCGGAGCAGCGGCCCTGGGCTCACCCAGAGAAGTCACCTCCACTCCCCCATGAGCACCACGGCTCCACCGCTCCGCACTGACAGGGGCCAGCCGGCTGCAGAAGCGGCAGTGGTGGCGGGAGTAGCTTGTATTATATATACACATAGAGGAAGAAGACTGATGAATTATGTTGCTAAACAGCCACCTTTTGTTTGGCTGGACTTCTGTACTTTTATCAGCTGCTTTAAAATAAGAAATTAGTCAGTCAAAGCTTTTTCAGCCTCTGCTGCACCTCAGTGCTGGGAAAAGCTTGGATTTCTCTCTGTTGGGCAGCTAGTTCAAAGGAGATACCATGATGCACTGTGCATTGTGCCATCTTTCTCTTTGTAGTTTGTCACCCATGATTCCACTATGTGGACTGGCCGATTTTTAATTGCTGGGCCTGAGCACATGATGCTGCCTTTGACAGGCAAGTTATTTCAAATACTAAATTATTTCCCTGGTTTAAATTAATTAAAAAGGATCATTCTAGGGCACACTATCTGTCCAAAATAACCTACAAACTTTGTTCAACCTTCACATCTATTTGTTTTCAGACAATACAAACTGCCACGCTTGCAGGACTCTATACACAAAAACCAGTCGATCAGCATCTGTGGAGCCCCAGAACCATAAGATTTATGTCACTAGTTGTTGGCCTGTTCACTTTATTCAGCTCCCAGTTGGACATTTGAAAGTATGGTGAGGCAATTTATAAGCTACCATCCTGCGATTCTGGCAACAGGTTTCAGCTTTTTTCAGTATTTAGCTATAGAAGACCAAACTCTGAAACCTACTTTGGCTGGGCTTGGATTCCCTGGACATATAAATGTATGTATGAATTTATTTGTATTTCAGAATAAACACAGCCCTGGATACAATCTACAGACAGGGATTTGGGAGATGCAGGGTGTTGTATTCTTATTATTTTACAGCCACAGCTTGCAGAGACTTTGGGATGCAAAAGGCCCTTTCTGATTGGCTAACAAATAAAGACTCTCATTGGTCCTTAAGCCACTCTAGGTAACCAATTGCTGAGCCTCGCTTAGGTCCAATAGGATTGTTTGTACATAGTTACATTGTTTGAAGTTATGAATTGGAAACAGTATAAATTAAGGTGCCGCTCTCATAGAGCTGTCTTTGAGCTGAAGCAATGGTTTGAATAAAAGCCTGTTTCTTTGATTCATCGCCTCCCGCTCAGTACTTAAAACAGGGTCAGATGCCACTCTTCCATGGAGCTTGGGTGACCTTGCGCCAGTTACTTTCAGCAGAATGTACCTCACAGGGGTGTTGGGGCAATAAAATGGAGCAGGGAAGAATTATGACTGTAACCTTGAGCTCTCTGGAGGATGGGTGGGATTAGAATGTACTGAATAGAAACACAACCAGTGTTATGAATACACTCCCCTACATTTGAGACCCAGTTTGGTATGGTGGTTAAGAGGAGTGGCCTCTAATCTGGGGAACTGGGTTTGATTCCCCACTCCTCCACATGAAGCCTGCTGGGTGACCTTGCGTCAGTCACAGTTCTCTCAGAACTCTCTCTGCCCCACCTACCTCACAGGGTGTCTATTGTGGGAAAAGGAAGGTAAGGCGATTATAAGCTACTTCAAGACTCCTTTGGGTAGTGAAGAGCAGGATAGGGATGACTTCAAATTCCTCAGCCCTGCAGTTCTTGACCTGGAAAAAAAAATCATTTTAGTTTTGCTTGTCCTTTGGGTGAATTAAACCCACCACTGCCTACTTTCGTCTCATTTTCTGTTTCCATACAACAAATTTTCTTGTAAAATATACTTATCTCAACATTATTTGTGATCAGTAAATCAGCATTACATATCACATAACAGTCCCCACTATCATCCCTTGTGTTACCCCCCCAGTGTTTCTTACCCAATGCTCTCCTTCATACTTCCTGCTCCCTAATGTGTTCACTCCTTTTTTTGTTTTGCTTTTGCAGCTTTTAAAAATGTGACCAGCTTTGCATGTATAGATGTTGCTCATTACTTTGTGTTGCTCTGTCTCTTTTGGATTTTTCTCATTCTCAAAGATTTGTAGAAATCTCTCCCTTACCCACAAGTGGCCCTATTGTACAGATTTCTTGAACCGCACAGTGAAGCCAAGTTCAGAATTAGATCTATGATATTTATACATACAGATTCCATGAGCTGTATGTATAAATCACATACAAAAACTGTACATGTATACTTAATACAGCTAAAGTTCAAAACTAACAATGAAGTGAAGAGAATAAGAACCACTGACAAAATATAAATGAATATGAAGAAAATGAAATATAGACTATTCACTCATCCTTAACAGAGGCACAGCTAACCAGTTCTCTCCCTTTTGATTCCTCCTTCTCTCTGACCTAATGTAAGGTCTGTTCTCTTTCCCCACCCCCTAGGGTTCTCTGCTTTTGCTGATGTTCTGGATCCATTGCAGAGTCTCAGCAAACCTGGCAGCTACTGCTAAACTAACAGCTGTCTGCAAATCTCCTGGCTCAGGGGCTTGCCTGGGTCAGAAGCACATCATGAAGCAATGAATTCTATGCATCTCATCCTGAGGGAGCACCCAAGCATAAAAGATGTGAAGAAAGCATTCAGTTCAGGAAAGACTGCCCAACCAACTGAAAAAGCACACAATGCGTTCTGCTAAGATATCAACAGAAATACCTGTTGGGGAGAAAAGCAGATTCGGGGGAAGGGATAAATATTACAGTAGGGGGGTGGCAGGCAAGCTATTCATGATTTCCTAAAGAAAGTTTCTTTGAAGGAAAAATGCTTTCTCTTAAAAAGAGAAATCAGTTTTGATCGAGTGTTTTCCAAACAACATAATTCTGGGCAGTTGTTAGGTATCTGATAAAGGGGGAATGCAAATGGTATTTTCTAGTTTTATTCCTCTGCCTTGATTCCTATTAACTGACTTGTGGGTTCTCCAGGCTAATAAAGAAATAAAAATAAAATAAAGATTCTGCATCCAGACAAATCCCAATTCTGCAACCTGCCTAAATTAAGCAAACATACATAATTTTGTTTCTGCATTTTTATAGACATCATTTTAAAAAACTATTTTTGCAAAAATTATTCTGGTCTTGCTCAGAATAGACAAGCAAGGCATGAAAGGTAAGTCTGTATTGGAAATGTCATTCAGCCACCTCACTAGATTCTCAGTAGTTTGTGCTTATCTTGAGATGGAATGAGTTGTGTTGGTATGTAGAACTGGTATTGTGAATGCTAAGATATGTCTGGTCAAGTCTCTCTACAGACTGATGAATGCAGAGAGGGCTACGAGTAATAAAGTTACTGGGTGAGCCAGAAAGGTATTTAAGGCCTGAACCAGATGAGATATCAGTCCATGATTCAGTTCAGGATCCTTCTGACCAGACTTGCATTCCCCATAGCCAGTTAACAGCTCTGGGGCACATTTCTCCAAGACCACCGGGCCCCAGCTCAGATTTGGACCATGACACGGGGGGGAGGGGCTCCAACCTCCCCCCATGACATTTTCCTGAGATAAAAACCCCCAAGGGAGTATTGTATGATCTGTTGCAGAGTTGTATGTGCACTGAATATTCAGAAGTTTCACAACCAGAACTGTTTCATAGATAATCTGATCTTTGACCTCTAGAGTTACAGCCTTCACTAGATTAAGGGAGCAATCCTGAGCAGGTACTCAGAAGTAATCTCCATGTTATTCAATCCCAAGAAACTGTCTCATAAAACTTAGTGGAACTCTTTTGATTAAACATGCTTTGGATCATATGTGGACCTCCTAATTTGTTAGAGTCTCTCTTATCAGGAAGAGCCTGGATTTTGATAAGAGACTGAACAAGCTATCAGCTATTAAAGAGAGCACATCTGAAATTTGCTAATTCAATCCAACTGTAAGCATAACTAAATATTTAAACATTTTTTGAAGCTGCTAATGGATTACTCTCATAAATGTTATGGAGGAGAAATGTTATTAACAGCTGTACTGGTGTCACAGGGGGCTAAAAATAGTCACCTCTTTATCTATAAATATTCCACAAACCCCAGGAAGTAACATTTTTAACATACTATTTAAATCCAATGGTATGTAGAAAGCACAACACACTTGAAACAGGGTGTTAGACATCCTTGTATCTTGTGGTCTAAATCCTATAAGAGTAGCACCTGATCAGAGATGCTGTTAATAATATGTTGTCCCTTCAGTAGTTGTGTAAATATACGAATTTCAGCAGGTGTAGTTATCATGGGGATAAGCACCTGCACCTGTGAGAATACACAGCTTCTACACAATAATTTTCAGTATGGGAGCCCTGTTCTTCTTTGCTACACTTCCAAATGAGAGATCCGAGACTGCAAAGTTTCAATATATGATCCCTACTATTCTATAGCATGGTTTAAAACAAAGAAGTGGGATCTTTGTATAAAAATCCCAAAGGTTATTTTCACCCTTTTGAAATTCCCTTCTCATTTCTTTTATACAACTAGAATGGTTTTTTGTAATTTTTCCCCCTCCTCTGTTTTGTGCTGCTTTTATTCATTATGATTGCAAGAGACAGGATTGGGAGGGCAGGGCATCAGCTGCCCACGAGGGTGCCAGAGGTCTCCCAGACAGCTTGCAACCCAATTTATATTGTGATATCTGTAATCAGCTAAGAAGGGGTTAAGTGGCTGAAGAACAGATGGGTCTGGGTCCTGTTAAGCTACACTGACCAGCTGCTGTGTCTGAAAAGGTTGAAGAAAAAAACAAGCCGGGCTTGAGATAAGCAGAACTTTGCTCACGACAGTGAATTTCGCCAATGTCATGGATAAAAATAGGGACAGGCTTGTAACACCATGATCCTTATACCACCCAAGCTTCCTATGACTCATTGCTGAAGGCTTGACTCCACCCACTGTGTTCATCTACCCTGCGGTAAGAACCAAACAAGTATTTGTTCTCTCACTTAAAGATAACCCTGAAAAAACGCAGTTGTCCTGTATCCCACCCCAGTGTGTGTTTAAACAGTAGCCTGATGCAAAAGGATTTAGTATTTCATGGCAAGGAGACTCAGACATGAGCAAAGCCTTGTTTAATTTCTCTGTTATTGGGCTGTTGTCAAAGGCATAGAAGGGAAGGTTTTTCTTTTAACTCATCAGCTAGGGATGAGTGTGCTTTGCATGTGCTGAATAAAACACTTTCAACCCACTTTAGCAATCACTTGTAAGTGGATTTTTGCCATTTCAGACAGTAAAATCCAGTAATAACGTGCATTGATAGTGGATTGCAAGTGCATTCTTCAGTCATTGTGAAAGTGCATAAAATGTTCTCAATTTCTTTAGATCGCACTTCGTCCCTTTTTTCCTCCAAGGACCCCAGGGTGGCCTACAAAATTCTCCCCTTCTGATTTCATCCTCACAACCACCTTGCGAAACAGGTCCAAGCTATGTGAGTCAGAAGGGTGGTCGTGCCTGGCCCTGGATCACTCAAGGGACCTGTGGAGCCAAGTCAGAATTTGACCATCTATCCCCCTAACTGGTTTTGAACAGGGTGCTGCTGGTGCAGGCCCAGGAGATGATGGGTATGCCTTGTATGGAGCAATGCACAGCTTTGAAACAGCCCTGAAAATAAAGTCACAGGTTTGACTGATGCAAGGAAGAGCCAGAACTGAAGTGAGGACTTCCAGCATAAAAAGCAGAGATAAAGAATTTGAAATCCTTTGTTATCAGCAACCCTTTGTGGTAGTGACTTTGGCTTCCTGATCAAAGGCAAATGCTTCCTCATGAAACATTTCTCAAACTTAGAGTCACAAGAAGTTTTGGTCACTGGCTTAGATGGCTGTTTTAAAATGTTAGACAAAGGTCCCTCAGTAGCTATTACCTATGATAGCAAAACTGAGTCTCCAGTTACAGCATATCTAGAATCATAGAATCACAGTTGGAAGGGGCCATACAGGCCATCTAGTCCAACCCCTGCTCAATGCACAATCAGCCTAGAGAAGGGGTGTCAAACATGTGGCCCACAGGCCAGATCAGGCCCCTGGGGGGCTCCAATCCAGACTTCAAGGACCTGGCTGTTTCCTGCTTCCCTTTCCAGTTCTGCTGCTGCTGCCATGTCACAGCTTGCTTTACCAGACTCTCTCAATTGCACAGGATAGGTAGGCAAGCCTCTCCCTGGTAAAGAGCTGGCTGAGGTTCCTCCCCCTCCTCCTTCCAGGGGGAGGGAAGGAACAGCCAGAGCTTGCTTCCGGGCCAGGCTGCAGAAGACAAAGGGCAGTCTGTCTTTCCTTCCACTTGCTGAGGCTCCTCCCTAAAGGGAGGGAGGGAACCAGGGAGAGCTTGCTTTGCTGGAGTGCCTCAATTGCATGGGAGAAATACCAAGTACGTTTAAGACCAACAAAGTTTTATCCAAGGTATGAACTTTTGTGTGCCTTGCTACAGTGTGTGTGTGTTTTGTTGGACTCTTTATGCCAGGGGTCTACTGGGTGCAACTGGGTTCCCTCCCCCTTTTCACTGTATTCATACCCTCACGATCCAGTCTTTCTCAATAAGAAAGCAATGTGAACTACTTTAGAGGAGGAATAGCAACAAGCCAGTAAGGTGGATTAGGCTGAGAGTGTGTGTCCAGACCAAGTTCACCCAGCACATTTCCTTTGTAGGAAGTTGTAGTTATTTCTCTGAGGAAGACTATAGTTTTGTAGACAAACACATGTCCCTCAGGCTGTGTCAGGATGCCTTCTTATGTTCTTGACCAGCACATGAAGCAACTTATGTACAAAAGGTTGCAATGCCTAGCCATTTCATGTTTTCCCATGGGTCCTAGGCTCAGAACACTGAGCATGAGATTTCTGTAATGAATGTCAATAAATCAAAAGTAGGTTTGCAGCTTACAGATACACACCTGAACAGCATACTCAGGATTGCTACAGTACAGACGTTTTGATGCAATAATTCAGAGCAAGAGGTGTCAGTTATCAGAGACTGCTAAATAGACAAAATATTGCAAGAGTGCTAGTGCTTCCAGCATGTTTTATTTAAAGTTTTAAAAAATCTTTAATTGTGTTTGTTTGTGTCCTTTATAAAGTTTATATCTCCACTATTTGGCATTACATTTTATGACACACATGGCCCAGCCCAACAAGGTCTCATTTAATCAGATTTGGGTCTCATAACAAATGAGTTGGACCCCCCCTGGCCTAGAGCATCCCTGAGAAGTGTTTGTCCAGCCACTGCTTAAAGACTGCCAGTGAGGAGGAACTCATCACCTCCCTAGGTAGCTGATTCCACTGTTGAACAACTCTTACTGCAAAAAAGTTTTTCCTAATATCCAACCGGTACCTTCCCACCCTTAATTTAAACCCATTATTGTGAGTCCTATCCTCTACTGCCAACAGGGACAGCTCCCTGCCCTACTCCATGAGACAGCCCTTCAAATACTTAAAGAGACCAATCATGTCCCAATCTGCATGCCAGGTGCCAAAGGGTAACCACTGTTGGAAATAGTATACTGGACTAAATGGAAACTGGTAAGATGTAGCAAGGCAATACTTATGTTATTATACTGCATAGATCCCTGTCCACCAAAAGGATAAAATTCAAGAAATTGATAAGTACTATGGAGAAGAAAGTACTATGAGTACTATGGGCAAATTAAGTAGAAGTGGGTAAAGTAGGGTCATCTCTCATTGGAGATTTTTGGTCACATGTGACAGGTACAGCTAAAAAAATTATCTGGATTACTGAACACAACAAAAGGCCTGGGAAAGGGTTGAGACTGGCCCGGGAGTTGTTCAGGCAGTGGTGGTCTTCCTGTATTCAAAAGCCCTTTGTAAATTTGAATAGCAATATGCCTCATAGCTCTGCAGATCAGAGGGATTCAACAGTTCCTTGTTATTTTCAATCTGCTTGCTGTTTATGCTGCCTAACCTGTTTAAAGGAATTTGGCATAACTGTGTGGGCAAAAGTATATTTGCATAATATAAATAACCTGAGCTATTAAGATATATTTAGAAACTCCATTAGAGCTCTACCACCAAGCAGGTAGGACATATGGGAAGAAGTTTGGGGGAGGGGGGGAAGTATTAAACATTGATAGCAAGTGCATTTTGATTTAACTTGTATAAATAATACATTTTAAAAAATCCTTTTCTGGTTTTGAAAATCAAGCCTTTTTGTGCATGCTGTGCTAAAAAAATAGTCACCACTGACGTTATTGTTCCAATGCTCTTATGAGAGCCAGCCTAGCAAAACTGCATCGCTCTGCATTCTTACCTGACAGTATGTTCCACTAAAGCCAATGGGATTTATGGCTGAGGAAATCTCAACACCCCAGGACTGAGCTGGAAACCTCAAAGAATCCCAGTTAAAATTTGACGTCTGCCATGAACTTGCTAAGGCTACCTTATTCATACCACTGTTTGTTTAGCCATAGCTCTACTTTTAACATGTAGGGATAACACACTGACTTACTTTACAGAACTGTTGTTACTAGATAAGGAACTCTCTCATACAGAGGTCTGACCAGAGTATTTGTTCTGATGCTCTGAAATGGGCTGCCTTAGAAGTTAGTAGATCACCGTCTTTGGTGGTGTTCAAAAGAGGGAACCAGGCAGTATTATTCAGGAGAGCCCTTTGCTGATTTGTGGATTTTGCTATTATGTCTGAATGATTATTTTGATAATGGTTGTTGCTGGTTCATTTTCAGAAGGGCTTTTCTCTCTGTGTGTGGTGGTACTCACTGCCGCTGAGTACTGGCACCTTAGTGGGGCATCTCCTAAGTTCTGAGGGGGGAATAGGTGGAAATCGGTGCAACCTTAATTATCTACCCAGTATCCTGCTATCATTGAACAAAGGTGATGTTCACCAATGAGCCACTTTTCATTTCTTTTTGGTTTCATATGTTGTCACTGAGTGCCTTTCTGTTTCACTCAAATTTTATGCTGATGTTACTGATTTGTTTTAAAGCATTTTATTGACATTATTCATTGACTTTAAAAATTTGTCTGCTGCCTCCCCAGACATCTGCTTGCACTGTCTCATAACTAAAACAATACAACAAAACCAAACAAGTCATTTAAAAAACAAGGCATAAAGCAACAAGAAGAGATTGAATTATACCCCGCCCTTTCACTCAGAGTCTCAGAGTGGCTTACAAACTCCTTTCCTTTCCCTCCCCACAACAGACACCCTGTAAGGTAGGTGGGGCTGAGGGAGCTCTTTTCAGAACTGTCCTTGAGAGAACAGCTGTGGCAGAACTATGGCAGAACAAGGCCATCCAGCAGCTGCAAGTGGAGGAGTGGGGGATCAAACCTGGCTCTCCCAGATTAGAGTCTGCACATTTAACTATTACACCAAACCCCCGAGAAGCCATAAATGATATTTATAAAACAGTCCTCAGGCTAGAATCAAACAATAAAACAGCTAAAAAAGATGGAAACTCTCAGCCTTGGTAAAAATAATTCTTTGGCCTGGTGCCTAAAAGAAAGTAGGGTAGGGATCAAGTGGGCCTCAAGAAGGAAAGCATTCCAAAGAGAAAGCACCACCACTGAAAAAGCCCTGTCCCTGGTCACCACCTGCCTCACCTGTGCAGGTGGGGGACAGAGTGTGGGGCTTAAGAAATAGATCTGAAATGGTGGGAGAAAGTGGTTCATTTTTAATACCATTTATATGCTTTATGACTTTTGACAAAAAAACCCCTCAAAATAACCATTTAAAAATGTGTTTATTATAATTGGAAATATTTGATGGGGAAACAGAAAATGGTACAGAAATACTGACTCACTGGTTTGATTTGTACAAGGAAGAAACAAAATCAAAACAGGACTGTTTCAAGTCAAAAGGGTGAACTGCAGACTTTGGTAGTATCCCTGGTGGTCAGTTTTCTTGGCAAACTTTCAGATAAAGTATACCTATTTTCTAGCCATTTTGTTGTAACTCATAATATTGCATACATGCTGATACTGATAATATTGGTGCATTGTATCATCTAAAACACTAACTATCATCTGAGGGCAAGCAAAATGTCTGAGGGGTTGGAGCATCTTTTCTATGAGGAAATACTAAAGTCTGAGGCTTTTCGGTTTAGAAAAATGGAATTTGTACATGATACATAGAAAGGTGGGTGTACATGATACATGGGGTGAAGAATATGGATAAAGAGAACTTTTCCTCCCTCTCCTACAATACTAGATTTAATAGTTGAATATAGTTTAATAGTTTAGTATTTAATGTTAATATTTTATTTTTTATATTTGTTTTGTTTTTACCTTATTGTATCATTTTAATGTAAGTCACTGTGAGACTTTTTGGGTGAGCAGTGACTAAAAAATCATAAATAAAATAAATATATATTGTGGGAAAACCCAATGAAGTTGATTAGCAATATGTTTAGGACAGACAAAGAGAAATAATTCTTTACCCAGTGAATAATTAAATTGTAGAGTTCACTACCAGTGGAAGTAGGGTTGTCAGGTCTCCCCTTTCCATTGGCGAGGGTAGGGTGGCCAGATCCATGTTGGGAAACCCCTGGCAATTTGGGGATGGAACCTAAAGAGGACAGGATGGAGCTTAAAGATGAAGCGGGGTACAATGTCATAGAGTCCACCCTCCAAAGCACACATTTTCTTCAGGAGAACTGATATCTGCAGTCTAGAGAGGAGCTGTAATTCCAGGGGATCCCCAGGTCCCACCTGGAGGCTGGCATTCCTAAATGGAAGTAGTGAAGGCCACAAGAATGGATGGCTTTAAAGGGGGTTAAGACAGATTCATAGAGGATATGTCCACCAATGGCTACTAGCCATAGTTTGAGGCTGTAAACCACTGAATACCAATGCTATCAGACAACATCAGGGGAAAGTCTTGGCCTCTATGCCTGGTTATTGGTTCCTCAGGGCTACTAGCTGCTTGTCTAAAACAGGACGCTGAACTAGAGGGACCACTGGTTTGATCCAGCAGGACATTTCTTATGTTCTTATGACTGAAATTGCATTTAGCAAATTGCATTCAGTATACGTACTGCAACTAGTGATGGATTGCATCCTCATGGCTTGGCTTGTCAATTATGAACTTTTCTTCTTAGCAGATATTTGGGAAACACTCATTTGTTTTCCGAGGATTCTGTCCCAGTTTGTAATGTTGGTACATGCATGGCGGTGGTGCTGTGTACATTATCACACATTGCTTCCGTGAACATTGTTATTAGGTTTCACACAACATGCATGACTGAGATTATGGCAAATGTGGGATGCTGAAAAATAACTGGTTGGATCCCGCCAGCATTTTCACTGTATCACCCAATTATGCATTATGTATTTTATTGTAGGATTTTAACTTCTAGTTACTTATTGTACATTTCTTTCTGCTGTAAGCCACTCTGAACCCTGCTTGCAGGGAAGGGCGGCCTAAAAATTTAAAAAACAAATAAATAAATTCTTCTTACTACAGCTCACATCCTGCATGACTTTTCTACCTAAAGGTTCCATGATCCCCAGTGTAGCCTTTTTTTTTTTGGTGATTACATAGTATTCTTCCCTCCTTTTTCACCATTAGAAAACCTGGTGACACCCAGCACTACGGCTTTTTCTTTCTACCAGTGTGCCTATTTTAAAAGTTTTCTTCTCTCAGCACTGAATCTTGGGGAGTCAACCAGGGAGATTGTAGTTTCAAGACAGACAAAATATTTCATCAAACAACATTTGATTAATTTATGGAATTCACTACCACAAGATGCCCCCTTAGCTCTGATGGCTTTAGGGGCGAATTAGAGATCATGGAGGATGGTGGGCTCACGTTCATTGGCCGTGATAGTGACATATTCAGAATCAGGATACTGCTGAATACCTATTGCTGGAGGCAGCAGAAGGGAGAGTTATTACCTTCAAGCCACACTTGTGGACTTCTCATGGTCCTCATGTGTGACACTACAAGGAATAATGGACTAGACAGAACTTTGATCTGATCTGGTGGGGCTTCTGGTATGTTTTTATGTGCAGTTCAAGGCACCAAGAAAAAGAAGCAATTATGGCTAATTGAAGTTCAGCACCAAGACTGATTAGTAGCAACATAGGAAAGAAGAACTGCATTTATAAATTTCATTCTTCATCTGACATGTCTCTGCATACAGCCTTGTTCACAGTTTTCCCCGTATTGTGATTTTAGGATATAACAAGGTGTTAACAAGAAAAACATGTTTTCACTAAAGCTATATACAAAGTGTACCTCTTGCCCTGAGTCCTTCTGTGTGTTTATTTTTTTCCTTAAGGAAGTCTGTTTTCCATAATGAAGAGACAATTTTTAAGTGTACACGTGGGTGATGGCTGGGTGGGGGAATTTCTCCAAATGTGCCTTGTTCTTTCCCCCCCACCCTCCAAATACTTCTGGCAGAAGAATGGGAGATTGGACTGGACTGATATAAAGCATTACTCACCTGTTGAATTTCACTCTTGTTTTATACCGGAACTGACCCCTATATGGCTTTGGTCTACTTGAATCATTAAGAAGACAATGTGGCTCTGGTTAGAAATTCTCCATCATCCAGACCAACTGAAGAGCTCTGCTCATTTTAGGGGCCTTCGAACTAGCTTTGTTTCATTATGCCTTTCCAAGGCTATTCTTTCTACTCTCCACCTGCAAGTATGTGTTAAAGACATCAGTGGAGAAAATGACAATGGTCTCTCGTGAGACTTTATGATTAGAGATGTCACCGAATGTTATGATAACCTTGGTTTGATTTGGAATCTGTTTTTTTTATGGTTTCTCTGTACTTGGGATGAAATGACAATTGTCCTTTTGCCTGCCCACCTTAACAAAATTCAGTAGAAATGCTGCTATTAAAACTGATACCCACTCTTGCATCAGCTATGTATAAATGGCATAAAAATAGGGTAAAATGCCATAAAAGAAAGAAATTAGAATAGCTAATCTGCCATATAAAATAGATGAGATGAAAAAGATCTCCCCCCCCCCCCAGGAAAAAACCTTGTGTTCATATATCCTTATTGACTATAAAAAAAAAGATTTTCAAATGTCTCTTCTCCATTTTCTCAAGACAGCTTTTGAGGAAACTGCTTTGCACTGGTGCTCCACTGAATGCTCATGCTCCACCAGTGTGAAAATTGACACTTTGAAGGGTCAAAAGAAACCATGAAGTCACAATCATGCAATTTTTTGCACCTGTTTAAAACAATTTCTCTCACCTCCCTCTCAGTCTACTGCTGGCTTGGACCATTAAAAAAATTGCAAGCATAGGGTGTTCACACATACACCAGCCCTGTTCTAGAAGCAGCTGTTGGCTGGTTGAATCATATATGCACACTCCAATGGTTTTGATAGCCGTGGTCAGAAAGAGTTATTAATTCTGCATTCCCTGGATGTGTATGCTTAAAAGTCTAAGAAAACTTTTTATACAACCTAATTCTTTTGTCACTCAGAATATTTGGAACGCCTTACAATCAACCTGCCTTGGCATTAACACGTTTATATGTTATAGTGTACATGTACACAATGATTTGACCACAGAGGAAGCCTTGGTGGCCAAAACGCATTTGGTCCTGGTTTAATGTGGTTCAGTGTTATCAACCTGAGGTATTGAACTGTATGTCCTATTTTATTGGTTCAAACTTGACAGCAGCTCCAAAGGCATAGGTTTGAAGAATACATCAGAAGGCATAACTAGGAAGATCCATGAGAAAATCTCCAGAATCTATAATTTTCATGTAAAAACTGATGTGTGTGAAAGGAATCTGGATCAGGATTGGGGTACTGGCATGGAAAGGTGTTAGCTTGTTCACCTGATTCTGTTTTAGAGTTGCAATCTCCAAACTGGGGAATTTCTGGAAATTTGGGAGCCTTGCATGGGGAGGGATGTGATGCCATAGAGTCCATCCTCCAAAACTGCCATTTCCTCCAAGGGAATGAGAACTAATCTCTGTAGTCTGATCAACTGTAATTCTGGGAGAACTCCAGCTCTCTTTCACTTAATGAGGATGGTAACCTTATTCTGGTTCCCAGATAGAAATTCTCTCCATGATACTTAATTAGATCTGGTAGGGGAATAAGAATGATTCTCACAGGCCATGGCCTGAAACACCCCCACCTTCGCCCTGCTTTGAAAGAAAATTAAATATGCTTGTAGATCCAATTCAGGATTTCCATATAGTATCTCATCAAGTTGCCCAGTCCCATCAACATTCTTTTAGAGGTGAGTGACCCTTGGGCCTCTCAGCAGGTGGCTGCACATGTAAGAGAGAGCCTGTGTTAATCATTTTGAAATGAAAGTGTTGTCTACCTCTTGAGATGCAGATGGAACAAAAACAACATTTGTTGCAAGATAATTGTTGTGGGTTCTGGATATATAGCTTTATCCAGGCTTATACTACCTGGCAACAATCCTTGTCATCTGTTGGGAAAACATTTATCACTACATGGCGAAGTTATTGCATATAGAGAGTAAAATCAAACAGGGAAGTGAGCAAAAAGGCAACTACACACACAAAAGTGTTCTCCTCCCCCCCGTAGCAGATATTAGATAGTAAACTGTGAACATAAAGTTCAAACTGCTCTCTATATGCAACTGCACTTTCATCTAAGGTTTCACTGCCACTTTCCACATCCACTTGGCAGCTGAGATCTTTTATTCAGCTTTTTAGGGAATGCTGATTTTTATTATTGTTTACTTTCAGCAGTTCACTGTAAATTCAATTAGTCTTCTCTATTAAATTTGACAGTGCTGGCACACATGTGGCTGTGCCAATCTGGCCGGCATAAAAAATGCTAGAATTTGATTCTCTACTGTAGACAAGATGGCATGATTTTGAATTTCTTCTTTCAGCTTTAAAATCTATGCTGTGATTTTAGTTTTCTTTTGTGAATGTCATGACTTGCACCATTTCCTGTTTCATCACAATGATTTTTTTTCTTTCATATGTATTTTTTTTCAATCTCTGTGCATCATGAAATCAACAATATATGTTTGACAAATATGTATCGGTGACGACATGTATTGAATGTATAAGTACTGTATACAGGGCTCATTTCGTAGCAGGAGCTCCTTTGCATATTAGGCCACATACCCCTAATGTAGCCAATCCTCCAAGAGCTTACAGAGCTCTGCTTACTGGGGCTACTGTAAGCTCTTGGAGGATTGGCTACATCAGGGGTGTATGGCCTAATATGCAAAGGAGCTCCTGCTACAAAATGAGCTCTGACTGTATACACTGAACATAAAAACTGTACAAGATGGGTATAGAATACAAACAAGTTTACAAAGCCAGCTATGGAAATTGAAGAATTGAAACTAGTGACAAAAATATAAACAAATATAAGAATAAATGGAATTTGGAACATTTGTTCATCCCTAGTGCCAGGAGATGTGTGATCACTCCCCTGATATGTTTATTTTTACTGACTTGCATCTGCACAGGGTATATGTTTGTGACTCTTCCTGGAGGAGTGCTGGAGGAAGAACTGCCTAACCCTTTCCTTATGAGCCATTTGTCTGCTTAGTATTGACCCTCAGCTTTCCCAGTTGCGAGGTGGGAGGTATATGGTTGCGAGGTGGGAGGAATATGGGCTCCCTCTGTTTTCATCCCAGGGTTGAAAAAAAAAGTTTGCTTGGAAAGAACAGCCTGAGACAAATGAATGAATACCCTCTCCCCCTGCTTTGAAATGTCAAGAAATATTGCTAGAAAAATGACTAAGGACTCAGGCTGCGGACAGACTCAAGTTCTGCCGCGCCTCCGTGGCGCGGCAGAACAAGGCAGGGGGAATTGTCCCTGCCATGCGGCGTTCGCACGCTGCCGCAAGGAAGCTGTCCACAGTGTCCAGACTGCGGGTGGCTTCCGGCGGTGGCGTGTGAACGCTGTGCGGCTCCCCCAGCTGGCGCACGTTCACACCCGCCGGAAGTGGGTGGAACGCGCACCACGGCAGCCAGGACACCACTTTTAAGTGGTGCCCGGCTGCTGCAGGAGGAGCGCGGTGCCAGATGCATTGCATCCGGGCCGCCTCTTCCGGGCAGATGTGGCAGTCTGGACTGCCGCTCTGCTTCCACTTTTAAAGTGGAGGCAGAGCGGGCCAGACTGCCAGTCTGTCCTCAGCCTCAGTCCTATCTTTTTTCTTTCTTTTTTTTTTTTAAAAAAATAATTTTTATTGAAGAAAACATTTACCAGAAGAAAAAACAAAGTTACTCAACATATCAACATTGTCAATGTAGGAAAGTAATTACAGCAAATAAGTAATTTGTCATAACAAGTAAGTTCAGCTAACAGATTAACAGAACGTGACTCGTATCTGATGACTCTACTCAGCCCTAGTTAAATGAAAAACAAAAAAGAAGATAAACTTCCAAAATACCTTTGCCTCGTAGAATATGAGGTAGTAAAAGTCAGAGAAGAGTGTGACAGAAAGGCGATAGATAGATAGATTCAGAAATGAAGCCAAGAGGAGTAGCTAGGGTCTCAGGGGAGTAAGTTGTTTCAGTCATATAGTGTAGGAAGGGAATACCAGGTGCACACAAAACGCGATGAAGTCGCATCTGAAGAGGTGCTGGGAGGATTGAGACTGTCAGTAATCTTATCCATAAGAAATTGATCCCAAATTTTTTTTCTAGCCTCAGTCCTATCTTATGACCCTTCGGAGTAAGCAAGTCTTCTGCAGTGTGGGGCACCGGTGGAGAATAGCTGGAGGAAGCTGCAGTCACTTTTTATGAAAGTGAGAAGCATGGAAGCCAGAAGATGAGCAGCAGTCCACTAATCAGACCTTTTCCCATTCTGTTTACAATGTTTGTTTATATCCTGTTTTGTTCCATCATAGAACACAAGGCATCATACAGCAGGTTTCCAGGAGGCCTTCCATCCAAGCACCAGCCACCCTCAGAGCTGTGTGTGTGCTCTCCTACCATATCCCATGTGTTGTCTTGGTAGTGTATCCCCAGACTGGTGTAATTTGTCAGAATTTGCAGAACTGCTTTTGAGACTTTTGTTTGTTTAGAAAATCCACAAGCTATCACCTAATTTTTTTAAAAAAAAAAACAATAAAACATTAAATCAGCATTAAAAAAAACTACCAAGAACAAACACCACCAACCCCCTCCCCCCAAAACATAAAACACCACTCAGCGGTCTAAAATGATATTCGTAGGACAGATTTCAGGCTAGATGATAACCATTAAAACAGCTTTAAAAGAGGGCAAAGCTCTTTAGGCTTCTTGTGGGGCTGCCAGTAAACTTGCTGTCTGTTTAGGGCTGCCAAGCCGCCCGGGAGGGCGGGGGAAACACCGATTTTTAATGCTTACCCCCGCTTTTTCAAAATTGGCCACCGGGGGAGGCAATGGCTGCCAGCAGGAACACAGGGGAACGTCCCTCTCCCTGCCAGGCCTGAACTGTCTTAAAAGGGAAATGTCTGCAGAGAGCCTGCAGTATGCAGTAAAAAGCCTCACCAGACATTTCCCCTTTAAGAGCAGAGAAACCCCCACCCAGAGATTAAGGAGGGACTAGGCTCTTTGTACTGAAGGGCCGGCTTTTGCATGTGACGTTGCTGGGGTAAGTGCCTCTGCCAGCTCTTTTCCTTCTCTCTCTCTCCCCCTCCCCCTTTCTTGCTTTTTTCTGTCTGTCTGTCTGTCTGTCTGTCTCTGTCCCCATCCAGCAGAGGTCTATCAGTGGCTATTATTAGCCACAAGGTCTAAATGGAACACTTACATAAACACTAAATGGAACACTTACATAATCAATAACATTCAAATGCTGTTCGTGCCTACATAAATGTTCCTGCATGTATATGTGTCTATTGAAACCCTTATCCTGCCTTTTGAGCAGCCTGAGTAGCTGAGTAGCCTTCTCTTGACAGAGTTTGGAAGCAAAGCTACTTGGCTTCACCTATGCCTACTTGGATGAGAGACATACTTGGATATGCCAAGCTTCACCTATGGCTACTTGGATGAGAGACACCAAGGAAGACTGAGGTTGTTATGCAGAAGAAGGCAATGGTAAACCACCTCTGCTCATCCCTATCCTTGAAAACGTCACAGTCCTGGGGGTGCCATCAGTTGCTTGTGACTTGATGGCTCATAGTTATTATTATTATTACCTCCCTTTTACTGGTCTCCATAAATCCACCATGGGCCAGAGCCCCTTCTCAGCTGGATGTAAGGAAAGAAGTCACCCTCCTGTTTCCTGAGGCGAGATCCACAAAGGTTTCAAGGAAAAGTGTAAGATGAGAGATTCCTCCTTCCCTTTGACGAGTAGTGGAAAGAAGCAGGTTCCGATCCCGGAATAGTCCTAAGTGCAATAAATTATGAGAGTTGCTCCCTGAACAAGTTCTCCAGCATGAGTGGGGGCTTTTGCACAAGAAGTATCAGTGTCAGCCACAAACGGTAGTCAGAAAGTCAAAGAAAAAAATTGCGAAGCCCTGATTGTTAATAAGGAAATGTTTCTTGAGGGAGAGGTAGGTTTCAGCAAACAAGTGGAAAGGAAAGGCTGATTAACCTTTTCCCTGCCTGCTGTTTTTCAGTGGAACCCCTTTCCTTTCCTAGTGCTCCAATCCCACATGGGATTCTAGACTTGTGTATATTAGGACAAGCCAAGTGGCTCTATCTGCCATCACTCCACTAAACTGAAGTTGCTTTACACAGTTCTTTTCTGTTCCATAAGTATTTTGATTACATAAACAAGGAATCATACCTTTAAATAAGAAACAGACATAGAGCTGCTAAGTCCAACTCCGGAAATATCTGAGGACTTTGGGGGTGGAGCCAGGAGACTTTGGGGGTGGAGCCAGGAGAAAGGAAGTGATGTCATTTTGTGATGTCACATCCTGTGATGTTGCTTCCACATGCTGACACATGAACTCATGAAGTTTCCTAATACTGAATCAGGCCATTGGTCCATCAAGGTCAGTACTGACTACTCAGACTGGTAGTGGCTCTCCAGGGTCTCAGGCTGAGATCTTTAATGTCACCTATTACCTGATCCTTTTTTAGCTGAAGAGGCTGATACCTCCTGCATGTCAAGCAGATGCTCTATCACTGAGCAACGGCCCTACTGAATCCTTCCTCATCTCGGCAGAATATGAAGCACTAAGTGCTACACAAGTGCTAAATATGATTTTCATATCATAAGAACAGGAGAGAAGCCACAGTGGATTGGGCCAACAGCCCATCCAGTACAACACTCTGTGTCACACAGTGGCCAAAAATACCAGGTGCCCTCCGGAGGTCCAGCAGCGGGGCCAGAACTCCAGAAGCCCTCCCACTGTTGCCCCCCAACATAATCAATAACATTCAAATGCTATTCGTGCCTACACGAACAGCATTTGAATGTTATTGATTATGTAATCAACAGTTTCCTCTTCATAATCCAGAATTATCTGTGGAGCTTGTTCATGGAAGACTGCCCGTCTGAAGTAATTTACCTTCCACCAAAATATTATATACTATGTGTTCCTCCCAATACAGTAAAACCAAGGATTTGTTTGGTGCTTATGTAGGTGTTCTGAAACCAACCAGAATCAAAATGAAGTTTTTCTGTGTGTCTGTCTGTCTGTACTTTTTTTGCCTTGATATCAGGTCTGTGTTCCATTTAAATTGGCAAAGAAAAGATTTAAAATGAAACTTCTGTATTAAACAAACAATTGCGATGTGAAGAGATGGAACAAGGACAGTTTGAGCAAGGAGCCATATTTGCAGGCTGGTGCATTAGTATCAGTCCATCCTTCAGCATGGAACTTGTAGCCTGATCAGGTGCTGCTCCACTTAATATAAATTAAGCTACTTGAGAAGGATCAACAATGAGATCCAAACTGGCCTGAAGCAAAATTGTGGTGCAGCCAAGATAATAGGACAATGTCTGTATGCAAAATATAAAAAGACCGCTGTGGGTTTTTTTCTCCCTGCATGCACCATATGTCGACTACAATTGGTGTACATATGGGCAGAGGACATTCTCAACTGTAATCTATATCACAGGGACCAAAAATAAAACAGGAGGGAAAGGCTAAAATAAAAAATGCTGTTTTTAGAGGGCAAATTCAAAATGTTTGTTGTAACAAAAATATTGGTGCACTAATTAATAGCTTTGCAGCACATTCTGGCATGGAGTGATAAAGAATGGATTTGCAGATTTGTTTCTCCCTCTAAGTCTCTTCAAAGCTTGAGTGCAAATTTTAGCATTATAAATTTGAATTTTAGGAAACAACAGTTTGCTTCTTCATTTTATACTTAGCAACTAATGTGCATTTTCCCCCAACTGTTCTTGCTGCACTTAGTTCACAATGTGAATATGTAGATAACACTTAATAGATATTCATTTCTAACACTGAGCTGTTTGTCCTTTGTGGCTCACAGTACCATCATTGCTGGATCATACAAGGAGAAACCAAGGAGCAGGCCTAGGCCTATGACCAGTTCCTTATTGCAAGAAATGTTTCCTTATTTATTTCAGAAATGTTCATAGAAAAAGAGAAATCCACCCTGACTGCAAAAAGTGTCATTATAATACATTACAAGGACGGTATCTTCAGAACTGGATTGCTAATAGGGTTGCCAAGTCTGGGTTGGAAAATACCTGGGAACTTTGGGGGTGGAGCCAGGAGAGGGTGGGGTTTGGGGAGGGGAGGGGCCTCAGCATGGTACAATGCCATGGAGTCCACCCTCCAAAGCAGCCATTTTCTGCAGGGGAGCTGATCTCTATCAGCTGGAGATCAGTTGTAAAAGCGGGAGATCCCCAGGCCCCACCTGGAGGCTGGCAACCCTAATTGCTAAGAAGCTAAGTAAGCTACATTTAGGGCCCCTAAATACAAAACAGTTACTAAAATTACAATTTCTTTTGATACTGCTGTGGGGCCTCTTGAACACAGCATAGTTTAGGGCCTCAGTGTGTTTTGATCCAGATCTGGGTATATTCTAATAAAGCAGGTGCACCCAAGTTTATTCAATAGTGGGCAACATGATCTATGAGACTCTGCATTGTGCATCCATCAGAAGTCTTAGCCACTCAGTAACTTCAATGTAGCATCATTGTTACTGAACATCACAGTCTAGAGGATCCATGCTTGCTATAACTTCAATGTAGCATCATTGTTACTGAACATCACAGTCTAGAGGATCCATGGATATGAGAATAAAAAGGCTTTATCAGAGGCTTTAGTCATACCTATTTTCCTTTTTTCAGTAATTCTTTATAATGACCCAGTTTCATGATGTAATTGTAGTGGAATTAAAGCTGAAAAGCACAAAAAAATCATAAAAATCTCAGATGGGCCACTTTTTGGATATGTATCAATGTCCCATGAAATCACAACTGACATGGTGACCCAGGAAAGATGCTTCCAAGGCATATATAAGTATAAATGGCTTGTCATTGCCTTTTTCTCCACAGCCATCCTTGCTTCCATTTGAGTACCAACCCTACTTAGTTTCCCAGGTCTGATGAGATTGGGTTATACCACACTGCCTTCCTTCCCATCACATATTGGATGTCCATGTAATGAAGGTACTAGTAATGTTCTGACACTCATAATACACCATTCTCTTATTGGTTCACCATGCCTTGATTCAGACATAACACAAATCCATGGTTTATTTTAACTACAGTTACCTTATTAAACCAGCCTCCAACTCACAGTCCTGGCTTGCCTTGAGAAATGCTGGTTTTATGGGCCATGAAGCCTGCTCAAAAGAAGTAAAGACTTTGATTTGGAGCTGATCTGGTCAAGCATACTTGTGGCCCAGGGAGTATGGAAGGGCAGCACACCAGTGGGGAAAGCTCATATTTTATGTCACTTCGAAAGCATAGTTAAAGCCAACTAAAGTTAATAGGGATGTGCATAATGAAATTCTCATGCCAAGCATATGCACAGAAATCACTGGTACAGGTTATTACTGTGATTTTCCAGAATGGTAATACAAATCTGAGATTCTTAGACATTATGAAAAATGCTTCCCAGAAAAAAAATGTGCTGTTTTACATCTTCAGGTGCTGCTAGCCAGCTACACCATGTGCTCACGTTTTTCTTTTATTCTTCTAATTTCCTGAGCAATGGCATTTCTCCATTCCAATGGGATCCTTGCAAGAGAGAAGCACAGAGGATTTTCAGGCAATCAACTTTGGAGGCAAGCCTCAGAGAGCCACAGTTCTACCCCCCCCCTCCATCCTTTGTGGGGGTGGAGCCCCTTCGTTCTTTGCAAGTACTATGGCTAGGAAAATAAAGAGTCAGGGCATCTTGTTCAGGAGCCCCTAAAATTTGACACCTTGGTGCAATTTGCATGAAACTTGGAGGTTCTTTGGTGGACAGGCACCACTCACTCTGCTGCAATTTTGGTGTCATTTAGTTGGAAAACTGCCAGCCCCCCCCCCCCCCCGGTTTCCCTATAGGAAATAATGGCAGACTGACCAAAAGGGATGGGGGTATGCATGGAAGCCACTTTCACATTGTGAAAGGAAACAAACAGACCATAACAAATAAGGATAGCAAATGTAGAATTGTCAGGGGAAAGAAAATAATTTTTTCTTGTTTGTCAGTCTCTGTAAGACAGGAAAATGCAGACAATTTTTATGGCCAGCTGGAACTCTCTTGCTAGGCATCTGCTTGACCACCATTTTAGGAAACAGTAGAGAGAAGGGCAGTTGCACAGAAGAAAGTTACCTAGTTTTTTTTGGGGGGGGGTTCCTCTGAAATCAAACTCCTTTTAAATCTGCTTGAAAATTAGAGGGGACAGGTTAGATCTGTGCAATGGCAAATTTGGTGCCATTATTGACGCAGGAAATGGGGAGAGGATATGGGAGCTGCCAGGAGAAGAGAAAGAGGAAATAGTGTGCAGAAGGGGATACAGGGGGAAATGAAGTGATCCCTGCAAGTCCTTGCGGATTTCCTCCTTGTATGGTCTATTCCTGTATTAAAGAACAAGAGGCAATTGGTGCAATGGATAAATTGAGATACTGTTAGCCATCTGTGGCCACCATCTGCGGATACTTAAATCCATGGATTGGGGCCACGTGGAGGCTAAAGAGATTTTTTTTTGCACACTTGGGGCTCTGTCCAGTTGTGCAGAAAAACTGGGGGAAATACATGGGTGTGTAAATCTCCCAAAAATTAAAGTAGCATTTTCTGTGCAAGTGCAGAGAATGCACTTACCTCAGTGGTGGGCAGCAGGACAGGGGAACCACACTGGGTTCAGCAGCAGTGGCAGCTCAGCTCACTAGCCCCACTGGCTCGGATGCAGATGTAGTTGCTACAGTGGAGGATGCCAACTGCTGATCTGGGCCTGGCAGCAACAGAGGAATATGCTTGCAGCTGCTCCAGCTCAGCCTTGGTGGTTCCAACAGCAGCAGCATAGGATGCCAGCTGCTGCTCTGGGCCCAGCCACAGCAGCAGAACATGCTGGCTGCTGCTCCAGACCCAGATGTGGTCTGAAGGGAAGGGGAGGAAGGAAGCCTCAGGGAGCCCACCTCAAGCAGTTCTGGATAAACCACTGAGAGAGGGAAGGGGAGAAGGACACCTTGGCAGGCCTGCCTGGAACAGCTCCAGATGATCTGTTGGCAGAAGGAAGGGGGAGAGGAAGCCTTGGAGAGCCCACCTCAAGCAGTTCTGGATGAACTGCCAAGAGAGGGAAGGGAGAGAAAAGAAGCCTTGGCAAGCCTATCTGGAACTGTTCCAAATGAGCCTTGTGAGTGGGGGGGAGGCAGTGGGTCCAGCAGCTGTAGGGGAGTCCGGGGAGAAAGTGGGGAGGGATGAGATTCCCCCTCACAAGTATTGCAGGCCCCCACTTGTTCATTTTAATTCACTCTGAGATCCCTATGTGTTTCTCATGTTCTTCATCAGGGGGATCTGGAAATTTTATCATCCAGACACTTCCCATAACAACAGTGTGTCAGGTCTTGAACAGAACTCACTTTCAACAACACTCTCTTGGCAGTGATTTGTTTATTGAGAGATCAGGAGGTTTCAAGCATAGACATTTCTGGGTCTGAACTGATTCCTGTTGGTGCCAGTTCCTAAATTATACCTAATTCAAACAACCCCCCCCCTCCCAGTGTCCAACCCAATCACATCCAGTCCACCAAAATTTACTATGCACTCTTCCAACCCCCCTCCAACACCTGCGAGTATCTAGTTACATTATCTAGCAGTGTCTTTTACTCAAGGTCAGCATGCATACGTCCCACAATGGGGAGGCCCCATTTAGACGAAGTTACAAGGCAGCATTACTCTCGATGAAGCAGCACCATGCATGCACTTACACACTCCCCCCCTCCCAATTCCCAGCATAATGAAATATGGCATTGTTACAGATATCAGCAATTGGAGACAAAAATACTTGGCATGGCAAACAGAGGAAAAATACATGGCAAACAAGGCCCAAGTTTGACACAGTGTTTGAGAAAAAGTTTCTGGATTACCTATTTGCTAAATCTATGTTTAAATAAAAACTTGGCAAAAGACAAAATTGCTTTCTGGCATGAAACAAGAGATGTGATATGGATTTCATTTAGATTTCATAGATCAAATCGGTAAGATGCAATTTGAAGGTGAGAGACATTTTAGGAATAATAAGGAGTCTCAGAGCTAGACCTCTGGTGGAATGAGCTCCCAGTACCAGATCCTAGTCTGAACATGGGATTTCATTTTCTGTACTGTCAAGATGCTGCAAATTTCACTGTGAACTCTGCTGAACTTTCTGCGTTTGCAGGTGGTGATCAAATATGAGCCGATCACTCAGTCTGTTCAGCTCATGCTGAGCAGCCATGAGCACCTGCCAAAGGAGCTTGTATCAGATTTCCCCAAAACTGTGCATTCACAAAGGCACTGCCAATTTAAATTGATCAGCAGCCATTAGAATCCTTAAGGACTACATAGACATGGCTTCCCCAACATGATGCCTGTGAGCACCATCATACCGGCCAACACCTTTCTTGGTGTTTTAAGAAAGTGGGCAGGACCAGATGGATCTATTGCCCAGCAAAGCATCTGATTGGCCACTGAAGATCTGATTGGCACAAGAATCTTCACTGTGTCACTGAAGGTAAGCTCTGTATATGCATGAAAATAGTTTTAAACAATGTGACTATTTTAGAAAATCCTGTTAAAATAGAGCTTATGCCAAAATATTGTAAGATTTACTGTTGGTTAAGCATAAATTCACTCCTGGACATGTTGTGTTTGGCTCTGCCTTCTGCAGCAACCATTTTGTGGCTGCACCCACCACACTGTGTCAGAATTCCAGATGGGCCCACAAACTCTAAAAAGTTGAGGAATCCCCAAGGTAGACAAACACCAAAGGATAGGGTTTGGTTGTTGACTAAATCCTTTATTTATTGATGATTGATTACATGATTGTAGCTGATTTAGTTGACTGTTAAACAAATACCTTCTGAGGAGAGCAGTTATGCAGCAAGGATAGGGTAGCAGAACTCAACTGGGCTGTGTGAAAATGTACATGCGTGAAAAGCCAATCATGCTGTGCTGCTTTCCCTTCCCCTTCCCACAACAGACACCCTGTGAAGTAGGTGGGGCTGAGAGAGCTCTGAGACAACTGTCCTTGAGAGAACAGCTGGTACAGAGCTATGGCTTGCCCAAGGTCACCCAGCAGGTGCAAGTGGAAGAGTGGGGAATCAAACCCGGTTCTCCCAGATTAGAGTCCACGCACTTAACCACTACACCAGACTGGCTCTCATTTGAGCCAGAACAACCAATTACCAGCTACCCCAGAATAAAAAAATATGCTTCTGAAATCTCTTGATAGAGATTCTGCACAGAAAGACTTCCGGCAAGACTTGCGAGCATGGCGGACGTGCTCCTCCGCATCTGCGGGGAGCGCGATCCGTACCCGGTGGGAAGAAGGGGCTCTGGACTCGTGCCGAGCCCCCAGAGACCCCAGTGAGGGGGCTCTGCCTGGGGTGGCCCGAAGGGGATCTCTCCCTACGGTGGCGACCGAGGGATAGAGATCTCTTTTCATCACCCCCATAGGTTTCCCCGCCGTGGGAGCCGTATGGCTGAAAGCGCAAATCCGAGAAGCAGCAGAGAGTGCGAAGCAATGAGGCTGGAACTGACAGTTACGCATGGAGAAAACGTGAGTCTGAAGTAAGAAAAGCAGAACACAGCAGGAAGACGGCGGGAGGAGTGAAACCCACCCCCCCCTCTCCGGGACTAGCGTACTTACGAGACTCTTTACGTGGCGTTAGTGCAGGAATAAAAGCCCATCTGCCTTGCTAGATGGCAGCATTGCTCACTTGGAGATATAAACTTTAGAAGGACATAAGTGCTGTTTGAAAATTTGCTCCTTTCGTTCATCTTATCTATCTATAAACAAAGAGCGTAGTCTCAACAATGACGGGGAAACCGAAACCTTCCCCCAAACTAGGAAGTACAGCTCCGAGTTCAAAGGTTGATACCACGGAGATGAGTGCGGTGTTCTCCTCATTATTGCGACCTCTAGTGGACCAAATGACAGCTCTCAACGTTAAAATGGACAAAATGCAGCTAGAACTAAAAGAGTCGAATAAATCCACAGAGAAGCTGCAGCGAGAACTTCTGGAAGTAAAAACTTCAGTAAAAAACCAAGATGCAAGACTACAAAAGGCAGAGAAGGAAAAGGCCTTCCACCACGATCAGCTTTTGAAATTACAAATGGATAGATCGAATTTTTTCCTAAGACTTCAGAATGTGCCAGAAAACACAGGAGAAGACCTTAAAAATTTGCTAAGTGAAGCACTTGAACCAGTGACAGGCATGAAAGCAGCGGATATAAAAAGCGATATGGATATGGTTTACAGAACCTATCCAGATTACACTAAAAAGAAAAGCCTGCCTGGTGAAATTATGATAAGGTTCTCCAAAAAATCTACAAGAGACGTGGTGCTTAGGACCACAAACAAAGCAGCTCTGAAGATCCTGGGAGAAGAAGTAAAAGTGATGAAGGATATCCCATTTGAAATAAGGAAAAGAAGGAAAGCCTATGGAAAATTGACATCTTGGCTCCAGTCTGAGTCTATTATCTATCGTTGGAATACTCCAGAAGGACTATGCTTCAGCATCAAAGATAAGAAGTATAAGATTGACTCTGTTCAACAAGCGAAAAAATTTCTGGAAAAAAGCAAAGAGCAGAAAACTGGGAGAGACTCAGATGGTTCACTGGCCTCGCAAGAAAGCATGTATGGATTTGATAGCTCAAAGAGTGAAGAAGAAGTGTCTGACTCGGAAAATGGAGCTGCAGCTCCAAAAATAGTTGAGACTGTTAAGACAAGAAGAGGACGAAAGAAGAAATAGTGATTAAACTGTTTTATTAAGCATTGCACTTGTATTATAAATGGTTTAATTAACCGTATTTCTCTAGGTGGGCGTGCCTGCCAAATAGTTTTGATAACTTTTATAGTAGCAGTAACAAGTAATTGAAATTTATCCAAGGTTTTAAATGCTTCATAATTATTTTATGTAACAAGGTAGTATTAAGCAAATGATAAAGTACTCTCTGTATAAGGTATATGTAGCGTAGACTGTAGCGTTATAGTTGTAGTTATAGAGAAAAATCAATAAAAAATTTATATATATATAAAAAAAGAGATTCTGCACAGAAAGAGAGAAAGCCGCAGCCACACCCTTCTATGTACTACTCACAGCAGAAGCCCTCATGGAAAAATCAGGTTGCTGTTCACAACTGGCGAACAAGTCTTGAGCCAAACTGCTGAATGTTTGAGCATCCCAAGAACTGACTCCCGTTTCAATCATCAGAGAAAACAGAGAAAACAGAGAAAAGGTGGTCTAGTTTTGTGATTCCTTAAAGCATATTGAAGAAGGACCCATTGATGGAATGTATTAATGCTAGATATCTGTAATCTCCTTGCAAGGACTAACATAGACAAATCCATGTGACTTTCAGAATCATCAAAAGCTGTACTGTTAAAAAAAAGTATCTGTCATTTGTGGCTGTGCACTTCACCACATTAAAGGTAGACTGGAAATGTCCTTTGTACTTTGAAACTCGTACTGTAGAATGACACCAAATTAGGAAAGGACAAAAGCATTTTTATGGCATATCGGAGCCATTCCCTGAATATTAAAGGACACTGGAGAGATCTGCTGTTAATATATGCACGGTAACTTGCTGCCATAGAAGAGACCCAGATTTCTCCCCCAGAGAGATTAATCTCTGCATAGATGAATCATTCAAGCATGAAAAAAAAATTCTTTGGACATGGCGCTCTAAATGTAAAGCCAAATATCAAACAATGATGGTGTGTTACAGTGACACATTCACAGGACTGAGATACACCAGCTGGGACATATGATTTTAAGGGCACAAGGAGCGTAATTTAAGGACTAAGAAAATATAAACATAATTTTAATGACACTAGATATGAGAAAATATTTAATTCTTCACCTCTGTGGGTTTCTGAGAGGGGATAAGCTGGCTTTTAAGAGAAAATGCTTTTATTCATGTTTTATTCCCCAAATGCTTCTTCCACAGTTATACCCATTTCTGTATGATAAAATAACACAATCAAGTTTCTTAGGGAAATTTGTGCCTCAAGGATTGCTTGATTTATGAGATTGCTTTACAAGCTCAGATTGAAGTTATTTTTTTACATTGGTATATTAATATAATTAATTGTCTGTTTTAGTCATTTTGCTGATTTTGAAGGAAGGAACCAATTGTAGTCTCTAAAAAAATGTGAGAGAAAATATTCGCCTTAGGGTGATTTAAAAATTCAGTGTCAGTGTCCAAGTGAATAATAATAAACAAGCCTTTCTAGTTCATTAAAAGATTTCTAGTTCATTAAAAGATTGTTGCTCTGATAATTCTGTCCTAGGGTTGTCAACTCTGAGTTGGGAAATTCCTGGAGATTTGAAGCCTGGGGATGGTGGACTTTGAGGAAGGGAGGAAATGCTACAGAGTCCACCCACCAAAACAGCCATTTTCTCCAGGTGATGTGGTCTCATTAGCCTGGAAATCAGTTGTAATTCTGGGAGATCTCCAGATATCCCCAGGCAGTTGGTAACCCTATCTTGTCCTGTTCCTATATGACCTATATGACACATGACTTCTACCCACCTCATGCCTTTAAGAATTTGCTTGTGAAGAAAGCAGACATAATCCTAGACACTACTGTATTTCTGTAGGAACAATTTATTAATTACAATTCTCTGGAAGATTCAGACGAAATGCTTTGAGTGAAACAGTCAAAATACTTTTTTTTTGTCTAGCTAATTTCTGTTTCTTGAGACAAATTTTGTATTTATTATGTAATACCTTGCATTATTAGCACTATGGATATGTACAATGCAGATTTATTGATGCAAACATGGTGTTTTACACCATGCATTTTACACATACGCATACACATACATTTTACAGTGCAAATCTGTCTGTGCAGGGCTTTTTTTTTTGTAGAAAAAGCCCAGCAGGAACTCATTAGCATAATAGGCCACACCCAACAGCAGAAACTCATTAGCATATTAGGCCACACCCCTGATAGTGCAGCTCTCTCCCAGGATCAGCTTCCCCAGGTGCCCCATGGCTTGTGGGAAGGAAAGCAGTTTCTGGATTGGGGCGCCTGGGGAACCCAAGGGGGAGGGAGGCAGTTTAAACTGCCTTCCCTCCCTGGATCAGCTTGGCTTCCTCAGGTGCCCCACGAGTCTTGCGAGGCGCCTGGGGAACCCGGGGGTGGGGGGAGGCTGTAGGCGTGGCCAACTCAGAAGCCAGCCAGAACTCCATTCCTGTGCGTTTCTGCCCCAAAATAGCCCTATGTGTGTGGATACAGCAAATGGTGGGAAAATCAAGAGACAGGCTGTCAGTTTGCAGAAAGAAGAAGTAAAAACAAGATGGGACAGTCTAGATAGAGGGAGAATTGTGACATGCTGTCCTGTTTCCCTTTAGTGCCATCCTAAACAGAATTATACCCTTCTAATTCATTGAAGTTCATGGATTTAGAATGGTATAACTCTGCTCAGGATAGCACAGTTAGGTTTTTATTTGTTTGTTTTAAGTTGGACCTCCCTCTTTCTATGCAATCGTGACAGTACCATGTTGAAATATGCCAATATCTCATCTGATTTGGCCGTCTTATGCCCAGTAGGCAAGCTGGTTCCTAACAATACTTTGGGGCGCAGTTAATGGTTAGTTGCAAACTGTTTCCAGTGTTTAGTCCTTACGTCAGAAAATTAGATCTTAAAAAGAGAGAATTAAATGGTTCATTAAAAATTCTTCAGCTGCTTCTGACATTCATTTTTCTTGGGTAGATGCTATATTTTAAGCAATCATTTATATTTTAAGCAGAACATGCTTGATTCCATTCTGGTATTACACTTCCCGTTTTCTGCAACTGCAGTATAATGTCTGACCTGAACTTTCAGGGAGACTCGTTTAGCAGGGCTAACTTGCTCATACATTTATGGGAAACCGTAAATCTCACTGGAGTGCCAAGCAGACTTCTTAAAAGTAGAGAGAAAAATGATACATGTTGAAGAAACCATGACAGCCTCTGGGTTTTTTTTGCCTATTGTGGACAGAAGATGGTTCCACATGATCCTTCTGTTACTATAACTATATCTCCTCCAAATATTTTGAGATGCTGTTTGGTCTTCGAGAAAATTTGCAAAACTTAAAATGTATGTGGCGGATTTGTTCAATTCTTTTTAAAGAAAGAATTGCTAGCTGCAGTTTTGCTGAGCAGATAGACATCTAATGGTTTCAACAGACTGTGTTGGGATACGTGGTTGTGTTGACATAAGGAGAAGAAATTATTAGAATTTGGTTTCAAAAAAGAACATAAGGGAATACATGTAATGCACGTCTGCTCTTCTGGCGAAGTACTGTATGGAACAGAAGCTTAACAGCAATAGAAACGCAGAACAGAGTGATATGCACAGGGTTGGGCAGAATGAGAGCTATGAATTACGCGCCCCCCCCCCCCCCCACACACACACACACCTTTATAGGATTTCTGTGCCATTTCCCCAAAGGTCAGTATCTAGCAAAATATTAGACATCCATACTTACAGTACATGCCTAAGCAGAGCTGGATTTAGAAAGGTGCAACTAGGATTGCAGCATTAATAGTTTTTCCTTTTTGAAAGTGAAGAATGTTGATTTCTGCTTTGTTCGTGAGCAAATACATATAATGAAGCTGCAACCCTGTCTGGCAGTGTCTCTCCAGGGTCTCAGGCAGAGAAAGCTGGTTTCCAATATCAGCTACTTGAGATCCTTTTAACTACAGATTTCAGGAACTGAAGTAGGCACCTTCTGCATGCAAACGAGGCACTTCACCACTGAGCCATGACTCAACCTCCCCCCCCCCCCCCGCCATTGGAATAGAATGCTAGAGTTCTATCCAGCTTTTCTATTTGATATTTTAAGATGCTGGAATGTTTAACAGTGACATCCTTCCATATTGGTGTTCATTACCCTCAGATATTGAAGATCTGTTTCCATCAGTGATAGAATTAATGGAAAACAATTTTCACACTGCACAAATAGATCCCTGAATGTAGGTTCGATCGTTTTCCACAAACAGTTTTGATATGGTAGATATGGTAGACCAAAACTAATGTGTCCCAGACGGAAGGATTTTACTGTAGCCTTCTTCTTGATATGTCACTTCTTCATGTGCAATGAGATTTTTCCGTGTTACGCTTCTGAAATTTTCTATATCCAAGTTTTTCCATTAATTTTAGAGTTCTGAATTAATTCACTTCATTTCTGAAATGGTGTTGAATTTTCCAATGTCCTATTTCCAAGTTTTGTACAGACTACTATGTATATGCAGTTTGCTACAACATTTACATCTTTCTGTTTTTCTCTCCACATTACAAATGTAGGGTTGCCAGATCCAGGCTGGGAAACTCCTGAAGATTTGGGGATGGAGCCTAGTGAGGACCCGGACTCAGTGGGGTACAATGGCACAGAGTCCACCCTCCAAAGCTTCTATTTTCTTCAGGGGAACAGATCTCTATAGTCTGGAAATGAGCTGTAATTCTGGGGGATCTCCAGGTCCCACCTGGAGGTTGGCACGATTACCAACGTGCATATGCAGACTGATATAACACTGCAAAAATGTGTACCATTTTATCAAAATTCCTTTTTTTGGCAAGGTTTTACTAATGCAGAGGAACATATATGTATACCAGCAGGGCTTTTTTTCTGGGGGAATGTGCCAGAATGAAGTTCTGGAACCTCTTTGACAAAATTCTTTTAAAAATGTTTAAAAGTTCGTGAGTTTTCAGTATACATACTGAAAACTGATTTAAATAAATGGAAAAATTGAGGCAAACTATGCATGAACCAACTCTGGAATTAAATTGATTTTTCTTCCTAGTCAAACTAGAATTAAGGAGGAGAGTAAATCATTGCAGAGTGAAATTCCTCACAAGAAGGAGTTATATAAAAGAAAAATCAGCTCATCTCTGCATTTTATGTGTAGCAACATTCAAACATACAGTGCCCAACCTGCACACGGAATTGGGAATAACCAGGGAGAACTCTGCCATGTGCTGTTTTCTGAACAATAGGAGGGTTGTCAGAATACTTTTTAAGCAAACATAACCATTTTCTCTAACACAAGACCTTTCCTAGTTGTACTGGCCTAACTATGGTCTATTTCATAATGAATGCTTAAGACTGACCAGCTGATAAGAGTCCCATAGAACAGCATCATTAACAACTGCAGTCTTTGTTCCTCAGTATTTTGAAATGTTTTAATTCTTCTATAATCGCTTTTCATGTCATTTGTTTCCAGATTGCTCAACATACAAGAGCTAAATCAGAGCAATATCTTACCATGGCAATCAGTTTAGAGATTTAGTGTGTTGCATTTGTAACCTCAATTTTTTTTCACACGAAAATGAAGTTTTGTCATAGCTAATAATTGATCTGACAAAAGTGTTCACAGTGACTTGAAGGGTGCCTTTGGTTACCAAGACAGATTTTTATAATAATGAGTCTTTTTCCTGTGGGGGGCTGTGAACTGCTAATTAGCATCTATGACCCAATATTCTCAGCAAATAAGAGTAATAGCAGTAATTTCTTGCTTTATGTAGGGTGGAAGTCTAATATTACCAGCACTTCTGTTGCATTTGTAATTAACTGCAAGCAATTATTATAGTCAAGGAGTATATCCTAATGCTCGTAGGTAATAAAAAAAATGGAATGATGTCTGTAAAGCTCATATGTTCCATGCTGGGTGCACTGATTTCTTTCAGGCTGCTGTGATTATGTACATAACTATTTTTTTAATCCTCTTTTATGTCTCTGCACATTGTTATCATTCTTAATGTTTATGGGCAACTATATTGTCTTCATCGTAATTCCCTGGAGTTCCCACCCCCCAGTGTTTTTTAATTAATATTTTGATTTCCAGTATGCCACCAAATACAAACACTGGACATTTGGCCGAAGTATGAACTGTAGCAGGCACTGATAGGATTTGTTTTGACCTTGTTTAATTAAATGTTTTAGTTTTGGCCTAAGAGGAAGGTGAACTGTCAACCACAAGTCAAGATAAAATTGGCATATTATATATCATAGATGAAATTACAACATGGCATGGCAAGAAAACTGATAGGAAATAAACTGTCTGCGGCTACAGTATAACATATATTCTGAGTCAAATTTCTTGCATCCTTAAAGAGCAGTATCAAGGAAAACATCTTCTATTTGGTCAACCTTCTGGAGCTCACAAGCAGTAGAAAAACCAGTGATGTTTCAATGCATGGAAGGCATATTTACCTATTTATGAAATATATATGCTGCTTTTCAACACACGTGTTCTCTGAGTGGTATACATAAAAAGATAAATGTTGTTCTGTCTAATAGCTAAATGCTGCTCACCTGCATGTAGAACACAAAATCCACACAAGAAATTAGGGTTCTCCAAACCTAGAAGAAACTCCAGGTATATATAATTTTTTTTTACTAATTAGCGGCATACTAGAGCTATGAAGCCAGTACTATCCAGCTGCTGAGGTGTAACAGTACTATGCTAAGCAGAATTACACCCATTAAAACTTAGGATAGCACTGTAACACTATCAAAATGATGCTTCATTTTTCGTTCACCTATGAAGGGAAGAAGCTTCATAAGCATGGAAGAACTATCCCAGACACTTCATCTCCTTGGCCCAAACTTTTGGTGCCTGCAGGCTCCTTTGGAATTTTGAAAGGGGGGGGGGGTGAGCACGTTACCAAAATGGCTGCTGCAAGAGGAAGATCCACATGCAACACCTCCCTACTTGCTATGCAAAACAATCACATGGCAATGGCAACCATACTAAACACAAGAAGTTGCTTGATTCAGAGTCTGGCCATTGGTCTATCAAGGTTAGTATTGCTATAGTTTGGCTCAAAGAATGGTCCAGCCACTGGGAGGACAGCAAGCCTGGAGAAGGAGTGGATGGGTTTCTACTCTTATCTCCCCTCATACAAACACTTATCTCCCATCATACAACAGCACAGCACCCTGAACTCTAAGATTTAAATTCCTTTGCAAAAGAAGATTGCAGCAACAATCAAGTCAAAAATTCTACTCCATTACTTTAATCTAGAGTTGCCAGAAACCCCGGGAGCACATAGGGAGCAGGGACTGGTGTGCTGACATCATGCCAGTGTTGTGCTGACATCATTTCCACTGAAAACGGGCAGCAACATCATGAGAAGCTCTAGGATTGGCAAGACTCCACGGTAAGACTAGAGTGATGTTAGCATTCGGGCATGGGCCCCCATTTCATCCGTCTGGTGCCTCAGGCACCAGCAGACAACAAAGTATGTTGCCAGAAGGTCTCCCATTATAGTGGGATTGGCAACCCTAACCTCATCCCCTTGCCTTGTTTTATTATATGGTAATAAGCTTTACAGCGTGTAAGCCTACTGGTATATCGAGGCTTGATGGCCATCTGACATCAATGCTGATTCAGTGAACTTAGGCAGATCATGAGAGGGAGGGCAGGCAGGATTGCATCAGTGTTTAGTTTCTTACATGCCCTTTCTTACATACACAGGGGAATGCTGATAACCACTTTGGGGTCAGGAAGCAATTTTTCTCCAGGCCAGTTTGGCTGGGGACCCTGCAGGGTTTTTTTTCCGTCTTCTGGGCATGGAACAGGGGTCACAGGGGGTGTGGAGGGAGGCATTTGTGAGTTTCCTGCATTGTGCAGGGGGTTTGACTAGGTGGCCCTGGAGGTCCCTTCCAACTCTATGATTCTATGAGGTGAGGACTGTCTGTTATCATATCAGCAAACGTTTGCAGCGACATTCTGTTTATAGGTACATTCATGCCATTACCTTTCTTTCTGGCTTCTCATATTAATAAGCGTTTATTTTTATGGGGAGGCTGTTTTTAAAAACTTTCCCCTGTAAATAAGGGAAGGGGAATAAAATAAATGAAGGGAAACCCAAGGGAGAGAAGGGGAAGCAGGAATAAAAAGAAACAAAGGAAAGCCTGAGCAGGGTGGGTGGGAGAAAGAGATGGGGGAAATAAAGGAAAGCCTGAAGGGGGATTGGAAACCCACACTGGCTAAGGAAAACATGGGTGCCTGTCAGTCCTCCTGATTCTCCAGCAGCTCTTGCAGCCATGGAACTCCCTTTCATTTGAATGGGAGTAGCCAATAACAAGCCCTGCCTTATAAGAGCCCTGGCCACTTTCTGAAAAGCTCTGCAGGCAGCAGGGATGACCATGGCACCCATGGACATCAAGTTGGGGAACCCTGATAAAGTGAATGGATGATATTGTTGGGAGATTCGTGTTGATTAGGCACTGCTATTGGACACTGAGAAGATGGGGGTCTCTACAGTATGAGAATAAGTTAGAAACAGAAAAACAGTATTTGGAACATTATTCCATAGTAATTTGTGCAAACATTTACTCACAACTTAGAACCCACCAAATCAAATGCATTTAATTTTTTTTACGAGTCATCCAAAACAGAATTACGTAGAATAGTAGCATCAAATTCATGCACTGTAGTTATTGAAATATACAGGGTTATTATGATCATACTGAATTCACTATTTTGACAATTTAAAGTGATAGAATGTACAATATTAGATTAGATATCTAAATCTGAAATGAGGGGGATGACAATTAAGTGTTAATTAACTGGGAGAATAAGTCTGTGTGGTGTTTTGTGACTGCTGAATGACTACCACTGTTCAGTTTTTGACCAACTGTACTAATTATCAGAAGCGGAGGTAGGCTTTCAGAAATAACCCATTTTAACAGGCAACAGTTCTTGCCAATATTGTGTTAAACTTGTCATATGTTTTACTTGATTCGTTGACCCAAAAATGACTATCGCATATAGCTGCGGCAGTCATGGATTCAACGTGCTGATTACCACTTCGAGATTCCTGAAATGGCTGAACCAGGATGAACAAATAAGAAAATTTTACAAGACATCTCTGAGAAGCAGTGTTCTTTTCTTTAGATTTTTTTCCTCTGCAGTAATATTATTTTTATTCATAATTTTATTTAGAAAATGTTTATGCTGCCTCTCCGGGAACCTGCCTGAAACAGCTGAAAATTATAAAAACAAAACATTAAAAGATATTAATTGAAATCCAGCATTAAAACCCAGCCCAACATAAAAAACTTGGACCGTACAGACCACTAAAATTTTAACATAAGAGTTTCCAGATTATAATGGTATTACTGCCTTAATTAAGGAGTGTGGGCAAAGAGATACATGTTGGCCTGGTGCCTAAAAGAGAGCAATGGAGGCCCTGGTCGAGCTTCAGGGGGAAGGGCACTGCACAAACAAGGGGCCACTACAGGAAAAACCTTAGTCTCTGGTTGCCACATATCTAATCTCTGAAGGCAAGGGCACAGATAGCAGGGCTTGGTAGGCAGATCTTAACCTGACAGGCTGGACAGAAATCTCTGGTGGACAGAAATTAGAAGATTGTGCACATCATCTGCTATCCTTTTATAGGAAATAATTTTCAAAAAGGACAGAGAGCCCTGACCTGGATGGCCCAGGCTAGCCCAATCTCACCAGATCTTGGAATCTATGCAGGATCAGCCTTGACAAGCATCTGGAAGGGCAACCTCCCAGGAATACCAGGGTTGTGAAGCAGAGGCAGGCAATGGCAAACCACCTCTGAAACATCTCTTGCCTTAAAACAAGTCTAGCTCACCACCTAGTGGTGCATAATGCTAAAAAAGGTATAACTTTAGGCTGCCAGACAATCTGAGGATCTCCTGGTTATACTGCACATGATGCCAAATTGATGGTGATGATTATGTCTGTTCGCCATCTTGTGACATATGTCATCTTGTATTTTACAGGTTTGAATTGTAATTATGCTGTAATTGTTTTTAATTGTTTTACTTGTCTACTGTAACCCACCCTGAGCTCTGTATGTGAGGGAGGACGGAAAAAAAATACTGACAGAGACAGGGATTGTATAATATCGCTGAGACTTTCAAATTCAGGGCCATGAAATTTAACTAGTTGGGTCCAGTGCTCCCTCTAAGCTGAGTTAGTGTGAGCTAGCTCATAGTTTTTTAGCCTCCGGCTCACACATTTTTGTCTTAGCTCAGGAAGGATGGCTCCAGAGGAAATTAATTTATGCAGTAGCCAAATAGCTCGCTTATAACTTTAATGCCAGTAGCTCACAAAATAGAATTTTTGCTCAGAAAACTCCACAGTTTGGAGGGAGCAGTGTCAGGTTTCTGGATGGCACCGCTGTGAAAGATATGAAACAGCCTCAAGTAGGGTTGAAAGTCCAACAAGATTATCAATAAGTTGTATGGCACCATTAAAATTCATGTTATTCCTTAGAGCAGGGGTGGGCAAATAGCGTCCCGGGGGCCACATGCGGCCCGCCACAGAGTTTTTTACGGCCCGCCAAGACAGTCGGCCACGTGGTGTGATAGGGTACATTTGTCTCATTAAACTGATTCTAAAATTAAATATGCTTGCAGCTATAGATGATATGAAATTAGCACAATGAATAAATTGAATAAAACTACCACTATTTTATTTAATTTATATTTATTGATTTTTATGATACAATTTATACGTTTTCTGAAAGGCAAAGTTAACTAATGAATGCAATCATGTTAAAAGGTGCAGCCCTCTGCTAATCTCCGCTCCCACAAAGTTGCCCCCGAGCCAAAACAATTGCCCACCCCTGCCTTAGAGTACTCTTTAGAGTACTGATTTCCCTTTTGTTGGTGTCCATTTGGGGTTCCTTTTATGACACATTTGGATGGTGTGGCCTTGATTTAAAAAAAAAACCACAGCGGTAGAGACAGATTCTGCCCCACTGGCCATCTGGGCTAGAAACCCAGGGGAGAAACAGGAAATTATTTCTAGGACCTGCAACAGCCCAGCTGGTTTCTGGTCTAATAAGATCAGACCAAGATCACACAGAATCATTGTAGAACTTCTTCTTGGTGCAGTATCCAAGAACAAGTGTTTGGAAATCATAGCCATAACTTTGCTGGAGACTTCGGGGAGGAAGAATGATGGATTATGGCAGATACTGGGGACCTTGAGGAACCAGATGAATCTGGGATAGATAATCCAAGCAATATGTCTTGGGAGGAAATATGGCTGAGAAACTTTCTGAATAAGAAAAGATACCACAAATTAGGTCTACTACATTTACAGGTTTCAGGACTTACAGGCTTGTACCTAACTATATGTGCAAGGAATCCTGTATTCCTTTCCATTCCGGAAGTCCTTTTCAACCCACAGAAAGATCATTCCTGTGATTACTGATCCTTTGGAGAGGAACAGCTACATGGGCAAGGGCAGTGACTCTCCCTGTCTCTTTGGTTAGTGGAACTGCTCTTGTAGAACCTATAGATGAACCAATTATCACCCTCTTCACTGCACTTCCAGGTGTGTCAAAGCCACACAGGTATTCTTCTGCACAGGTCCCACAACCCCAGGCATGATTTCTTCTAGGGGTCAGAAAGAACTGCCTGAAAGGACAGGAATATGCAATAATCCATGTTCAGTCCACACTTGAAGCTATACCATGTACATCACATTGAAATACTTCTATGAAACCTCTTGATGTTATTGTTCTTATGCAATCACAAGGAGCTCCCATAAATGCTCAGTTCACTAATTAATGCAAAGTAATTTTTTTAAGATAGTACTTACACTTTATGCAAATACAGCCATAATTCTTTCCAAGTACATACATTTTCTACTTATTAGCGGCTATAGTATGAAATATTACTTGCATTCAATAGTGGAGCTTCTGGGAAGCAAGGTGGTGGAGACAAAAGAAAGAAAATATTTCCTGTGTTTGCAAGGAGCTGTTCATTCCACACACACACACACACACACACACACACACACACACACACACACACTGGTCATTTTGCAGCTTTAAGCTCAGGTTCTTAAATATGTGTCGGCAATGCATTCTTTCAGAATCTCCTGGTAATCAAATTGCAAGAAGACAGTTATACGAGCTTTCGCTCATCCTCAATTGCCAGCGAAGAGCAAATGTGGAAATTATGAGTAATGCAATTGATGGACCTAAAGCTTTTAAATACCAAGACATTCAACAATTGAGATGTATACGAGTCCAGAATCTAATAAGTAGTAAATACAATAGGTTTCAATAAGATGTTTTATCAAGTGCTCTGCCTCGCTTTTTCACTCCCTTTCGCTTTTATGGGCAGCATTAGCATCTAATCAGCAGACAAGCTGGAAAATTTTATTGTGACACATAATCATTTTTAGCTCATCATATTTCTTCTTTCATATGCCCTTGCTGTGGATTTGTTCACAATGCACACACTTGCCAAGCTGTCTCCCCCATTTATTTTTTTAAACTGAATTCTATTATGGCAAGGTGTTTATCGACAACTTATTTACAACCTAGTATCGCAGCTACTTGTATAAAGCACCTACAATGTTACTGCACTAAATTTAAACATCTAATGGACTTTTGAATATCCTTTGATTTACAAATCTCTTTAAGTAATACCGGGGGCCCTGGGGTTTATAGCAGCAGCAGTTTAATACCACTGGAACCAAACCAAAATCCATCATTCATTTTAAAACTGATTTTGTTTTCTTAAAGCGTGCTGCCTGATTGGTAAACAAGGCTTAAGCAGAATTGAAAGTTTCTAAAATTCTGAACTTTTTTTGTACTGCTATCAGAGAAGCAAATTTATTAAGTGTTTTCTTATATCTAGTAATAGTTCTGTGGATTTTAGTGGATTAAGTTTTCATTATAGCATGGCACATAAAATATTAGGACCAAACTATGTGAGCCAGAGGGAGTTCCAAGTCTGGAGCACCCAAATGTATTTACAATAGCCCTGTTCACAGGCTACAGTGAAAATAGCTACAGCCTGCATGTACGTGCGTACACCAGTTTGTAAGAAGTGCCAATGCGTGTTCATTATACAAATGAAACTGGGGACCAGTACCTGCAGAAATGTGGGGTTTAAAGATGAGGGCTTTTCACTACGGTTTTTGTAATTATCAGAGGCGTCTATACCTGATTTTGATAAAGACTGCAATATCAATACAAATTAGCAGGTGCAATATCAATACAAGTTAGTAGGGTACCTCTGAAGATAAGTTTTGAGGCAAGTGTTGAAGACACTTCAGGGCTAGAATTTCTATTATCAACCCTGTGGGATTCCAATGACTGCTCTGACACATACTTAATAGCAACAAGAACTAGGTCAGTAAAAAAAAAGACACTTCATCTAAAAAGGGTTGAGAAATAATAACTAAGTTCCTGGGGTGAGCCTTCAACTAGGCCAACGCTAGGCCTGCCAGTTAAGCAGTAAAGAGTTTACTGGTTCCAGGCCCTTCTTCCCTTGGCTATCCTGACACAGTCAATTAAATGAAGTCTCTGCTTCTTATCACTAACAGCCAGGATGGCGTAGTGGTTACAATGTTGGACTAGGATCTAGGAGACCCAGGTGTGAATCTCCGCTCTACATGGAAACTTGCAGGGTGATATGGTTGCCAAACTCCAGGTGGGGCCCAGAAATGCCCCAGAATTGAGCTCCAGGGTGCCCGGCTGCGACGTTGCGCCCGATCGGGGGCTCCTTTGCCTCCGCGGCACCGGGGAAGACAGAGAACATCGGTGCGTGCCATTCGCGCGCATCCGGGAATGCAGGGGGGGCGTGGCTTGCTGGCTGAAGACCGGCACCTCGCCCCCTGCTTCTCAGTTGCTCCGCGTGTGGTCTGGGCGGTGAATGGTGCCTCCTCTGGGAACCTCTCAGGCTAGGCTCCTCCCTGAAGTTCCGTGTGGTCTCAGGGGTAGGCGCTCCTGGGGGGGGATGCCAGTATGCTGGGCTGCCAGTTACGAGCCAGAATTGGCTGGCTTCAGACCGGAGCTAGGTGTCCTGCCCATGCTAAGGGCAAGGAGGCCGTGTCTAGGAAAGACGCCTGCCTTGCCTGTTCCTGCGCTTGCATAGTTCCCCGTTGCTGCAATTTCCTGTAAATAGTTAATAAAGTGGCCCTTGTTTAATTCCAACCTGTTGTCTGTCTTTTCTTTGCGACTGGGGGGGCAAATAACAACTGATCTTCAGACTACAGTTCCCTTGGAATAAATGGCTGCTCCAGAGATGACCTTGATCAAGGAAGAAGAAGAGGAGGAGGAGGTGGAAGAGGAAGAAGAGGAAGAGAAGGAGGAGTTGGTTTTTATGCCCCACCTTTCACTACCTGAAGGAGTCTCAGAGTGGCTTACAATCACCTTCCGTTCCTCTTTCCACAACATGCACCTTGTGAGGTAGGTGGAGCTGAGACCTCTGAGAGAACTGTGACTGACCCAAGGTCACCCAGCAGGCTGCATGTGGAGGAAAGGGACCTCTAGATTAGAGTCTACCGCTCTTAACCACTGCACCAGATTAGCTCCCACTACACACTTGCCGCCTAGCCTACTTCATGAGGTTGTTGTGAGAGTAAAATGGAGGAGAGAGGACTGATGGAAGTTTAAAGGGACTGCACAAGAAAGTCAGGAAATGGGGAGCAGCCTGTCTGGGGTTGGGCACCACTTCAACAGAGATCTGTGTCTGAGACCTTGGAGTGCTGTTGCCTGTCAGAGTAAGTAATACTGGTTTAAGTATTTAAATGAGTAAACTTGGAATATGCATCAGAGATTACTGCTGCATTTTCATTTTAACTGGCTTTGTTGTCTTTTGAATAAAAAATGCAACGTTATTACACCAAAGCTGCAATCCTATGAAGACTTTCCTCCAAGTAACCCCATTGAATAATATGGGACTTACTTCTGATTAGACCTGTTTAGGCTTACTCCCTAAGTGGATCAGCCAGTAAATGTAGCCTGAATTTCTTCTCTGCTCTATGGCCAGGGGTGACTCTAGAGAGGTGGCAGGGGTGGCCACTTCCACTTCAAACAAGGAGTTTGGAACCCCAGTCTTCCTCCCCATTTTTGGAAATATGTCATTACTTGAAGGAAGGGCAAGTTTCACACATACAAGAGCATCCACATGTTATTGATGCATGCTTTTGATGGTTCACCTCAGCTCTTAGGCCAACAAAGGCTTTTTGTGGGTACTATGGACATACATTCAAGCTACTAGCAGGCCAGTGGCAGTCTTGGAAAGAGGAATTGCTAAGGGTAAATTAGAGTCTGTATTGATTTTTCTGAACCCTCCTTGGTATCAGCCAGGCTAGAATTTGTTGCTTTGTTTGTGTCAACAGGACAAAGACAATTAAGTCCCATCAGGCAAGATGCCTGTAGTGTGTCAACATCTTATGCACACAAAAGCTTGTATCCAGAATTAAACTTTGTTGGTCTTAAAGGTGCCGCTGGACTCAAATTTTGTTCTATCGCTTCAGACCAACATGGCTACCCACCTGAATCTTTCTTATGATTGATGCGTGTAAAAATATTGATGTTGTTGAAAACTTTTTTAGTCTTCTTCAACAAGTGCATATGTTTGTATCCTGTTCTTATGTGCATCCACATTTCATCAAATTGCAAAGACAAACTGGGAACAGAACTGTTGAATTACAGTTCCACAGGGCCTGTAAAATGGAGCTTTTCCACCAGGCCTTTGGAGTCGCTTTTGGAGGGGTTCTGGGCATCCAATTATTCCATCTATTGGCCTCCCCTGCTGAATCTTCCATCTTCGAACGGCCCATCAGGTGAAAACCCATAGTCTTGTCTATGGCCTAGCAGCTCCAGTTTTTGTGGCTACTATATCCAACTGCAGTGCCATCTGTCTTGTTTTACAGCCTGTTTAAATCTGTTTTAACTATCTATTGTCAAAGATTGCTCCGGCAGAAAACAGACATTTCTTAGGGCCTAGCTACACAACACGCCTGGCACATGTCGGGTCATGGGTGCGCGGCTGAATGCGTCGTCAGGTGTGCATTGGGGGAGCTCGCTTTAAAAAGCGCTCGTCTGCTGGTGAAATTCAGACAAGAGATAAATGAATGCTTTTTAAGGTGGGTTCCACTGATGTATGTCTGGCCATGGGTCCAGTCACGCACCCGTGATCTGACAGATGTCGGGCACACCATGTGGTTTGGCCCTTAAATCTCGGGTCCTGTGAAATTGGGGCTCAGTTGAAGAATGGCCAGGGACTGCATACCTGAGGGACCGCCTTCCCCATATGTTCCCCAGAGAGCACTGAGCCAGATAGGGCTGCCAAGTCCCCCGGTAGGGCGGGGGAAACACCAATTTTTAGTCCTTCTCCCCGCTTTTTCAAAGTTGGCCACCAGGGGGACAAAATGGCTGCCTTAAAAGGGAAATGTCTGCAGAGAGCCTGCCCTGCAGTAAAAAGCCTCACCAGACATTTCCCCTTTAAGAAGTCAGCAAGAGAGCTTCCACAGCAAGAGAGGTCCGCCCAGAGATTAAGGAGGGACTGAAGGAGCTGCTTTTGCATGTGGCTGGCAAGGTAAGTTTCTCTTCCAGCTCTTTTCATTCTCTCTCCCTCTTTCTTTTTTCTGTCTGTCTGTCTGTCTCTCTCTCTCTCTGTCCCCATCCAGCAGAGGTCTATCAGTGGCTATTATAGCCACAAGGTCTAAATGGAAGTAAGTGCCTCTGCCAGTTTTTTTTCCTTCTCTCTCTCCCTCTTTCTTTTTTCTGTCTGTCTCTCTCTCTCTCTCTGTCCCCATCCAGCAGAGGTCTATCAGTGGCTATTATAGCCACAAGGTCTAAATGGAACACTTTGTCTGGGGCAGTGATGCTCTGTATTCTTGGTGCTTGGGGGGCAACAGTGGGAGGGCTTCTGGAGTTCTGGCCCCGCTGCTGGACCTCCTGAGGGCACCTGGTATTTTTGGCCACTGTTGTGACACAGAGTGTTGTACTGGATGGGCTGTACTGGATGGGCCGATCCACTGTGGCTTCTCTCCTGTTCTTATGATATGAAAATCATATTTAGCACTTGTGTAGCACTTAGTGCTTCATATTCTGCCGAGATGAGGAAGGATTCAGTAGGGCTGTTGCTCAGTGATAGAGCATCTGCTTGACATGCAGGAGGTATCAGCTTCTTCAGCTAAAAAAGGATCAGGTAATAGGTGACATTAAAGATCTCAGCCTGAGACCCTGGAGAGCCACTAGCAGTCTGAGTAGTCAATACTGACCTTGATGGACCAATGGCCTGATTCAGTATTAGGAAACTTCATGAGTTCATGTGTCAGCATGTGGAAGCAACATCACAGGATGTGACATCACAAAATGATGTCACTTCCTTTCTCCTGGCTCCACCCCCAAAGTCTTCTGGCTCCACCCCCAAAGTCCCCAGATATTTCCCAAGTTGGACTTGGCAGCTCTAGGTCCAGAGCTGGTTGGCCCTCCTGAACAGCAAGGAACCCAGGCTGGTAATAATGCAGACCAGGGCCTTTTCAGTGGTGGCTCCATTCTGGTGGAATGAGCTCCTGGAGGATATCAAGGCCCTGTGGGTCCTGTTAAAGTACCAGCAGTGCCTGTAAAATGGAGCTCTTCCACCAGGCCTTTGGAGTCGCTACTGCTACCACCACTACCACCACTACTGTCACCACTGACATCTGACAGTCACGATAAATGAGCCCGACCTCTCTGGGTCCTCCCCTGCTTATGCCCCCCCCCGCTTATGTCCACCCTCTTACGTCTAATTATAGCCCGAACCGAGTACCGTGTCCATCTGATGGGAATTAAGTAGCTGGCTGTCCTGAGGAACTAATGCCAGCACTTTGTATGTGATATTTATGGTTTTAAATTTTGTACTACAAGATTTTATACTGTATACAGTATTGTTTGCTGTATTTTATATTGCTGTAAGATGTCCTGAGCCGGCTATGCTGGAAGGGCGGGGTAAAAGTTTAACTAATAAATAAATAAATAAATAAATTTATGAAATGTTTTAATCCTTATTTGAACTCCTGTTGTCATCCTCTCTGAGTCTGTTTGTGGGGAGGGCAGAATATAAGATGAAATTAATAAATAAGTAATAAAATTAAAAAGATTTTCAGACTCTCTTTGGCTGTGTCAGATTGCATCATGTTTACCTGTTAAATCGACACTTCCTTTAATTTTACTGCTTCTGACTATAATTAGTAACGAACCAAATTCTTAAAGAAGCGTAAAAGTTTATAGAATTTTAAACCTAATAGGTTTCAGCTTTGTGTTTTGCTTGACTCTTTTTAGTGAAGTGCTTCTTGAACTTAAAGTGGTATCAGACTATTTGTAAAAATCAGATTTTGACATCGCTCAAGCTTGTGTTCTAGTTAACTCCTGAACTGATAAACTGCAAGATCTCAGGGATCAAGATTAAAATTCCAGAAAAATTATGGCAGAAGTGGAGATGTTTGCAGAAGAAAATTGGATCAAACTGTGAACTAAAGAGAAGAGAATATGCTGTATCCCCCCCCCAAATCCCAAAGCTGTGTTACTGAATTAAACACAGGAGAAAGCATCTCTCTCCCAAATGACCATGATTTTAAAATTAAGGTGTTTCTTCCTGTTATTGATCACAGGAAGTCATGAATGGCTAAGCAGCATGGCCATATTGGCAAATGAAAAAATGGCAAAAACCTTTGACCTTGAAACGGCTGTTGATCATTTTGCAGAACTAGCATAAAAATTGACACATTCAGCTCCTTTAGATCTGCATACCATCTTTCTCTCTCAGTACACAAGAATCCAAATAGCCAGAGAAGGCCATTTGGATACACAAGATAAAAAAACAGCATGCATTGTGTTCCTTTGGTGTACAGGAACCAGGTATCTTAGTTTGCTCTTACTTTCCTTGGAGAGTTCTGCCCGCATTGCTTCAAAAAGTAGCCATTTTCTACAGAAAGTTCTGTCTGTTTGTGTATACCACGGAAATGTTTACGTAGCAACTTCAAACTTGTTTGAAAGCCCTTTTCCTTACTGTAATTTGAATTTGATTAATACATGCTATATAAAAATGAATATTGCCTAACAGTGTGATTTATTTCAGAAAAAAAAAATTTTTAATTGCAGTTTTGCCATGAAAGGTATGTTATTTTCCTTTCTGAAATCGCTTTACATCTCTGTTAAGCTTGCCCACCCAGAAATAAACTTTGCCCCTTCTGTGACTCCCCAGAAATTTTTTTCCTGGTGCCGCCACTGTCTATGGCTGTGTTTATTAGTTCAGCTTTGGAGCAGGGAAATGGACTAGTGGATATCTCAAAGAGGAGACCTCTGAGCAAGATAGCAAATCCACGTGCATACTGCACATTGCACAGTAAATGCCCAAGTTTTAAATGCTCAATTGAGATAATAACAATAATGATTATGATGAGGATGATGCTGGGATGGGATGGGATGGGGGAGCAAGTATATTTTCTTTCTGCTGACCCACCTCATCATAACTGCATTTCCCAGTGACAAGAATGAAAGCTAAGTAAAGAATCTCTTGGATGCAGAATTGTTTTTCCATGGATGAGGGATTACTGATTGGCTTTTTAACTTAGGCTTTTCCAAATAGTTTTTCAGTTATTTAATTTACTCTACATGGAGCCTATTGATTATTCAAGTTGGCAGTCAATTTTATAGGGCACCCCGCTGTTTCTTTGCTTAATGTAGTCAATGATAGTAATTGCTTGATCAGTGCAGCCCATGAAATAGGTTTTGTGTCTTTTTCTTTTTTTTTAACAATGCATTGATGGCTTTATCTGATGTAGTCTTGGCAGGGCTCGGGTTTTACAGCACTATCCCGAACTCCCAGAGGTCTCTAGATTAATGGCAATGGCTTTCGGTCGGAGCTGCTGATACAGCTCTCCAGAATGTATTCACACATCTGGCATGCCACACTTGGCACGGGTGCCAGCTTTTTGTTGTGCAGTTACCGAATGGCTCACCAGTGCCTAGTTAACTGTTTTCACTGAGGGAATGAGATAAAAAGCCATTCATGGAGATCTTGGCACCCTCTGTCTGTTCTCTGGTAATTACAAATTTTTAATTTTTCCATTGCACTTTTTATGGAGACAATTGATAGTTAGAAGCAGTGAAATGTGCCAAATATTTGTTTGCAAAGAAACCACTCATTCAGATCTTGTTCCCAAACTGATGGGGCTTTTCCTGCAAACACTTTAATTCCCCCCCGTACCAGATAATACATATGACTCGCTTTTATTGGTAATCCCGCACCCAGTTAAACAACAATTGACATTAGAGAATTGCAGTGAAGGTAACAGTGCCCAGGTCTGCAGCCAACAATTATAAGCACCATTTTTCAAAAAGCCACTTTCTCTTGGCAAGAACCAGTCTCTCTGGATGACTGGGGGAGGCGGCGGGGGGGGGGGGGGAAATACACCCAAATCATCCTTCAGCACAGGTAATTGCAGGTGCATGTTTGTAAACTGGTAGTTTTTTTCCTTGTTCTTTTCTGCAGGATTGAATATGCAACATATTCTAGACCAGTATCAGGCTACCAGACAATACAGTTGGATCCTAAGCATGCTTAGAGAGAAGGAATACCTGAGTTCAATGAAATTATTCCTAAGGGTGCATAGTTTTTGTTGTTTTTGTTGTTTGTTTTTAACTCTTATGTGTCAGAACCACAACGCTGGGAATAGCTCCTGAGATGATATAGCAGGCTTGGGTCTGGTCAATGCCTGGGAGACTGCTGGAACCCTTTACATGCCACTTTCAATTTTATGGTGGAGAAAGGAGGGACATATACATCTGTATATCTAATAGCCAAGGTCCCATCTGCGTGCAGATATCCACACATCTGGGGCACCTAGGGGGCAAAGAGATTTTCCTGCACATTTGGGGCACTCCCCAGGTGTACAGGAAAATCTGATTTGTAGAAAAAACCATAGAGGGAATACTTAACCCCCCCCCCCAAATGAAACAGCATTCCCTGTGCATGCACAGAGAATGCTCTAGAAACTGTGCCTCCCCGCCGTTGGGGGGCAGGAGAGAAGATTTGATGGCCCAGTAGCTGGGAGCTGCGTGGGCATCATTGATGGTGCAGGGAGTGGGGGGGGAGGCTTGGCGGGCCTGGCAGCTGGGAGCCACTCAGTTCCACGTGGTGCCGGGGAACAGGAGAGAAGGCTTGGTGGCCTGGCAGCTGGGAGTTGCTGTTGGTGCCCGGGAGGGCAAGGGAGAAGGGGAGAAGGCTCATCTGCAGCTGTTTCCTCCTCCTCCATGTGGAGTTCCTCCCCCCCACAAGTATGGCAAGTCCCCATTTCTTGTTAAAGTATAAAGTAAAGAGCAGATTCATCACTTTGAGTTTGAAATTCCAGGAAAACTATATACTTTTTATGTGTATTTTTAAAAAACCCTGACTGACTGGTAATTTATATTTCTGGTGTGTGTGTGTGTGTGTGTGTGTGTGTGTTAACAATGTGATTGTGATCTAACCTATGCAAAAGTTGTTTTTCACAAGCAGCAGGCTTCTCCATTGGTGGGAGGGGTTCATTTTCACCAAGTCTCTCCTCCCACTGCAGTTGCCAACACCACTCCCAGTGCTATTCCAAGGGGGAGGTCCCTTGAACCCCAGGAGCTACATTGTAGGGAGGGGATGTGGGAAAGATCAGATCCATGAACAAAGCTCTGGTCATAGTTGGTTATATATTGCATTTTCATACATATTTTTGCCCCAATGATTCCATAACAATATACACATATTATATATTCTGATTTTGTTTAAGCTTCTTGCTTGATAATCTTGTACAATTGATTTGGAGACTTTTAAAAACATCTTGGTTGTGTTGTTTGCACATTCAGTTTTTTCTAGGAATTTAAAATGTTTTACATTAAAAAGTTGAATTAAAAAACTAGTTCTAAAATAGAATTTCCAGCCAACAATAAAAAAGAAAGAAAACCCCACTGTTAGCTTGTGAATAGTATTTTTGTAGTTCACTAGGTCATTCTGCTCTAAAAACACTTAGGGTAAGTAAATATCATTGATTTCATGGGACGCAAGGAACAGAGAGGCGAATCTTGCGTGTATATTACATCTGAGTTCTGAGCCTCCAAGTAAGGCTATGATCCTATGTGAGTTTTACTTCTGAGAATAAATCCTATGTGAGAAAACAGATAGTACAAGGCTGTAAATTCATTTAGGATTTCAGCCTGAGACCATGTTTTTGGAGATATGTTTCCATACTGCTTTAATAATTGGAACTGTATTTCAGTAACTGTAAGATGTAATCCCAATAAGCCCACCAAGAAATGTAATGAAATGTGCAACACAGGTGCGGAAATCCACAGACAATATAATTGTAGTGTACACAGACGATTTACAATGCCTATGGTGACATTCTGCCAAAAATGTAAACATGTGATAGATTCTGGACCAGCTGTGATGTGAACCGATTTTCCTCAGCTGAATTTGACTGAGAGTCTGGACATGTGCAGTCCCTATATTAATCCGTTTCTCTCCAGGTAGTAAACTCTAAATGCATAATGCATCTTTCGGTAGTAAAGGTCTACTGAGAAGACATCTGGAATATGCTATTTAAAATTCCTGCTCTGTCTTTAGCATCCCAGTTACAGTGGGAAATAATGCATGAATAGCATAGCGCTCCATGCAATATTAATAACCCATGTCCCTTTGTGTTTAGGATAAATAGCCTTAATAAAAATCTTACTGGAAGAAAATTACAGGAATAACACAGTCTGCCCTTTTTCGTCTTCAGATTGTATTATCATTGTATCAATACCGTCTTTGGACTGTGCGACATTTCCTCTTCATTGGAAATGCATTTACAATGAAAGATTTCACATTCTCATACTTAAAACTGTCAGGCATATGGGAAAAATTATTCTTGCAGAGAGTTTATATGCTCACATGCTTGAATGCCATCAGGAAACATTGAAAATGTACCATGAACCAAATGATGGACAGAATTTAGGAATGCTCTAGAGATTCTTGAAGAGGTTTTGAGAGAAAGTCACTATCTTTCTCTCACTTCTTAAATTGTAAATAGAAAGGGGGAGGGAGTGTTGTTTGAAAAATGACAACCAAACTGGGTGAGACGCAGGAATTCTGTGGGGGACTGGATTTCAGTTTATCATCAACATCCTTTTGTCTAGTGATTAGTAGGGCAGGTAGTGAATTTCTGTAAGTTTGAGGGAAGAGAGACCCCAGAAATTATTTGGTAAATTTAAAACCAGGAAGAAGACCCCCACAAAGAGATGTTGAATGTTTGGGGCACAAGAAGAAAACATCAGATTGGCCCAATCAAGTCCTGGACAACTTCTACTGTCTGAGAGAGGGAGAATTGGAGTCAGTGAGGCATGTCATGAGGCTTACAATTCCTAGGCCTTGAAATCCAGGATACTTTCATCTTTGGCACTCTCACCACTTTGAGACTAAAAATGCCCATGGGGAGATTCATTAAAACTGGGGGGAAAGAACTTCCTCTAATCCTAATTAATTACCTCCCCCCCTCAACATTTTAAACTGAATAAAGGCAGATCCTATAAAATGGATGAAATTTGGGTTGGGTGATGCATATTCACCAGTTAAATTTCACATTCTAGAGCATGGGGAAGGAGATGGTGTGTCCTATGATATGTCACTCTACCTCTGGGCTTTATGAAGGAAATAAGATTTTCCTTCTTCCCTTCTCGACCCTTTTTGCTCCTCTGTGAATCCACCCAGCTGTCAAAGAATGACCCAGAATGTAGCAACTCACAGAAGCAGAGGTTTCTAGTGTTTCCTTGGACTTGATAGACCACTTGGAAGACTGTGAGTCTTTTGAACTTGTGACTGTGATTTTTTGTGCCTATTTTCATGGAGGAGTTCAGTACCAGAATTAAGAGTAGGGACAACTGGGCAGGAGATTTCCCCCTCCCTTAGCCAAATACACCAGAGCTTATCAAAGCTACCAGAGCCTTAAAGACTTCTGGTAGTTTAAGGCAAGAATTCATACAAGTGACAGCAGTAGATTTTTGACAAAGCAGTTTCTCATAGAACAATCTCTCATATTTCTCATATTGTAAATGAACTGTACACTACCAGGGATTTTCTTGAAGACAGTAACAACTCTACAAGCCATGTTCAAGTTCACTGAGATTCTCTTGAAACAGCTTGAACAGTGAAGTATTGAATCTTGGCCCCAAATATTACTCTCCCCCCCCCCCCCAGATTTAGAGCTAAGACTTCTGAATCTATGTGAACATATAAAGCTGTCTTCTTATACTGAGTCAAAGCTTTGGCCCATCTAGGCCAGTACCATCAGTGTTGTTCCATGGCAGTAGTTTTCCAGGCAGAGTGTCTTTCCCAACTCTGTCACTTGACATCTTTTAACTGAGACTGAATCTTCCATATACATGGAATATGCTCCATCACTGTATTGTGGTCTACAGTATGCTATGCACAAGAAAGTGAAAAGCCTCTAAAAAAATTAAACAAAAGGGTCACAAGAAAGTGAAGTGTTTTCCTTAGTATCAAATATGCTTCGAAAAATTCAGTCTCACCAAAGTAGTAAGTTAGAAATAATAATTTTATTGTGCAATAATTGGTGCAGAAAGACCCTAAAAAGAGATAGTAGGGGACTAGGAATAGGGTTTGCCTTGAAGATTCAATTATACAAATCCATTTACTATGAAAGATCTGGTAAAGGCCTGAACCTGTTCGCAGGGAGGGCGGGGTATAAAATCAAATAAATAAATAAATAAATAAAGGGGACATATTTCTGGAATCAACAACAGGGATGGGCACAAACTGGCTCAGGAACTAAAGTTCATCATGAATTTTGAGCAGTTTGTGGTTCACGAACTAAAGACCCGCCATGAACCTCCACAAATTTTAAGGCAATTCGTGATGGTTTGTGAAGAACAGAAAGCAGGGGTTTGAATGGCTGCAAGCCATTTAAACCCCTGCTTCCTGCTCCCTGCCAAAAGCATTAGGGAGCAGAAGGCAGGGGTTAAGAACTAATACGAACTAGTTCAGTTCATGAACCAATGTATCAGGTCATGTTTCGGTTTGTGGTTCAGCCATGAACCAAACCACAAAAATGTCATTCATTCCAATCCTTATTCAGTAATGTTAATTTATATGTATAGATAATTTGACTAATATTTGACTAATGTCATTGAACTATGGCAAAGTTAGTTAGAATATACCATACAGAAGCAGCAATCATATCAGCAAATGCTGGAGAGGTTTTGGTTTGCTTGTTAACTTCTGGTCCAACAGGAAAATTATGTTTTTACAAAAGTATTGGAGACTGTTACTAAGCATATAGATGGTAGAGATCCAGTAGAAACTGTATTCTATTTAGTTTTCTAACAGATTCCTTTAGCATTCTCTGAAGACACATAAGGAAATTTAGGAGCCATGGGATAAGGGGACTCAGAGGGCAGAACTACACATTACATATAGTTCTGTCATTTATTCAGGCTATTTCATTTTTCTCTCTGGCACCCCCCAACCAAAAAGCATCATAAGAAGCAGCTTTTACTCTGCTGAGAAATAATTTTGGATAAACATTTATTTATTATTAGCGAAATGTTTTGTTTTATTTGCAAATTTGTATTCTGACTTTCTGCCCTACCAAAGCCATCAAGACACCTAGCATTTAAAAACAAAACATTATAAAACACATCATGAAACTAATTAAACCCCAAATTTCCATACATATGTGAAAACATTTTAAAAAGTGATTAAAACATAGGCCAGGAAGGTCATTGGGATCATTTTGTGAGTGCCAGATGAAACAGAAAAGTCTCTACCAACTCGTGGAAGAAAGTAATAGAAGGGGACGATATTGGGCTGCTGCCACAACCAAGTCAGGGCGGGCCATTCTCCACCCTGAGTTCCCATTCCCCACCACCACCCATCACTGAGGAAAAATTAAAAATCAATAAAAAATTAAAAAGGAAAAGTCACCAGCATTACCCATGCAATGATGTCACTTCCAAAGAATAGCCAGAAGAAGTGGCAGCAGCTGTAGGAATCACTGGAAATTCAATGGAGTTTCTGTAGGGTTTATACTATACAGCAGGGGTCCTCAAACTTTTTAAACAGGGGGCCAGTTCACTGTCCCTCAGACTGTTGGAGGGCCGGCCTGCCGCGTCCTGGGAAAAGAGAGCAGGGGGAGGGTTAGGGATCTTCTCCCAGGGCCGGCGGCCTGCCGCGCCCCTGGAATGGCGAGCGGGGGGAGGGTTGGGGAGCTTCTCCCAGGTCTGGCATCCGGCGCCGGGCCTGGAGAACGTGGCGGCAGCCCTGCTGGGGGCGGGGCTTCATCATGTGCCCGCTCCCATGCGATTTAACTCCTGGAGCGCCGCTCTGCGGTGCCCCGGCTCGAACGGACCCCTGAGGCAGCGGCCCACCCAGCGGGCCAGAAAAATGCCCTTGGCGGGCCGCATGTGGGGAAGTTGTAACATTCAGGACCTACTGACTGTTTTTCTTCTTTATCTCCTGCCTTTTGTCATGCTTCCTTTCTGCTTGTAAGTTCTTACGTCCTGATGGCCTCTTACTTAGTGGAAGGCTTGCAGCCAGTTTAATATTTTTTGCAAATCTTGTTGATGCAATAAAATTTATAGAATGCAATTCTGCATGTGAGGGATTAGATTATTTCCCCAGCTCTGCTAACTCATCTGATTTAACTCTTTTTAGTTCATTGGCTGAAAAGACAGACTTGCCATCAAACCCAAAATTGTAAGATTTCAGTTCACCCAAAACACATGAATTTGGCCCTCATGTTAGTCAGGGAAGAAGGCTGGAGTTGAAGATTTGTCGTTATGTGTTGGTTACAATGGAAATGCTTGGAGTGCTCAACAAAACCAGCATGGCTGAATGTCCTAGTTCTTTTCTAAGTCGAAACCTTCTAGGTTTGCCGGGCTGAGCCTACTAAGCAGCTGGAGGGTAGAGGTGGGGACATAGTATGTGGGGCAGCATTGCCTGCACAATGGTGTCACCTGGAAGTGACAGCAGTAGCTCTAGGAATCCCAGGTAATTTGATGGGTTATACTGTATAGCAGGGGTCCTCAAACTATGGCCCGCGGGCCACATGCGGCCCGCTGAGGGCATTTTTCTGGCCCGCTGGGTGGGCCGCTGCCTCAGGGGTCTGTTTGAGCCGGGGCGCCGCAGAGCGGCGCTCCAGGAGTTAAATCGCATGGGAGCGGGCACATGATGAAGCCCCGCCCCCAGCAGGGCTGCCGCTGCGTTCTCCAGGCCTGGCGCCGGACGCCAGACCTGGGAGAAGCTCCCCAACCCTCCCCCCGCTCGCCATTCCAGGGGCGCGGCAGGCCGCCGGCCCTGGGAGAAGATCCCTAACCCTCCCCCTGCTCTCCTTTCCCAGGGCGTGGCAGGCCGCCACCCTGGGAGAAGATCCCCAACACTGAGCCGGGAATCTTCAGGCGGCGGGCGAGGCACTTCCAGCAGTGGCGGCTTCAGCGCAGTCTGGTGATGGTGGAGCCTCAGCAGTAGCTGCGCCACCATGGGCTCGGAGCCACCTCGAGGGAGCCGGGCACCGGACGGGGACGGCTGCGCCTGCAGCTGGAGGGAGTCGGGCGGCAGCACTGGCAGTGAACTGGTGGGCGGCAGTGAACCGGCGGGCGGAGCATGGCCAAGCCCGGCAGCGCCTCCGAGGCGAAGGCAGCCAGGTGGGCCAAGCGGGAGCCGACGGGAAGATTTCCAGCCAGCCAGCCCGCCCTGCAGGAGCATCACCTCCTGCTGCTGCTGCTGCCGAGCAGGGGAGGGGGGAGGGTCCCCGAAGCCAGGCTCGCCTTGGGGGGTCCACTCTAGGGCAGGAGTAGGACCCCCCTGGGCTCCCTGCCCTCCCCCTCCACGCAGCCCTGCGTGACGGCGTCCTCGTGGCCGGCCCCCAGAGGCCACCATTGCCGGGGCAGCGCTGCCACCCCCCTGCGGAAAGGTCCTCGCGGGGGCCTCACATCCGGGCACTGCGGCCTCCTGGCAGCCACCGGCGGCTCATCAGCTCTGGCGGGGGCCGCCAAGGCTGGGGTGGGCATTTCCAGCGCCGCCCTCCGCGGGGCTCCTCCTAAACCCGTCGGCTCCGACCCCTGCGCCTGCGCACGCCCCCCCCCCAGACTGCTGGCTGCCGCGGGACAAAGGCGCGGTTGCCGCCGCCCCCCCTCCCCAGGAGGGTCATCAGGTGGTCCGGGAAGTGTCGCCGCTGTCTGCGCACGGGCCTCTGGACAGAATTCCACGCGCACACCCTCCAACGGCTCAGCTCATGGGAAAGTGTTCCTAACGACTGCTTGGCTGGCCCCCCGCCTTATTTCTTTCTTCTTCCTCATCCAGGCAGGGAACAGAGTTCCTCCAGTTGTTCTGCCAAGGGAACTCCGGGAAGTGTAGATCTGCGATTGTGCTGTGCCTCGAAGAAAACTACAAAGGAAGCTGAAGCTGGGGACTGTCCTCTTTGAAGGCAAGGTAACCTGGAGCAGACTCAGGCGCCGCAGCCCTTTTTGTCCCACCAGCTTTCCTGCTGATGCAGGTTTTTAACCTATACAAAACCCTCTAAAATCCAGACATGGCAGTCCCTATTTTCTGCCTCAACATATTATCCAGTATTTCACAGTGGAAAACAGGATCCTGCTTCTTCTTTTCATTTCATCTCATCTCAGTACCCCTCACACCTTGCTAATGGCCTGACATTCTTGACTGCATGCTGCATTTATTTATGTAGATATTTAAACCCCTCTTTTCTCCCCACTTGTTCATGTTATCCTTACAATAACCCTTCAAGGTAGAACAAATTTAGTCCAGTGGGGGCACCTTTAAGACCAGCAAAGGTTTATTCAAGGTATGAGTTTTTGTGTGCAAAGCACACGTATTCAAATACAATGGAATGGGAGGTAAGGTTCAAACTTATAGATGGGCTAAACAGCAAATTAACATGTAACATGATGTTTTACGCCAGGGGTCCTGTGTGTGGCGTGTGGCGCCTGCTGGCCGGCTTCTTCGCGCTCTTGCTGGCGCTGCATCTCCTCACGCTCAGATGCTACCTGGAGCTGCGGTCCGAGCTGCGCCGAGAGCGGCCGCCTGGGCCTGACGCTGCTTCTGTTTGGACGCGGCATTGCAGCATGGCCCAGGCAGGGGCTCCTCCGCAGGGCCACCTGCAGCGCTTCGCCGAGCCCCTGAGCAGCAGGAGCAACGGCCGCCGAAGCTGCAACCAGGTGAGGGACGAGCCGGGCGGGCCTCCTCCTCCTGTTCCTCCCTCACCCACCTACTGCTGCGGTGGTGACGGCCCTTGTGAGGGCCGGGCTTCGGAGGGCCTCCTGGCTTGCAAGCCGAGGGATGCTTGGGGTGCTTCCTTGGGCCGCCTCCGGGTTTCCTGCTCGGCTGGCCAGCAGGGAATGCCCTCTCTCAAAAGGCCAGCTGGCTTCCTGCTTGTTGCCAGCCCCCGTTGAGGCGGGTCTCCCCCCGCTCTTTCTCCTGGGGGGATGGGGGGGGAAAGAAGAGTCCATAGCAGAGTACCAGGAGAATCAGTGGGAGAATGGATGCTCTGATGTCAATGTTTATGGAAACACCTTCAGTTGAGATTATTTGCAGAGCCCCTAGATACAAGGCCCTGTGCCGACTTTCTATGTGGAGCAGAGCTAGTAGTTGGTTGGTGGCCGAGAACTTAGCTGAAACTTTCAGCATGCTTTCTTTTCTTTCTTGCTTAGGGGGTAATCTATTTTCAAGGAGAAAAGGGGGTATTTTTTTTACAGGAGTGAAATGAGATCAAAGGGTGATCTGGCAACCCCGGGAGAAGATCCCCAACCCTCCCCCGCTCCCCTTTCCTGGGGCGTGGCAGGACGCCGGCCCCGGGAGAAGATCCCCAACCCCCCCATGCTTCCTTCCTGTTCCTTTTCTTCCTGTTCCTTTCTTTCTCCCCCCCTTCCTTCCTCCCTCCCTCCCTCCCTCCCTTTCTTTCTTCTCTCTGTCTCCACCCCACCTACCTACCTACCTACCTGTTCCTCTCCTCCGTGTTCCTTTCTTTCCTCCCTCCCTCCCTTTCTTTCTTTCTTCTCTCTCTCTCCACCCCACCTAGCTACCTTACTTCCTTCTTCCCTCCTTCTTTCCTTCCTTCCTTCCTCCCTCCTTCCCTCCCTCTTTATTTATTTATTTATTTCTTCCTTTCCTTACTTCTTTCCTTCCTTCTTCCTTCCTTCCTTTCTTTCCTTCCTTCTTTCTTCCTTTCCTTCTTTCCTTCTTTCTTTCTTCTTCCTTCCTTCCCTTCTTTCTTTTCTTCTTCTTTTCTTCCTTCCTTCCTTCCTTTCTTTGCCATCAGATAGGCTTGGCAGCTCTGAGTTGGGAAATACCTTGGAGATTTTTGTGGTGTAGCCTGAGTGGTGGGTATTGCCTTCTGACACACTTCCGGTGACGTCAGGGTGTGTGTGTGTGGCCTTCTGACACTTCCAGTGACATCAGAGGGTGTGGCATATGCAAATGTTATGCTAATGAGCTCCTGCATAGGAATTTGTTCATAGTTTTTTTTAAAACTATAGTCCGGCCCTCCAACGGTCTGAGGGACAGTGAACTGGCCCCCTGTTTAAAAAGTTTGAGGACCCCTGCCCTAGACACTCCCTTTACCAGTATCTACAGTAACAAAACCATTCACATGTTGTCACATTCCAACATGCCAATCACAATGAGCAAGCCACAGAAGGTAATTTCAAACCAAGCATTAACTGGAGTATCAGTTTGATAAGCAGAGGTTGTTGGCCACTGACACCTAAGCAGAAAAGGAAGATCCCTGCCACAGCTCATTTGCAAAGGATGGCTGAGGATGTCAGACAGGAAATTCTCCATTTCACAAATCAGTAAACAGGGTTTTCTGACCGACTAGGGGGATTGGCCTTTTAGCCTAGCATCAAAATGGAATTTGGAATTACTTGACTAAAATTAGAATGGAAATTAAAGACTGCAATTTAAGAAACAAGAATAGCTTCATCTCTCTGTGACAGGAAAGTAGAACTGAGGGACATATGGAAGGGGACGACAGCCATATATTCAACACAGCTTCCAACAAACCCAGCCTAGCCTTTGCGCTACTACATAATAGGGAGCCAGTTTGTTGTAGGGGTTAGAAGCATGGACTGTAATCTGGGAGAACCGGGTTTGATTCCCCACTCCTCCACATGCAGCTGTTGGTGTGACCTTGGGTCAGTTACAGGTTCTTTCAGAGCTCTTGTCTTACAAGCAGTTTTCGAAAGAGCTCTCTCAGCCCCACCTACCTCACAGGGTGTCTGTTGTGGGGAAGGGAAGGGAAAGGAGACTGTAAGCTGCTGTGAGACTCCTTCAGGTAGTGAAGGGTGGGGTTTAAATCCAATCTCTTCTCTTTTTCTTCTTCTACACATAACAAAAATATCAGAAGAGGGACAGTAACCATTATTGGGGGTATGCAAAACAAAACAAAAAAGTCTTATTCTGCTGATGGAAGACCCTGAGAGAGACAGACACAGGGGGGTTTGGGTGCCTCGACCAAGAAAGCTCTTTCTCAGGATGCCACCTGTCTAGCCTCAGATGGTGGTGGCAACTGAAGCAGGGCGTCCAGATATGATTGGAGTGAGCAGGTAGGTTCATATGGGAAAAAGTGGTCCTTAAGATATGTTAGTCCCTGGCCATACAGGGCTTTAAAGGTCAATACCAGAGCCTTGAATTGAGCCTAGAAGCAAATTGGAAGACCGTGTAGATGGAACAAGGCTGGAATGATATGTTTCCTTATGACCCATTCCAGTCAACACTCTAGCCACAATGTTCTGTACCGACTGCTGCTTCCAGACAGTCTTCAAGGGCAGCTCCACATAGAGTGTATTTCAGTAGTCTGATCTAGATGTTACCAGGGCATGCCCCACAGTGGCAAGATCTTTTCCACCCAGGAAGGGCCACAGCTGAAGCTGGTGAAAGGCACCCCTGGCCATTGCTACCACCTGTTTGTCCAACAGAAACCCCAAGTTCGGGTCCACTTTTCCTGCAATCTTTTTCCTTCAGGAATTAACTCACAGTTTTCAAGTGTGGAATTCCCAAAACTGAATTTGAATTCCGCCAACCTTTTGTGGCATCAGTGTTGCATGTACACTCCACTTCTGCCCCCAGGTTCCCCAAACAACAGACTGATTATTTTAAATGTAGTTGCATTACAGCACTGCATTAGAGCACTGATTTTTTAAAACTTAATAATATTGCTGCATTATAATGTGGCGACAAAATGAGCAGTGAGGTTTAATGTAGCTTTTTCCATGCAATTACCCATCCATGAAGTTCCTTTCCTTTCTTTTTTGGGGAGAGGTAGGTTTTGTCACCTCGCACTTGTATTGTTTCTTCATTTTCCCTCCTTCCTCTTCCTCTATAGCTCCTGGTGTGTTTTTGATGACAATTCAATCTTGTAAACATCTGATAATAATCAGTTCTGGTCGCCACACATCAAAAAAGATACTATAGCATTGGAAAAAGTGCAGAAAGGGGCAACTAGAATGATAAAAGGGTTGGAACACTTTCCCGATGAAGAAAGGTTGAAGTGCTTGGGGCTCTTTAGCTTGCAGAAACGATGGCTGAGGGGTGACATGATTGAGATTTATAAGATTATGCATGGAATAGAGCAGGTAGAGAAAAAAGTCCTTTTCTCCCTTTCTCACAATACAAGAACTCGTGGGCATTCCATGAAATTGCTGAGCAGTCAGGTTAGAACAGATAAAAGGAAGTACTTCTTCACCCAAAGAGGGATTAACACGTGGAATTCACTGCCACAGGAGGTGGTGGTGGCTACAAGTATAGACGGCTTCAAGAGGGAATTAGATAAACATATGGAGCAGAAGTCCATCAGTGGCTATTAGCCACAAATAGATAGGAACTCTCAGTCTGGGGCAAGTGATGCTCTGTATTCTTGGTGCTTGGGGGGGGGGGCAACAGTGGGAGGGCTTCCTGCCCCCACTGGTGGACCTCCTGAGGGCACCTGGTGTTTTTGGCCACTGTGTGACAGAGTGTTGGACTGGATGGGCCACTGGCCTGATCCAACATTGGCTTCTCTTATGTTCTTAATGGAATTATATAAGTCAGGGGTATCAAACTCATTTGTTATGAGGGCCAGATTTGACATAAATTAGACTTTGTTGGGCCGGGCCATATGTGTCGTCATAAAATATAATGCCAGATAGATAGTTAGTTGTTTGTTTGTTTGTTTGATTTATAGGCCGCTCTCCCCGCTTTTGCAGGCCCAGAGTGGCTTACAGACTTGTAGTAGAGATATAAACTTTATAAAGAAAACAGAAAAACACAATTCAAGATATTATAGCAACTATTGCATTGGAGCCCCATATTAGGAGGCTGTGTGTGTTAAAACTCATATTTCTTTGCAAAACTGAAGTTCTTTGAGTTTGTTGAATTCTAAATTTTAACTGTGGTTAGTCCCAAACCTCCCCGCCCTCTTAGAAATATAAACTACAAATATAAAGGGTCTAAGCCTAGGACCCAGGGGAAGAACATGAAACAGCTGAGCACTGGAAGCTCCCCCCCCCCCCCAGAGTGACAGTGGCTCTCCAGGGTCTTGGGGGGGGGGTGTTACAGGGTGGTTTGAGGTAATAATTTTGTGTTCCTCTTCAGCACTTGTTCTGCTATTATTCCATTGTGCTCCACATTAGGAGGGTGTGTGTCTTAAAACTAATATTTCTCTGCAAAAACTGAAGTTCCTTGAGTTTGTTGAACTCTATATTTTGTGGTTAGTCCCAACACCACCACCCCCAAATATAATCTACAAATATAAATGGTTTGAGCCTAGGACCCAAGGGAAGAACATGAAATAGCTGAGGATTGCAAGCCTCTCCCCACCCTCATCCCCTTCAGGTCTACTCAGAGGGGAAATGGCTCTCTAGGGTCTCAGGGCTTTTTTTTTTACAGGGTGGTTTGAGATAATTTTTGGCACTTGTTCTGCTATTACTCTACTGGAGCCAGGGGCGTAGAGTTTGTGATTTTCCAGGGGGTTGGGGGCTCTATGTCCCTGCCACTGCCACCTCCTCCCAGAAGTGACATCATCACACTGGACACGTTGCCAGGGCAATGCTCTGGCAATCGCCCCGAAACTCTATGGTGCCATAGAGTTTCAGGGCAATTGCTAGAGCGTTGCCCTGGCAGTCACCCAGATGGCCCCAGGAAGGAGGGAGGGAGCAAGTGAGCGAGCAGGTGGGTTCAGGGGAGCCGGGGGGGAAGCAGGCCTAGGCAGGGAAGTGCGGCGGCAGTGGGGGGTGGGCAGGCAGGCGGCCGCCCCATTTCGCCAGGGGGGCTCAGTCCCCCCGGGAAATCTTAGGGGTGGCCTGAGCCCCCGAGCCCCCCCACAGTTGATGCCTATGACTGGAGCTCCACATTAGGAGGGTGTGTGATAAAACTAATATTTTTCTGCAAACTGGAGTCCTTTGAGTTTGTAGAACTCTATTTTAACCCTAGCTGGTCCCAAACCTTCCCCTCACACACACACACACTCTTTTAATGTGCCTGCCTAAACTGAAAAGGTGGGGGAATAGTGGGATTTTGCAAAGCCAGTTTTAAAATAAAAAAGAATCACAAGGATCACAGCAGAAGGAACCCTCCCCCCAGCTCCTACCTGTGAGGAGGACTACAGAGGCCGGGAGCGGTGGCTGGGAAGTTTGGCAGCCCTGCCCACTGCTCTTTATACTCCCAGACAGCTCAAGCTGAGAACCATGGGATCGGCAGGGGAGGGGGGAGAAAAGAGAGCCCGACTACCAGTCTGGATTAAAGGCCTGGGTGGGCCAGTTCTGGTCTGTGGGCTGTAGGTTTGACACCCCTGACATAATTGATTTGTTAATCATGGAAACGCAACATGTGCAGTGTTTCCATTTAGCATGCTTCATAATTATTGTCAGCTAGTCAGTCAGTCACCTTTATTGGCATGTACAGATACTACAAACAGCAGTAGAACAAAGAGGGGTACAAAGGCAACTATATCAAAGTTTATGTGGCACTGTTATGAAATGGTGTATCCAGTTCGATGATAACAAAAGGAATACTATTTTCATTAGGATTTTGTGGGAATCTATACTAGCCATTTTCTTAGTTGGTGACTGAGGAGAAGCAGGGGCCTTTGAAATGGTGGCAACCATGCTGTTCCCCACAATACATCCAGCCTTTTTTAAATATATATATATAATGTTACTGCACATGCAAAAAAAAGTACATAATGACACAGCTGCACAAATAAAATGCGGAACACATTGGGAGGGTTGGATCCAAATTCAAGAAAACAATCCCCGAAATAAATACCCTTTTATGGAAGGGGTGCTGCAAACTTGGAGCATCAGCTGAGAAACAGCACCAATACTGAGGTGCGGAAAAGGTCTATGTTGCTGCTCACCCATGTCCTTTGCCCATAGGTTGACTTGAGGCAGAGTGAGTTAATGAGAAGAGCCAGTCTTATTTGTAGGGTTGCCAGCTCCTAGTTGGGAAATACCTGGAGATTTTGGCTGCAGCACAGCAGGGGGAATAAAAAAAGGGGCATGGGGAAGGCTCAGCATTCCCTTCCTGCCCATTGCTTTTCTGTTTTGAATTACTCCCATCTTGCATTATTCCTATGCTTTAATATGAGTCTGCCACCATCTAGTTAAATCCTTCACACCCTCTTCTTTACTGCACAGGAAGGATCTCCAGGTATATATTTGTCTAAGAATTCTTATGCATTGAACACATGAATCAGCCTTATACTGAATCAGACCATCAGTCCATCAAGATGAGTATTGTCTACTCAGACTGGCAGCAGCTCTCCAGGGTATCACGCAGAGGTCTTTTACATCACCTACCACTCAATTCTTTTAATTGGAGATGCTGGGGATTGAACCTGGGACCTTCTGCTCTCCCACAGAGCTACAGCCTGGTGTTTAGAATGGTGGTGGGTTATAAGCACTGATTTGCAATGAAAGTCTTATATCTGTAAAGGTCAGTGTTTAAAATGTTGGGTTCTGGCTGAACAATGCTCCTGCCAACTGTCTGTCTGAGCTGGGTATGTACTTTGCTTCAGTTTCAGAATAACTGTGGGAAATATATTCAAATATTCACAAAAGGGGGGAAGACAAATATTTGACTACTCCACAGTATTTCAGTTCTAAACCACTTAGTAAACAAAGGCTCAGGCAAAATTGTGTGGCACCACTCAGGGCTAGATTAGGGGAGGAAAGCCTTCACGTTGTAAAGCAGGATTTTACTACCACATACTTGTCTGTTTGAACTTTTACATTCTGCCTTTGAAGAAAGAATTCAACACTGCCTCAAGGAGAAAGATACCAGGATTTTAAAAAGGTGATCCCAGTAGTCTCAGCAAAGCTTAGATCTGGTTAGCCAGTTTAAATAGCCTGACTCAAAATGCATGCTTTCATTTTATTTTTACATGGTGCAAGCTAAGCACTTTTTAAAATGGCCAGTTAAGAGCTTTAAGGAATTGCATATCTTGATCAAATCAAAGGTCCATAGCTACAGTACTTGTCTCAAAAAGACCCAAAGTATCTACAGATCAGAAATAAATATTAAGTTAAACAAGCAGGGAACCCTCAAGGACTTGCGGTGGTCCCTGTATCCTTTTCCTCCTGTATCCCCTTCCCCCTTCTATTTCCTCTTTCTCTCCTCCTGGCAGCCCCCATATTCTTTACCTTTTCTCTGCTTCCTTATTTCTTCCCCATTCAACAATCAATCTTTCTTTTACCTGCCCCCCCATTTTCAGCTGAATTTATTATTCATTTAAACATCACCATTCTCCCTAGTGGGAATCCAAAGAAGCTTGTATCATTCTCCTATCCTCAATTTTATTCTCACAACAGCCCTCTGCAGTAGATTAAGCTGAGAGAAAAAAAGGTGGGCTTAAGGTCCCCCAGGTTTTCACGGTAGAGTAGGGATTTGAACCTGGGTCTATCAAATCCTGGTCCAGCACTCTCACCACTATATTATACTGGCTCTCAACTTTCCTGCTTTCCCTCCTCTTGGCCCCATCTCCCTGGGAAGTCTGGCCAAGTTGCAAAAGTCATGCGGTAAGAGAAGTTGCTCGGGTAAATTGTGTGGTGACCACTGCTTGGTTTAGCCAAATAACACAAATTGTGTGGAGGCTACTGGTGGGCCCAGGCAAGTTGTGTGACTTCAAGTTGCCCAATAGCTACCACTGCAAGTGGGTGAGTAGCACAGATTGTATGGTAGCAAGTTGCTCAGTGGTTGCTGCCAGGCTGGGCCCTGATGAGTTCTCCATATAGAGCAGGAGGGAGGGGAGCCGGGGTAGACTAGAACACCAAAACAGTTGTAGAGAGAGCCTCCCCTCTGGCTTCTAATGACAGAAACCAAGGTTTGAATGCTGTCAGTACTGCTGGTTGTAAGATCTCAGAAGGCATTCTGAGATTCCTATAGCATTATGTTAATATGATGACATCACTTTTGGGTTCACCCCAGAAGTGCCTACTTGCATGAGTCTGCCCACTAAACTTCTTACCAGCTGCCAGAGTTTGGTTGATAACCCTAATCTGAAAATAAAAAATCTGTAAACAAGGCTCGAATCCTGCTTGGATTTATAATTGGTATCAATTAGTGTAGAAATGTTTGCAGTTTTTCTTTTTTTTTGCCATTTTAATAAGTTTTCCACTTTCTGTATTTTAAAAAGTGCTGTAAATTTCGTTTTCACACACATATATATATATAGTGGTTATATGGTGATGAACTCAGCATTGTTCAGTCACAGTACTTTATAGTTAATGTGTGTGTGTGAAGATAGATAGACAGACAGACAGATAGATGATGGATGTGCATCTCTGTAAGTAGAACTTTTTAAAATATACTCACCTGCCACGCTGCTTATTTCTTAATATTGGGATTCTTTTACAAAAGAACTGAATAATTGTCTTTGACAGCTTTTAATATCCAGATTGGTGGAGTTTTGGTGAGGCCTTCACCTCATGTTTGAAAAGCTGATAGCAATTGATGGGTTTTGTTTTGTTTTGCTTTAAAGACTTGGGGTCCTTGACTGGGTCAGGGTAAACAACCATCTTGGCAAGTACAGGAATTTCAGCTGGAAAAGTTTCCAGTAGCTGGAACTCCATTATACCTCTTGTTGCCAACCTTTCCTCCTTGAGTATTTTGTTTTTTCAGAGAAGAGTGACATTAATCCCTCTGAAATAGGGATGGGTGTTAGAAAGTTGCTGCCACCCTGAGTGGACAATATTGACCATGATAGACCAATGGTCTGATTCAGTATAAGGCAGCTTCATATGCTCATGTGACCTATATCCAGAATCCATGGGTCTTGTCATGAGATTCTATTTTGTAAGAGTTTTTGGAATTCTGTTCCCAGGTCAGCAAGTCTCTGTATACTTTCCTGCAGAGCTAAAGGATTTCTCCTTTACTATAGTGCTTGGTTGACCTAATCTCATATGCACACTTGGGAAATGGGTCTGAAATAGGATAATATTCCTTTATATCAGTGATACTCAGTGGCTCAGGAGCCACATGTGACTCTTTAACATGCCTCCTGTTGCACTTCTAGGCATCATTGCCCAGTGAGTAACCTGCCCCATGTTCAAGGGAAGTGAGCATGGACATTGACCAGTAGGGCCAGGGCTCCGTTGGGGCCGGGGCGCGCCGGAGCGCCGCTCCGGGAGAGAGGAGGCGGGGGGGCGGGCACTTAAGAAAGCCCCGCCCCCCCGCTCGCTCTTCCCAGGCTGCGGCAGGCCGCTCTGGCTCCGCCGGCCCCTTCCCTTGCCCCCCCCCGTCAGTGTTCCCGGGGCCGGCGGCACTCCGCCGGCCCGGGCAAAAGAAGCCCCTTCCTCCCCCCTCCCCCTGGGGCCGCAGCAGAGCGCCGCTGGCCCCGAGAAGCCCCTTCCCTCGCCCCCCCGTCAGTGTTCCCAGGCCGCAAAAGAAGCCCCTTCCTCCCCCCTCCCCCTGGGGCCGCGGCAGAGCGCCGCTGGCCCCGAGAAGCCCCTTCCCTCGCCCACCCGTCAGTGTTCCCGGGCCGCAAAAGAAGCCCCTTCCTCCCCCCTCCCCCTGGGGCCACGGCAGAGCGCCGCTGGCCCCGAGAAGCCCCTTCCCTCGCCCCCCCGTCAGTGTTCCCGGGCCGGCGGCGCTCCGCCAGCCCAGGCAAAAGAAGCCCCTTCCTCCCCCCTCCCCCTGGGGCCGCGGCAGAGCGCTGCTGGCCCCGGGAAGCCCTTTTCCTCCCCCCCTCAATACTTCCTCCCTTCCTTCCTTCTCTCTCTCCCCCCACCTACCAACTTACCTTCCTTTTCCTTCCTTTCCCCCTTCCTTCCTTCCTTCGTTTCTTCTCACTTTCTCTCCCCACCTACCTACCTACCTGTTCCTTCCCCTCTCCCTTCCTTCCTTTCTTCTCTGTCTCCCCCACCTACCTACCTACCTGTTCCTTCCCCTCTCCCTTCCTTTCTTCTCTCTGTCTCCCCCACCTACCTACCTTCCTGTTCCTTCCTTTCCCCATCCTTCCCCTCTCCCTTCCTTCCTTCCTCCCTCTCTCCCCCCTTCCTTCCTTCCTTCCTTCTCTCTCTCCCCCCACCTACCTACCTACCTTACTGTTCCTTTCTTTCTTCCTTCCCCCCTTCCTCCCTCCTTCCTTTCTTTCTTCTCTCTCTCTCCCCCACCTACCTACCTTCCTTCCTGTTCCTTTCCTTCCTGTTCCTTTCCTTCCTTCCCCCTCCCTCCCTTCTTGCCTTCTGACACACTCCCGATGACGTCATCACTTCCGGTGACGTCAGGGGGTGTGGCATATGCAAATAAGTTATGCTAATGAGCTCCTGCACCTCTTTTTTTACGAAAGGACCCCTGAGTAGGGCTTATGATTAGCAGGCAGTTTCTACCTTGAAACAGCCACCAGCACAAGCAGACAGATAAACTGAGAGCCTTCTTGAGACATGGGCCTCATGTCAGGGATGGAAGGAAAGGGCAGTCCTCTCCAGAACCCCTCTCCCCCTTGTCCACTCCTTCTGGATTCTCATCCCAGCATGAGGACAGCTGCTGGGAGGATAGCAGACTGGTTGCAGAGAATACAAAGTTCTCTAAAACCACCACCACTACTGCGGCAGCCACCCAGGAAAACAGCAAGCTGGCCACAGTGGGGTGGGGTTGATTTTAATCCCCAGTCTCCATGGCCAGCTTGCTTTCCTCCTGGTGTCACTCTCTTGCCTGAGCTTCTGTGCCTCATTCTGAGGAGGCAGGGAGAAGACAGAGAGGAGAAGCCCTTTCCTTTCCTTTCCTTTCCTTTCCTTTCCTTTCCTTTCCTTTCCTTTCCTTTCCTTTCCTTTCCTTTCCTTTCCTTCAGAGAGTTAGTTTGGTGTAGTGGTTAATGTGTGGACTCTAATCTGGGAGAACCGGGTTTGATTCCCCACTCCTCCATTTGCAGCTGCTGGATGACTTTGGGCAAGCCATAGTTCTATACCAGCTGTTCTCTCAAGGACAGTTGTCCCAGAGCTCTCTCAGCCCCACCTACCTCACAGGGTGTTTGTTGTGGGGAGGGGAAGGGAAAGGTGTTTGTAAGCCGCTCTGAGGCTACAAGTGAAGGGTGGGGTATAAATCCAGTCTCTTCTTCTTTTTCTTCTTCTCTCCACATACACAAGGGCTGGCTAAGGTTCAACAATAGTGGGAACAGACTGTCCTACATGATCAGAGGTACTCTAGCAATAAAAAGGCTATACTTATTTAATAGTTATATTATTGTATATGTTTGGCTTGGTGCATGGGGTTCTTTTTGCTGTTGTCATGTGTTGTATATGTTTGGCTTGGTGCATGGGGTTCTTTTTGCTGTTGTCATGTGGTTCTTTTCGCTGTTGTTGTTCAGTTGCACAGTTGAGTCCAGCGCTTCGCAACCCCATGGACGACAACGCACCAGGCCCTCTGGTCCTCCATAGTCCTCCGGAGTTTGCTCAACTTCATGTTCGTTGCATCGATAACACAGTCTAACCACCTCATCCTTTGTCGCCCTCTTCTTCTTTTACCTTCAATCTTTCCCAGCATCAGGGTCTTCTCCAGTGAGTGCTCCCTTCTCATTTGGTGGCCAAAGTATTTGAGCTTCAGGTTCAGCATCTGGTCTTCCAGGGAACAGTCAGGGTTAATTTATTTTTGAGTACCCCATATATTACTCTTTATCATGATTTTGCATTTGGACTTGTTTTTGATGCCGTTTTCCCTCTGATGTGTTACTATAATATGGTGTATTCTACCTTCTTGATTGCAAATTGATAGGGAAAGATGATGTTCCATCAGATTACATGGTCATTTTGTCTATTAAACTGAAATTTTTCTTACACGAAACCAAAACTGTGCAGTCTGAAATGTATCCTCTGGAATCAGGGCCAGTGCTACCATTAGGCTAACCTAGGCAGCTGCCTGGGGCGAGACCTCAGAGGGATGCAGAACTGACAGTCTGCATTACTGTGCAGGAGACCCGCCCCCAGGCCTAGCACCAGCAATTTCAAATTTTGTGGTTTTCAGTCTTTCTCAAATGCATTTATGTTTGAAAATTGGGGGGCGCATGTGGGGGGGGGGCGCCAGAAGGTACTTTCACCTAGTGTGCAAAAAAACCTGGCACCGGCCCTGTCTGGAATACACCTATATGGTGGTGGTTTTGCATTTCACAAATGTGTGTTTTTTGAATCATTTGACTTTTAATAGATTGAGCAAATAAAAATGTTAATTGGTTGACTGCTCAGTTTTGTAGAGTTCAGCGCAGAATTCTCTGAAATCAATGGGACTGAATCACAGGTAATTACTATGCACAAGATCATGGTCATGGAGTTTAACCCCAGTTTGCACACTTGGTTATAACGATATGTTGATGGACTTTTTGAGCAGTAGCCAGTCACCGTGCCTTGTAGTTCATTTTATCTGGAAGGCATGGACAAAATGAAAAAAAATCCCTGTTTTCTGTCCACAAGTCTTCTTTTCAAATAGCTTTCCTTCCTTTTGCCTCTTGATACCAGATACACGGCTTGCTCTCGGACTCAATTTGCTATGAAACAAGCTGAGGCAGGCCTTCTAATAGGTTTCAAACTGTAAATCTCATGCTTTGAGTTTTACCCTAAACCCCTTATCATGTATGCGGCCTGAAACCTCCTTTTGCCTCCCAATTAGACTAATATATCCAATCTAGCTCCAATTGGGGCAATGGATTGACTAGTAGGGAAGGCGGAGGTGATTTTTCTCAGCTCCTCTTCATTCCCATAGGCATGTAGCATTTGACAGATTGGGCAGAGCTGCCACGGAAGAGTCTGACGCAGATGGTGTAATTAGAAAATGCGAAGTGCGAGTGTGAAATTTATCTTTGATCAGCACCTCCTTGCCAGATTGCCATCTATGTTAATATGATGATGGCTTCTTGGAGACAGAAGCAAAACAGCAGCCTTGAGGAAGAAATGGGAGACTCTTCACCCACAATACAGGGGAAAAAACGATATTTTCTCTGTTCTTTCTGAAACTCTCTTGGTTTCAGTGGGGCAAAAATGAGCTCTAAGTTGGCTCACAGGAAAAGCAAGGCTAATCTGATACAGATCTCACCATTCCTCATAATGGCACTCAATATGGGGAAGCTCTTCTGCTTTTGTGAAAAAGAAAAAAATAGATTAATTTTTAATAGAAAATTAATTAACAGATCAATTATAAGCAAGTGCATGCATAGTTGCTGTCTCCTTTCTAAAGGCTTACTGTGAAAAGGATACCAGCCAAAGGAACACAAAGGATCGTCGCTAAAAAAGTTTAGCTGATCAAATTATGAATAGTTCATGATAATGCCTTCTTGCAGCTCACATAGTTTATTCATGTCCTGTATTAAACTGCTTTTTTATAAAGGTTCCCCCCCTTCATATATTTTAGTATTGAAGGAGCAAAGGGCTTGACGTATATACCCCAGAGAGCACTGCGATCAGGCACACAACATTGCCTGACCTTGCCTGGCCTGAGAGAGGCCAGACTGATGACCACCAGGAATAGAGCCTTCTCAGTGGCGGCCCCCCACTGGTGGAATAAGCTCCCGGAAGACATCAAGGCCCTGCAAACCTTTTGCAGTTCCGCAGGGCCTGCAAGACAGAGCTCTTCCGCCAGGCTTTTGGGGCCGCCGCTGGGGAAAATGGCCACGGGTAAGTGGCCAGTGATGTGTAGGCCTGGTACATCTCTTGGTGTTTGTCCCTGGCCAGGGGGGTGAAGTAGTAGATGCAGTTACTGTTTCTGGTGTTGGATTTGTAAATTGCCGCCATTTTAGTGGTTTATTGGTTTTACTGTTAAATTATTGATTGAATTTGTATACTGATTTTAAATGTTGTGAGCCACCTAGAGCCGCTTTGTGCTGGTTAGGCGAGATATAAATTCAAATAAATAAATAAATGGAATGCAATGTACAGACCAACAGTATTGCATATATAATTAGTGCCTTTCAAAGTCTTCATGTGTGAACTCTTTCTAACAACCATGAAACTCCCATTTTCACCCTATGATGATGTAGGAGAGGGGACTTGAGGAGAGGCCTTGGCTCACTAGTAGAGCATCTGGTTTACAAGCAGCAAGTCCCAGTACAGTTGCCAGGTCCAATTGTGCTGGCAGTGGAGGTGGGAGGGAACCATCCGTGAGTGGGGGGGCAATGTTGTTGTGTGTAATGTCATCAGCATGATGATGTCACACAGAAGTAATGTCATCACCCCAGGGACATTGCACATTGAAGCTTTAGCATTTTGGCCAAAATGCTAGAATGTCAGTGCACAATGTTCCCAATGTGATGCCATCACTTCTGAGTGACATCATCACACCAACCAAGTTAAAAATACCAGGCAGCAGGTGAAAAGCCACTGCCAGTCTGAGTAGAAGAGAAGAAAAAGAGAAGAGATTGGATTTACACCCCACCCTTTACTACCCAAAGGAGTCTCAGAGCAGCTTACAAATGCCTTTCCCTTCCCCTCCCCACAATAGACACCCTGTGAGGTAAGTGGGGCTGAGAGAGATAGAAACTGCTCTTTTTTCAAAAACAGCTGTGCTAGAACTATGGCTTGTCCAAGGTCATCCAGCAGGTGCAAGTGGAGGAGTGGGGAATCAAACCCAGTTCTCCCAGATTAGAGTCCACACACTTAACCACTACACCAAACTGGCTCTAGTACACAGACTGACTTTGATGGACCCATGGTCTGATTTAGTAAAAGGCAGATTCATATGTGTTCCTATACAGACAATACTGTGTAGTGGTTACAGTGCTGAACAATGCATGAGAAGATCCAGGTTTATATCCCTGCTCAATAAAAAACTCACTGGGATAATTAAATTAATTAATTATTGTATAGCATTGTATGTAGCCAGGAGATCCAAAGATTGTCTGGCAGCCTTAAGTTTTAACTCTTTTAGTGAGCTAGACTTTGGAGGCTAAGAGTGCTCTGAGAGCTGTGACTGACCCAAGGTCACCCAGATGACTTCATGTGAGGGAGTGTGGAATCAAACCCAATTCTCCAGATAAGAGGGCACTGCTCTTACTGGGTGATGCTGGGTCAAGCATTCCCTCTCAGGAAGAAGTCCCACTACTGGCTGTCAGTAGTGAAACAGAAGGTTAGCAGTTGCAGCGATGCCAGGCATTCAATGGCAGAGGATTTGGCAGAGGTGATGGTGAGGGAATACCTTGCCAGATCCCCTGAGACTGCGGACACCAATCTCCTGGAGTACTGGTCATGCAAGACCGTCATCTAGCCTGACCTCTCTTGCATGGCCATGAGCCCTGAGTCCACCTAATACCCAAATCCCGGCAGGAAGACAAGTTCACAGTCAGAGAGATGGGGTGGCTCAGAGCCCTGAGTCACAATCAGGAGGGAATAAATGAATGTGCTCTGCTAGTTGGCTTTTAACAAGTTCCCTGCCTTTCTGTGTAACTGTGATGCAAACAGCCAACTGACAAAAGGGTGTGGAGCTGAGCTGAGCATATATATAAAAAAAAGAAGAAGAAGAGATTGGATCTATACCCCGCCCTCCACTCCCCAAGGGAGTCTCAGAGCGGCTTACAAACTCCTTTCCCTTCCCCTCCCCACAACAGACACCCTGTGAGGTAGGTGGGGCTGAGAGAGCTCTTTCCCAAGCTGTCCTTGAGACAACAGCTGGTACAGAGCTATGGCTTGCCCAAGGTCTTTCTGATCCCGTAGAGCAGAATGGGAACTCTGTTATTGGCAGCCTGCAGTGCCTGTTAAGCTTTGGAGGGCTCTTTTTCATATTTCCAAGGCTGGAGAATTCTGCCCCCCCCCGGTTGCCTTAGAGTTTTGTAAATAGTTTAATTGAGCAGAGACAGTCTGTATGAAAATGTATCCATTCACAAATTGCCATGAACTACTACGAACAGCACAAAAGTTCGTGGAATATTCGTGCCGGGAGCCCTTCCATAAATATTGCTTTGCGAATCACAACCCAGCCAAAATATATGATGAACTTTAGTTCATGAGTTGGTTCATGCCCAACTCTAAACATCACTTATGAAGTGGCATGGTACCTACAGGTAGAAGAGTAAACAAAGTCAGCCTAGATATCATTGAACTGTTGCTAGAGGGAGGGAGGGAGGAAAGAAGGAAGGAAGGAAGACTCAGCATGGGTTCTGTAAGGGAAGATCTTGTCTCACTAACCTATTAGTGTTCTTTGAGGGAGTGAACAAACATGTGGACAAGGGGGAGCCAATAGATGTTGTTTACCTTGACTTCCAGAAAGCTTTTGATAAAGTTCCTCATCAAAGGATCCTAAGTAAGCTCAAAAGTCCTAATAAATAGGAAACAGAGAGTGAGTATAAACAGGCAATTTTCTCAGTGGAGTGTAATAAGCAGTGGGGTACTGCAGGGATCAGTACTGGGTCCAATGCTTTTCAGCTTGTTCATTAATGATTGGGAGTAAGCAGTGAAGTGACTAAATTTGTGGATGACATGAAATTATTCAGGGTGGTGAGAACCAAGGAGGATTGTGAGGCACTCCAAAGGGATCTGTCGAGGATGGCAATGTGCCTAAGTGCAAAGTGATGCACATTGGGCCAAATATCCCAAATATAAATACATGTTGATGGGGTCCGAACTGGCAGAGACTGACCAAGAGAGAGATCTTGGAATTGTAGTAGATAACTCACTGAAAATGTCGAGACAGTGTGCAACTGCAATAAAAAAAGGCCAACATTATGCTGGGGATATTAGCAAGGGAATTGAAAACAAATCAGCCAGTATCATAGTGCCTCTGTATAAATCATGGTATGACCTCATTTGGAATACTGTGTACAGTTCTGGTCACCACACCTCAGAAAGGATATTATAGCATTGGAAAAAGTGCAGAAAAGGGCAACTAGAATGATAAAAGGGTTGGAACACTTTCCCTATGAAGAAAGGTTAAACAGCTGATAGGTGACATGATCGAGGTTTATAAGATTATGCATGGGATAGAGCAGGTAGAGAAAGAAGTACTTTTCTCCCTTTCTCACAGTGCAAGAACTCATGGGCACTCAATGAAATTGCTAAGCAGTCGGGTTAGAATGGATAAAAGGAAGTACTTCTTCACCCAAAGAGTGATTAACCAATGGAATTCACTGCCACAGGAGGTGGTGGCAGCTATAAGTATGGGTGGCTTCAAGAGAGCAGAGGTCTATCAGTGGCTATTAGCCACAAAGAATAGATAGGAACTCTCAGTCTGGGACAAGTGATGCACTGTATTCTTGGTGCTTGGGAGGGCAACAGTGGGAGGGCTTCTAGTGTCCTGGCCCCACTGGTGGACTTCCTGATGGCACCTGGTATTTTTGGATACTGTATGAGAGAGTGTTGGACTGGATGGGCCATTGGCCTGATCCAACATTGGCTTTTCTTATGTTCTTATGAGATCACACAGCCCTTTAAAGCTGCAGGCACAGCCCGTCACTGTGTGATCAAACACGTGGGTGAGTTGTGGGGTTTTTTTGCCATTTGTTTCCCATATGCATAATCGAGGAATTGCACCTCTGCACTGAGGGCCCCCTATGGAGTATGCAGCGATGTGCATACTGCAAAGGAAGGGGGAATCAGCATGGAGTTAGGATGGCCTGATCAGACCATCCCAATGGTATGAGAGTGTGCTTGAGTCAGGGGAAAGTCAATCTGCGGCCTGTCAGCAAACATTAGGATTGGACTTTTCCCAGTGTCTTTTAACTCCACTTCCATGGCAGAGCAGCACGGGTTGCTGATGACTGCGGGACACTTACCAGGTGTTGCTGTCTGATCCAGGGGCGTAGACTTTTCTGAAGTCTGCAGGGGGCAGGTGCTCTTAGGCGCACGCACAAAGCGCGCTCGCCGGGGCGATGTTTCTGCCCCCCCTGGAAAACCTACCGCCAGCCGCGGTGCCTCCCCGGCCGTTCCGAGGCTCACCAGCCGGTGCTGCTGGTGCCTTTCCCTTCCCCTCCACCCTGGCCACTCCCTCCCTCACCCCTAAAAGAGGAAGAGGGAGAGATAAGGAGGGAGGAATGGCCAGGCCGGGGGGGGGGGAGGCACCAGCTGGCGAGCCTCGGAAGTGCCCGGGAGGCACTGCAGCAAGGCGCCGGTGGCAGGCGCAACATTTTCCGGAGGGGGCTCAGTCCCCCCCGCAAGATTTCGGGGGTGGCTCAAGCCCTCGAGCCCCCCCGTAGTTTACGCCAGTGGTCTGATCGCTCCCTTTAGATCCATCAGGCATTCTCACCTATGTTGGGTCTAAAGGAGAGTGTGATCGCAGCCTCTAAGAGAAATTCTTCTTTGATAGAGAAAAGGGGAACAAAAGGAATCAATGGCTATATCTAAAAAAGGGGAATTTCAGAAAAAAAATCCAGTCCCCATAACAATGCTTGCTAATGTTCAAAAGGCAAAATCCCCACATTTTAGTTCTTGCTTACTTTCTCCCCCCACCTTTCTCTTTTACTTACTTGCTTGTTTTTTATTTTTCCCATCTCTTTCCTCTGTTCCCGTTGATGTAATTATTTCATTAACATTTAAATCATAGGTCTCTAATATCTTTTTGATTAGGAAGACAGAAAAGAGGGAATACATAGAAAGCACTGAAGTAGAGGAGAGGGAAGGAAAAAAGAAAGGCAGGGGTAATGGGCAGAAGGAGTTTTGATCTTTGATCAAAATATAATTTTTCTTTGGGCCTTTGTGGGGAAAGACAAGATAAAAATATTTTAAATAAATAATGTTTACCAGGAACAAAGAAAAGAAATACACAGCCCCAAACCCCTTAGTATGTGGAATTCGTTATGTCGGTTTTTGGATTGGCTTTTGTAGTCAGAGATGTGCAGTAATATTTTATTTGTTTGATATGGATGATTCTCTGAATGAGGAGTCAGGAGAGATAAAAGGGGTCATGATCCAGTAGCTATGATTGCAGATGTGAAAATCTACAAGTACAGACATTTTCTCATTACACATACAATAGAGAACCTCACTAAGGGTTCACTTATTCCTGCCAAATGTGAAAGAATCCATGGATGAAGCTCCATAAACCCTAACAAGTCACATTATATATATTTTTATGCTTATTTACGACTGTTTCTGCAGGAAATGTAGTTTGGTGGGGATGCAGAGAAAGCAGAATGGGCACAGGTTTCAACTTCAACTGTTTAAAAAACAGTTACTAGTCCTTATGGATGCAAAGATGTATCTGAAAATGTGTGGGTATTGTCAATCACCCCTGAAATCTCAGAAGCACAAGAGATGTTGAATAACATTTCTGGTTCACGCTCTGATGCCCTACGTAGTCCTTTTGCACTAAGAATGCTCCTGAAATTCTGCTCATCTGAATTTCTCCCAGGATTTTAGAGCTGAAAAGTACCTGACCTTCTTTTGAAATAGAATTGATGCATTAAGAAGTCCTCTCCTAGTGCTTTCAGTTTTTTAAATTTCCAAATGTTATAGAGAGTGCTATGCCTCAGCTTTTAGTTTGCCTGAGCTTTTAGTTATTTCAATCCATTTATGTCTTTTCATCTCCTCTACAATGTACATATGTGCATTGATAAAAGGCTGCAACCTTGATGGTATCACACATATCAAGATTCTTTGGGCAGAATGGGTTATTGTTGTGCATAGAGATCCTTGTGTACAGTAGGGTAACCAGCCTCCAGGTAGTGGTTGGAGATCTCCCACTATTACAAGTGATCTCCAGGCGACAGAGAGCAGTTCACCTGGAGAAAATAGTTGCTTTGGAAGGTGGACTCTGTGGCATTATACCCCAGTGAAGTCCCTCCCAACCCCAAATCCCATTTTCCTCAGGCTCCACCCCCAAAATCTCCAGGTATTTCCCAGCCTGTAGCTGGCAGCCCTATTGCATTGATAAAATACTGCAGACAAGTAGTCTTCATGTGATCATATGGTTGTATCAAGGATGCTTTTTGTGTGTAGTGTGTTATCAATGTGCAGGATCAGTTAAACACTGCACAAAAAGAATCTTGAAACAGCCATGCATACTGACATGTGCTGTTTCCCCCCAAAGTTTTTTTTCAATACATAATAAATGCCTTGGTAATATAAATGTGAAAATTATGTAAATAATCTGGATTCAGTTTTCCTTGGCTTAGAATCTGAAATACCTCAATGCCAAAAAAATAAATAAAAATAAAGCATGCATTGCATATAACCCTGCATCTAGGGGAAACTGAGGCACAAAGGTTGGTTCAAGGTCACATTTTAATGGAAAAGCAGGAATTAGCCTCTTCCAGATCTTTTATTTGTCTTCATTAACTGGAAATATCCTGTATCTCACTTACAGGAGGAGAATTGTTGTCATCTCATATTTGGACAGTTCAAAAGGTTTAGGTTTACAAAGCTTCATGACACAGTTCATTTTGCTATAAGCTGCTCAAAAAAATGCTCACATGGATGGTGCTAATTTTCAGGAAAGTAAATTAGCATAATTAATGACCAGCCAAATTTGGGGGTAATACAGTATGTAATTAACATTAGAGAGTTCTGTTGTACCACCTGCCCCCACATTTCATTGTTGCAGTGTACGAACTGTACAGGAGGCTATTTTCCCCTTTGCTGCACTGAGCAGAAAGCAGCTTTCTTCATCAGAATAAGCCATTAGCTGTAATGGCATGTAGGTGTAATGGAATGTGCTTGAAACATCTGTGCTGAGAGCAGGGGAGAAATTGCGGCATGCAGTCGTAGGCCTTTGGGGAGCTTGATTAAGGATTGCTTCAGAGAACTTGAGATCTGGCTTGGGATGCAAAAAACGAGAGAGAGAAAGAAGAAAGGAAAATAATGCTAATAGATTTACGGATGTACTGCAGGGAGAACAAAGGATTTTAATTTTTTTTTAACTTCCCTTTATTGCTCTTATATTGCATTTGTTTTCTGTTGGGCTTTGACTTAATGAACTGATCTGGAAAAAATATGTAGCAGAAAATGCAGTTTAGCAAAAGAGATTGTAGCTGTATAAACATGAAAATAGCTTGCTCCCCCCCCCTCCCTTGATGAAATCTTCATTAACTAAAATAGACCCATGCATTCGTATTATCCCATCTGATAACTGGCTGGTATCTTTAAAGGGATTCTTTACCATTCTGTAAAGAACCACTTTAAAGATGCCAGCCAATATCATGTTCTGATATGTCTATAACCACAGAATGCACATCTACATGTCCGAAAGACTGCTGCCAAAGTGTGTTCAATTGGTTTTGAGAAAACTGTTTTAATCTGCATTCTTTCTTTCTAAATGGGAAGAAAAACCCTTATTCAGAGCGTTGAGATCATTTATCTGCACCTAGCATTTAGCAGTCTAACTAGAAGGGAAATTACATTTGTTAGAATGCTTCTCCTAGTTTAATTTGGTTATCCATCAAACTGAGAAACATTTTTTCCCAAAAAAAACTCTGAGTATCTCAAAGCTGGGAGGGGGGTGGGCGGGAAGAGTATTGTTTCCATCATATATATTACCAAAAATTATTAGTTGCTTGAGATATCTGTTTTACCTGGAAAGGGTCATAATACAGTGCATGGAGCATAGCTGGATATATGTAATAATGAAACCAGAAAATACTGGGAGGTGGAGTTTTTTATGATTAGCTTCATCTTCTGCTTTCTAATTATAAATGACAACAAAGCAGTTGCATTCAGCAGCATCCATCTTCTCCTTCTGTATGAAGTAAGGCATGCTGAGCCGATGCCAAAAAAAAAAAAATCCCGTGCGATGAAGTTTAAAATATATAGGGAGGCACAATGTAATAAAAATGCAAAAAGCTAATAATGTTACTGCAACTGCCATTGTTTACAATGTATAGCACCTGCTGGGGGGGGGGGGGGTTGTATGTGGGGGGGGGAGGACAAGAGCAAGAAAAAGTGAAATCATCAAACTGTTCCTAAATGGAAAATCTGGGCACCCTGCCAATTCTACAATGTGTTTCAGGTGTACTGTAAATAGGAACAATAAAAGGTGCAGAGGAGAATATCAGAAATGTTAAATCTCAGAGACATGAGACTATTACAGTGATGTTACCTGAACGAAGAACCTTGGTCTCCTTCCTGTTTTCTTGTGTTCAACATTTTACTATTGTATAAGACTGTAAAAATCTAATTATCCTGTTTTTTGTTTAAAAAAAATTACAACCCACCTTGATTAAATTAACTTCAAATAAGGGAATGGGGAGGCTGTCATGCCAAAAAATCTCATGAGACTTCCTTATTGTCAGTCTCGTTGTGAGGGGAAGCATTGATAATCTTGTAGCAAAGACCAATGGTAATAATCCACATAGTACAGTTTCATGATATTTCCTGCTTGTCCTCAGTTTCCCATTTTTAAACCTGTAGCACATGATGAATTGGAAAGTAAATGGAAGTTTGGGTCACTGCACCCATTTGATACAAGTGACATCCATCACAGTGGTGATAGCCAGGCTTTAATAGACCTCGCCTACCAGCTTGGTGCAAAAGGCTGAGGAATAATCTTCCATGACTACTAGTTTTACAATACCTTAGCCATTGTGTGGTTATTCGGGATTACAGGGGGAAACTCTCAAGTTTGCTGGCTGAATGAAAATAATAGTGTTTCAAAAACAAGAGTTTTTCAAAAACCAGAGTAAATAAATAAATAAATAAAAATTAACCAAGTTATATCCATTCTATATCATATCATTACATGTAATGTAGGCAACGGAAACTTTTTTTGTTTTTTTGTTTTTTGTTTGTTGTAACTGAAATATGGACATCCTTTGAGTTGATAACTGTAATACATGAAAAACAAAAATATATTTTTAAAAAAAACCAAGAGTAATCAACAATAATGAGGCAGACTGAAACCAATGACAATATATAGAATAAAAAAACAAATGGAAATAGCCCTAATGAACCATAGCATGATCATAATAGTCTTCTTCATACATTACATTGCATTTTACCCTGTACAGAGATTTTTCAATCTCTTAAACAAATGTTAGAAACATGTGCACAGTGTAGTGTAAAACATGTCTGTTTTACTTCAAAGGTATGTATTCTGCAGTTACACTTTTTGAGAGGTTGCATGGGATAAAATGCCATTTTGTTTATTTGCATATTTACACCCCACTTTTCACTCTAAAGGGATCCCAAGCAGCTTATTACATCTTTCTCCCTCCTTTATTTAAGCCTCACATTTACAACCCTGTGAGGCAGGTGTAGTAAGATGAGAGGCAGAGGGAGACAGGAGATGCTTTGACAAGTATTGTGATGGAACGAGGTCCAGGCATCTTCATGGCTAGGAAGAAGCGGGGAAGATGCTCTTTGCTGAAACAAAGCATCCTTTCCAGGTGGGAGAGAGAATCCACCAGCCCTCACACGACAGTAGGACAGAATGACACAGAATGACTGTGCCAAGGTCACCCAGCAAGCTTACACTGCAGATTGGGGACTTGAACCTGAGTCTCCCAGATCTAGTCTGACACTCTTACTGCAACACCGTGCTGGCTATGAAATGTCCCTGAATATCTCTCCTTATATATAATTGAGTAGTGGGGTGGCACTTTCTGAACACACTTTCCACACACGCCTAAATCAGTTGGCTCCATGATGTGTCAGTCAGAAGCTGTCCCTATCCACTGGCTGTGTTGCCTGAGTCCCGTACACAGAAGCGGCGCCCGCCAAAACTTTCCTCAGAAGATGGTTGCTTCATTCTGGTGAACACAGCTACTGTCTTCACTCTCCTTGCCAGATGATGATTGATTCCCTCAGGGCACAAAATCCACCATCTTTAACCTCCAAGCCAAGTTTGCTGAGGCAACACTTTCCAGAATGGAACCCCCCCCCCCCAAGTAAACAGCATAGTGGAGGGGGGGACCAGCCCAAGTTATTAAAAAAGGTCAGTGAATACACACACAAGCAGAAATAGAGGATGGGGCCAGACACACAGAAAACAGGAAGCCAAAAACCTGAGGCATGCTGCAAAGCACAAACACAGACAGAGTCACAGACAGATCTACGTCGGCACATACAAACAGGAACAACTGGCTAAAGTGGAGAATGACATATACATTAAAAATACAGAGAGTGTGCAACACTGGGATAAAAACTGAGAGTGGGGGGAACCTTTAACCACACCCAGAGTATGAAAACCAATTACAAAGAGAAAGGCAAACTGACAGAGACAGAGACAGACATCCAGATACATATTTAAAGTGAAAAAAGGAAGGAAAAAATGAGCAACCCAGGTCACAACTTGGCTGTTTGCCAAAAGCCATGAAACGGACACTTGCTGTTTTGAGTAAAGCTGTATTGTATAAAAGAGGTGTCACTCATGGAACTCATATGCCCATACTCCTCTTCATCATTCCAACATAACCTACTGAGATTTTTTTCACAATCACTCGCTTTCAACCCAACATCCCTTGAGACCTGTTCTGTAACAGGGTGGACAGTGTGACCATGACCACATTGAATGACAGGAACATCCAACATAAAATTACTTTTCAGACTGCCCAACTGTAGAAATTACTCCACAGAGCCCTGTGTGCTGCATTTTCTGACCAATACTGTGTGACCTTGGACGCCAGTTATTGTGTAACATAAGGTATGTGAGACTTTACTTCCACATTTGTGCCTTTCTATTACATACTGCTAATATGTACTTAACCTGCTTCCAGCCTATGAATTCGTTACACATCACATCTTTATTTATTTCCACAGGCCTTATTCCTAGTAGTAGTATAAAACAATTGCTGGGTTTATGAAATGCTTGTTGCTTCTCTAAAACTTATTTTAAGTTTTTCCCAAATAGGATCCTTGAAATTCACCCTGAAATATTATTTTATTTGTTTATTGTATTTACGAAATGCATGTGGCATCTCTCCAGAGACTTGCTTGAGACAACTCAAAAATACAATAATATAATCAAAACAACACTCATATAATTATCAATGTTAAAAAACCCTATTTATTTATTCCATTTATCCCCTGCCTTTCTCCCAAATGAAGACCTAAAACAGGTTACATCCTTTTCCTCTCCTTCCTTGATTTTATCCTCACAACAGCCCTGTGAGGTAGGTTAGTCTGAGACTGTGTGTAGGGATGAGAACAAACCATAAAAATATGGTTTGTGTCAATTTGTGGATTGTGACTGAACCACAAACTGAACCAAACTGAGATGTTCTTTTGCGAACCGAACTGGTTCATGGTTTGTGTGGCCCTGCAAACCCCATAGCCCCATAGTCCCTTTAAACAAGGTTTGCAGAAAGCACAAAAAATAGCTGAGCGGAAGGGAGCAGGCTGCTCCTTACCACTCAGCCGTTTTTTATGCTTTCTTGAGCAATCCCTTTAAAGTTTAAAGGTACCGCATAAGAAAGTGCGAAACAGCTACACAAGAAAGCACAAAATCATGCTCAACTGTTTTTGCAGCTTTCACGGGGAACAGAAATCAGGGTTTAAAAAAAAACACCCAGCTTTCTGGTGTATCCACAAACTTTTAAAGCCATTCATGGCAGTTTGTGGATACACCAGAAAGCAGGGGTTTTTTTCATGATGGTAGACCTGTCACAAACTTCGGTTTGCAAACCACGAACAGGGCAAAATCCGTGACAAATTTTGTTTTGTGATTCAGTTCATGCCCCTCCCTAAGTTTGTTACTGACCAAGGTCACCCAGCAAACTTCCATGGCAGAGTGGGGTTTCAAACCCAGATCTCCCATATACTAGTCCATTGCTCTAACCACTATACCACACTGGCTGTATTATATTAAAACTATAAATTAAAACATAAGCCAAACATAAGCCATAAAAGGAAGGAGCTGTAACTTAGAGGTGCTGTTTTCTACCTAGGGAGACCTTGCTGTATAGCCTGATCTTTTCCACTTCCCCACCCCCACCAAACTTGAAAGTTGGTACTGTTTTGTTCATTACTAGCTTATTGTTTTATGTCTGTTTTATAATATGATGTTTCATATTTGTTAGGCACAATGAGTATTACTTTGAAAAAAAGGTGGGACACAAACTAATCAATAAAGTAGATGCTGGCAACAAGCAAGAGATGGAGGAAGGTAGGTGCTTGCTGTGGGAAGGGAGCAGCGATTACCATCACCACACAATGATGTCACTTCCAAAACGAATACAGAATTTTGGGCCGAGTGCTAGAGCATCACCCAGAGTGATCGTGGTACTTCTGGACTGCACTGGAAGTAATATTGTACAGCAATAACCATTACTTCCCCCCTGTTTGGCTGGCCTGCATCTGACCATGCAATGGTCACCTCAAGACTAGACTACTGAAACATTCTCTACATGGGGCTGTCCTTGTTCCAAATCTGGAGGCTTCAGCTGGTGCAGAATGCAGCAGCCAGGCTGTTGTTAGGTCTCCCCATGTGGGAGCACAATCAGCCTGCGCTGAAAGCACTGCACTGGCTGCCTATAGCATACCGGATTTGCTTCAAGGTGCTGGTGCTAACCTTTAAAGCCCTTTATGGTCAGGGGTCTACCTACTTGAGGGACTGTCTTTCCCACATGTTCCCCACAGAGCACTGTGGTCAGAATGCCAAAATCATCTGGCCCTTCCAGGCCCCAAAGACATCAAGATGGCATCAACTAGGGCCAAAGCCTTTTCAGTGGCGGCACCATGCTGGTGGAATGAGCTCCCGGAAGACCTCAGGGCCCTGCAGGACCTTTTACAGTTCCGCAGGGCCTCAAAGTCGGAGCTCTTCCACCAGGCCTTTAGTTAAAAAGCTGCACTTAACTCACTAAAGCCCTGTGCTCAGTACCACCATCGACAGCCTGAGCTTCACCAACTAACATCAAATACTGACTACATTTATTAGAATGCTGATGCTATTCTGTTTTTGCAGTTGCCATTCAACTTGTTGACTAGCACCTTAAGTTATGTTGTGTTTTTAAGCTTTTACCTATAATGTTGTTTTAGCTATGGCAGTTTATGTAAGCCACCCTAAGCCTGCTTTGGCGGGGAGGGGAGGGTATAAATCAAATAAAGAAAGAAAATAAATCTGTCCACTGACCAGGTGAATGTCAGTGGGTAGCAGCCAAAATTGCCTGCCATTAGCAGGCATCTGACAAGCCCACATAATAAAATCATCAGGCTAGAGGCAGATTATTAAAAGGCTAAAAGAGATGAAGCCCTTAAATTCAAAGTAGACAGAAATGTTTGGGCCTAAAGGACACTAAAATGTGCACAAGGCCAGCTTTGAGGAAGAAGACTTTCCAAAGGTGAGGTGCCACCACTGAAGAAGCCATGCCTCTTATTCCTACCCACCTCATCTCTGTAGGTGGGGAAACAGCATGGCTTAGGAAAAGCATCTTCACTGCTGGGCTGGACAGTTAGTGGCAAATAGTTGTCAATTAGTGGCAATGATATGATTAGGGCTGCTGTGTACTACCCATGTCTTTTCTTTGACCCATACTGCCAGTACTTATACAAGTGCAATGCTAGTTAAGTAAATGCTTTGGAGCTTGGAGCAAGAAAATTTGTGGTAGTCAAAAATGAACTGAGTGATGTGTAGCTTGGTGGGGCTCAGAATGTGAGTTAAGACCATGGAAAGACCATGAAAATCACAAACCGTCTCATTCACTCAAACCTTTGTCCAAGGGAGATCTTTAGTCACAAGTAAACATTATTGAAAATATGTCAGAAAAGGGTGCCAGTAAGTAGGAACATTCATCTGCTTGAGCAAGTGGTAAGAGGGTCTATTCTGGATAGTTTCTTCAACAATAAAACTTGTCTTTAGAAAAGACAAGAAACACAAATTATATGTAAATATACCTATAAGGAAGAGATTGTAAAGACAAAGGTAAATGTTTCCCTTGCTCGAAAGCCAGTCGAATACAACTCTAGGGTTGTCGTGCTCATCTCTGTTTCCAAGCCAAAGAGCCAGCGCTGTCCAAAGATGTTTCTGTGGTCATGTGGCCGGCATGACTCGACGCTGAGGTGCACGGAACGCCATTACCTTCCCACCAAAGTGGTACCTATTTATCTCCTTGCAATTTCTTGCTTTTGAACTGCTAGGTTGGCAGGAGCTGGGACCAGAGACGGGAACTCACTCCATCACACAGCACTTGGGTCTCAAACTGCTGAACTACCGATCTTCCAGTCTGCAGTTCAGTGTCTTAACCACTTGAGCCACTGCAGCCCCCTCAAGGAAAAGATACAGGTTTGCATAATCTTGGCACATCCTTCACCATACCTGGAGGAAGCTATTGTCTCTTCTGCTTGGACCTTGATCTCACAGGCTGTGTGCTTCTGAGCATATTTACTTTGCTGTAAGTCTTATTGAGTCAGAGCTGTCAGGTTACCCGCTTTGGTGGGTAACCTCCCGCCCTTTGCCCCCATCCCACCCCTGCCACTGCTCAAATGAGCAGCAGGAGCAAAGAAGGAGGGAGCAACCCTACATTGAGCTCTGTGGTGTTTATTCCTTAGTAAGTGTGCGAGAGAGAGAGAGAGAGAGAGAGAGAGAGAGTATAAAGTGCTGTCAAATGACAACAGACTTATGGCAACCCTGGCAAGGAGTGGTTTGCGGATGCTTTCCTCTGCAGAGCCTTCCTTGGTGGTCTCCCTTCCAAGTACCAACCCTGCTTAGCTTCCAAGATCTGACGAGATCAGACTATACCATGCTGCCTTCCATCCTGCTTAGTAGTGTAGTCTGAAACTTATAAGTGAACTAGTCTTCCTCAGCCAAAAATTAGTGGGTATACCTTATGTAAAACATCTCTGACTGCAAGATGCTTGGGCAGGTTAGTAATTAGTAGAATAAACAAATTACTGTAAGCCATACATTCACAGAGGGATTATTCACATAACATTTTCTCTCTCCAGAAGGTGACTTTCTGCAGTCCCACTGTAACGAACACCCATGTGCGTCCAAGTTTTTCATAATTAGTCCTTTAAAATCATCTTAATTTTAAAATGAAATAAGGACTATGAGACATTTGTCTTGGTAGCAGGTATATAATAGCACAATACCAAAGGAAAAAATAAAAGGCTATGTAGCAATATTAGAAATAAAACACAGGGTTTCCCTAATATAATTTCTGGGCTGTTTCTCATAAAGATCACGTGATATACATTCAGTTAGGTCCATGAGCAATTTTAAGCAGGTCAACTCAGAAACCCACTCATGTGTATTCAGTGGATCTTACTTCAAGGAAAGTGTATTTAGGATTGTACTGTCAGTGACTAAAATTAACAGAAATTATTTATTGGATTTCTACCGCACTGATCCCTCTCCCCTTCTTCCATCCATGACAAATTTTTATCAATAGGTCTACTTTGAAATTCCGTAGAGGTTTCACTGAAATTCACTTTTGACAAAATCTAGTGATATCTCACAATCTCTTTTGTTCGTCCTGGAACTAGAGGAAGAACAAGGCACAGGCAGAATTCACAAAGCCCTTCCTGACTTGATTCCTTAACAGGGTTTCTTAACCAAGGGATGAAACAGAACAAATAGCTGGAACTGGCTTTGCTAAGGTACTTTTCTTATAAATGTAGTTTGGAGCCTGTTTACATGGAAGTAAGCTAAACCTTAGCTTCAAGACGCCACCTTCCCCAATTAACTTTAAATTCAGCTTCATGCAAAATTTGGGTGATACTATTATATGGTTCCATACTCATTCAGTGTTGCGGATGTATATTTCTTACTTGCCAATCATACCTAGACTAGTATCCAAAGTGAAGTAGGTGCCAGAAGTCACCTGGGAAAGGAAACAATCCAGTGAATCCATCCTCAGTAGCTAGATGGAGAATATAAACCATCAACCTTGAGAAGCCTTGTCTGAGCACAGGATTTCAGGTATATTTTGATGCCTAACACAGGGCAATAAAATAAGGGTTCCATGCCATGCCACTTCTGATGGAAAACAATGTAGGAATGCATTTCCAGCCAACTCTTGCTTCTTTAAATAAAATGCATGTTGAAATCAGCCATCCAGCCGACTCACAAACAGAAATTAGATTTGTAAGCATGGACTTGTGCTGCTGAAAATGGGTTTTTCGTTAGTCCACTGAATAACCATTTGTCATAGGCTTTACTGTACCATGAAGTTATGATTAATATTATGGCTTGACTACAGCAGGTAGAAAGACCACATTCATTTTCAAAGTCACGTCGCATTGATTAGAATTCACTGCAGGTTATTCAAATAACGATCTGCTCAGTTCCCAAGAGAATTTCTGTCTGATTTTTCTTTATCCTCATTAAAGATCCCAGGTGCAGACAAAGCTTTACACACTTCTAATTTGCATTATCCTTGGGAAGGAGGTAATTCACATGCCTCCAGTATATAGCACTTGGGTGTTTTCTTTCTTTTTTTTAGTTTGCTCTTTCCTGTCTATTTAAATAAATCAAGAAATTTAGCCTTTATAAACCATCTGACAATAGAAAATGCCAGATTTTATTATGCTTAGTAATAAGCACGTGCATTTTGAAATATCACTTATAATTCAGGTAAAGCATTCTCTTCCCCCCACAACTCTTTTATAAATATAATCTCAGTCTCTGACTCCTAAGGGGAAGAACAATTCCTCTTTAGAACAAAGATACAAGTATTACACCACTCCTTTGCTCTGATGAATATGGAATTGTTTCATACTAAACAGCAACTGATAAATTGGTGATCACCAGTCAGGTTTCATATATTGTTTAATTGTACACCACCTAGTTTTGCATAAGATCACAACACTAAATGGTTAAAACAGTTAAATGGTATTGATTCTGTCCAATGCACTGATGCTTGGATTCACATCTGGATTTCCAAGGCATAAGGTGTGTGGGCCTCTGGGTTGCAACAAAATGCTGTGTCTCTGACTATTTTTATCTCTAGTCTTTGTTCTAATGAGTTTCGCCTCAAGGAGAGTGACAGCGTCGTTGACATTTCATTGGGTTTCCATTTCTCAAGAGACGAAATTTTTTAGCTAATTAAATAATGTTACAACATCTTTGAAACTACAAAGGCAACACAAAGCCACACAGCAGTGATCCTCTGGTTGTTCAGATCACTTGTGTATCCATAGATTTTATCATGCAGATTTTACTCTTTGCAATATCTTAAAAGGAACTCATATTAGATAAGCTTTTGAAAGTCCAACTTTGATGATAATAGTTCAAACCAGGTTTGCATATATATGGAATGAATCCAAATAGAGGAAAATCCATTAGTAAATTACCACAAAATTTGATGAATTCTTTGAGTGATCACTCCCCCGTTTTCAATACGACTTGACAAACTGGGCTAAATTAATTGTGTTTGTGGTGACAGCACCAGATAGTAATGTTTCTGCATCTCCCCCCAAACAAGTACTAGCATCCACATTTCTGGCAGGAAAAAAGGATGACAAAAGTAACAGTACGGATCCAGAACTGTTGAATGTCTCTTGTACCTATGTTGAAATGTTATTAAGGGTATAGCAGGCAGATGCAAACCAGGATTTGCAGGGAACCTTGTACTCTCTCTACAAAATGGCTTCCTTCTATGACTTCCTTGTTTACATACACAACAAAAATAAATTTACTCTACAAATAATGAGTGCTAGCCATAAATGGAAATTCAGCTGCATGGGTTGGATCCAGCCAACTTTTTCACTCAGTCTCACATGACTTCTATCCTTACTACAGCCTCTGTCCCATATGGCTGTTGTTCATATAGATCCTGTAACCGCCAGCAAAGCTTCAAAGACGACCCCTTCTTCTCTTCTTCTTCAGCAGTAAAGTTGATTGGATCTAACCCTATAGTCCCATCACTAGCAGACTAACACCTAATTAGGATAGTTGTTGTAATACTAGTAGGATACTCTGATCCTTCTTAGTCATTGATCCATGTGTGTGTGCGCGCACGCGCGTGTGTTCTTTAATGTTATGGATTGGGCAAGATTTGTTTTACCTAGTCCATGATAGTAAACAACAAACACACAGAGATATTCTGTTTGTATCCCCTTCCCCCAATCTATACGGCAGGAGGATTGCCGTGAGAGGAGAAGCCTGAGATATTTCATAGATTGTGCAAGACAGATATGTGAACCACACTTTCTCAACGATGAACTAAATCATCTAAGCCACGCACTTCAAGCAAATGGCTACTCCAAGAATGAAATCAGAAGAACAATTAAATCAAAGGTAAAACAAACAACTGAGGAAAAACAGTCTCCCACAGGAAGAGTGTTTTTGCCATATATCAAAGGAATTACTGATCAGATGGGAAAACTTATGAAAAAACGCAACCTACAAACAGACCCACCAGAAAAATACAACAGATACTATGATTAGCAAAAGAAGAGACCCCCTCACTTCTGCAGGAGTATACCACATACCCTGCAGTTGTTGACAGGTTTACTTCGGACCACACAATGCTGCATCCAGAAAAGAATAAAAGAACATGAAAGACACTGCAGAATTGGCCAACCTGAAAAATCAGCAGCGGCTGAACATAGTCTAACTCAAACAGGACACAGTATCTTATTCCAAGACACTGAAATGCTGGACAACACATCCAATTACCATGTCAGATTACACAAAAAGAAGAAGAGATTGGATTTATACCCCACCTTTCACTACCCAAGGGAGTCTCAGAGCGGCTTACAAACTCCTTTCCCTTCCCCTCCCCACAACAGACACCCTGTGAGATAGGTGGGGCTGAGAGAGCTCTGACAGAAGCTGCTCTTTTTAAGAACAGCTGTGCCAGAGCTATGGCTTGCCCAAGGTCATCCAGCAGGTGCAAGTGGAGGCGTGGGGAATCAAACCTGGTTCTCCCAGATTAGAGTCCGCACACTTAACCACTACACCAAACCACTACACCAAAGGAAGTCACTGAAATTCATAAACATAAGCACAATTTCAGCAGGAAAGAAGAGAGTTTAAAAATAAATAAGGCATGGTTTCTAGTCCTGAAAGCCACAAAGTGCTCTACATTTTACAACAGCACTACAGATGAGATTAGAATTTCAATAGCCAATCCATATGCAAAAGAACCTCCTCAGGAAAGCTCCTCCATTAGCATGTCTCAGCCTGGGAAACTCCTACAAGATAATGACTCAGCCCTACCCACCTTCCTGAGTAGATATAAATTACCTGCCTACCATTTTTCTTCTCACACTGATACAGAGAGTACTCCATCTTTCTGTGTTATACCTCTGAGGATGCCAGTCACAGCTGCTGGCGAAACATCAGGTACTACAATGCCAAGACCATGGCCATACAGCCTGGCAAATCTACAACTACTGAGATATTCCCTTTTTCCTCTTTGCCTATTTGTCCTTACCCTCAACTGCTTCAAATCTGAAAACCATTTAAACCTTCAGATTAATGGCATTGCATGGCACCACAATATATTACAGTGCAGTACTGAGAATACTGTCTTCCAAATAAGCCCCATTAAGTAGAATCCTGAGCAAGATTCTGAGAAGCTACAGTTTTTAAAGAGTTGAGTTTGGGTTCCCCCGACTAGACTCTCCCTCCCTGCACCCACACAGAAGCTGTGAGGACTGTTTAAAGGTAGGGTTGCTAGCCTCCAGGTGGGACCTGGAGATCTCCTGGAACTACAATTTTAAAGCCCTATGCAGTCTGGGACCAACATACCTTCCAGACCATCTCTCCTGGTATGTTCCTCAAAGAGCATTATTCTCTATGGATCAACATCTGCTGGTGATCCCTGGCTCAAAGGAGGTCTGCTTAGCCTCAACCAGAGCCAGAGCCTTCTTGGTTCTGGCGCCGGCCTGGTGGACCACTCTCCCAGGAGTGATCTGGGCCCTGCAAGACCTAATGCAGTTTTGCAGATCCTGCAAAATGGAGATGTTCTGCCAGGCCTATGGTTGAGTCAGCGGAGATCTAACAATACTGGCCTCCCCCAGTGCATTTTCCATCTTATACTGTTTACTCGTCTCCGCACCCCCGCATTACAAGTTACCATCTACAGTGCACATATGTGGCCCTGACTCAGGAATACTGGTTTTAAATGGTGGCATAAATTATATTACAAATGACATTGTAGTTAGATTTTAATAACTGTTGATCTATTAGATTATTATTGTATTACTGCATTTTATCATGTTGTTGTAACCTGCCCTGAGCCTTGCATTGCAGGGGAGGGTGGGCTAGAAATGAAACAAACAGAGTAGACCTGGTTATGACTGCTCTCATAGTGAGCTGGATTATTTAAACATAAGTATACCCAATTGAAGCCCAACTTTTTATTTTTATGCAACATTGGCTGTCTTTTTTCCCTCTTTTTAAAGGAAAAAATTATTGTATTAATGAAGCTTTCCCACTGTTTGAAAAAAGTTATGCCATTTTCCGACATGAAGTAGAATAATTACCAAAAAAAATGCCTCTAAAAAGAAAAGCCCTCTACTTCTTGGGCGCCGTGGCTGCTTAGCCTTCAGTCTCCTGTCGCACACACTGCACCCAGGATATGTGATTATCTTAGTGGCTATTACATTGATGGGTGCTATAGAATCGTGCATATATAATAATACTCCCAAGCCGCACATTCTGTCAAGAGGAAAACAATATATTTGATATTAATTATTCGATTTCTTTATCACAGTGTCAGCATTTCTCTGATAAGCTACCATTTATATATCTTGTTTCATGACTCTTTAAGTGTCTAATGACATTATGGACTAAAATACAATAGCTGCAAAATAATGTCTTCTAAGAAATGGTTGTGCTTTCAGTTATATTTCGAGACATAGGGTGCTGTTTGCCAGTGATTCATACCCCCAGAAGCCATTGCAATTTGTCCTTCTGAGTTCAGAATTTATACTAATAATAAGACTTTGTATCTGCATGAGGCCTTTAGCCCAAGTGCTCGGAACAATGTCGTTCCTCATCACAATATCTCAGGCCACATCTACATCACAGACTAAAGCTGATTTAGTGGTCGTTTCCCCTCCCTAGGGAAGTTTGGGAACTGTCGTTCAGGGATAGGAGGGTTCTAGGGATTTCTAACAGACAATTCTGAGTGCTCTTACCAGGATGTAATCTCCAGGATTCATTGGGTAAAACCATAGGTAAAGGTAAAGGTTCCCTTGCTCGAAAGCCAGTCGAATTAGACTCTAGGGTTGCAGTGCTCATCTCCGTTTTCTAGCCAAAGAGCCAGCACTGTCTGAAGATGTTTCTGTGGTCATGTGGCCAGCATGACTAAATGCCGAGGTGCATGGAACGCTGTTACCTTCCCACTGAAGCGGTACCTATTTATCTACTTGAAATTTCTTGCTTTCAAACTGCTAGGTTGGCAGGAACTGGGACCAGAGACGGGAGCTCACTCCATCACATGGCACTTGGGTCTTGAGCTGCCAAACTACCAACCTTCTGGTCTGCAGTTCAGTGTCTTAACCACTGAGCCACCATGCACCAGTGTAAAGACCAACTCTTCCAGCTGCTAGGAAAAATACTTGGGCTTCAGTATCCGCAGTTAGGTTTACCATTTGCTTGGTGGCAGCAAGCAAACTCCTGCCACTGCTCTTAGTCCCCTGACCTTGATAATTTGAGGAGGGGAGCAAAATTGGGGGATGGCATCAGTGGTGACACTCTAGGAATTTTCCTCACTCTGTGGTAAAGATTCCTAGGGCATCAGCCAGAGGTAATGTGACAGGCACTGGCCCCCAGATCTCCCAGATTTACTCATACATAGCTGGCAACCCTAGTCACCACTTTCTCAGGAAGATTTGCTTCACCTTTTAAAAGATCTCCTTGTTGCAGATCCTAAAATTATCCCGAGGAGATAAGAGTCAGAGAAAATTCTGTGGTTTTTAACTGCACTGAGAAAGTCCTGAAGTAGGGGGGTTGCTTCTTTGAGAAGGATGCAGGCAACAGTGGAGCTGAACAATACTCAAATATCACATTTGTTAAAGTTTTACTCATTTGTGCTCCAGAGCTTTCTGAAAAATTAACATTTACATAGGTGAGGGTCCATAAATACAGTCACCATTAGAGGCTATGAATCTGTTACAGTTGACCTCCTGTCCATTTCCTGAACAGTGTGAGATTCTCTTTCCTTCTCATGTGTTCTGTATGCATCACTGAGAACCCATAAAGAAAGATGTTAGGCCTGGTATGCTACAAAATGAGGTAGTAATAGGGTGGGGGCGGGGGCAGGCTCACCATCATCATTCCAACATACATCACTACCAGCACAAAACCAGATGTGATGTCATTGAATCAGCATGATGTTCTAGGATTCACCAAACACTCTTATGTTACCATAGAGTTTTGGGTGAACTCTGGAGTGTCACTTCAATGTGATGTCATCATTTTTGGTTTTGAACTGGAAGTGATGTTGCATGTTGGTATGACACCAGCAAACCCCCCCCCCCCCCCCTTTCCTCACAGGCCTGTAATAGAGACAGGGAACAAGACCAATGCCAGCAGGTCTCCTGGACTATAGCGGAGAAACTATTCCTCCCAGGCAGCCAAATGGACCATACAACTTCAGATTGTTTGTTAAAGATTATATTTTCCAAAGGTCCTCGACCTGAATAAGGGGAAAGTAATGTGGCCTGTGAAGAATTAAGCTAAAATCTTTCTCCCTGATTTACTTCCCCTTTTATTTTCAAGAAGTTTTAACACTGAGGTCATTACAAATGTGACCACCTTTGCAGTATGCTTAGACACTTCCAGAGAAATCTTTCTCATTGCTTCTGAGTACCTCTAATGCAGTGATCAGCAACCTTTTATAATAAAAGAGCCAAATGACATCAACATTTAGTACAAGAGATCACGTAAAAGCCTATATAAGAAACCCTGTGTGCATAACTGAAAATACACAATTTAACATTACTGATATGCTGATTAATAACTCATAAAGTTGCTGCAGCCTAAACACTGTTTATTATGAGTGCCTTATTAGGAAGTGGCACAGATAAGATCTCACAATAAGTAATAATATACACAGAAGCACATGGAACAATTATTCCAGTGAGCTGGATTCACACTTAGGTTACTGGCAGCTATTACCTCTGTCATTTCTAAGAAGCCCTTTAATCCAGTAAAAATCTTTGCCTGCCATTTCCTTCACAGGTGGGTTATTCTAGCATCCCATCTTCCCCCTTTTATATAGTGGTGGAAAGTGCCATCAAGTCACAGCAGACCTATGGCAACCCTTCATGAGGTTTTCAAATCAAGAGATGTTTAGAGGTGGTTTGCCATTGCCTGCCTCTGGATAGTGACGCTGGACTTCCTTGGTGGTCTCCCATTTGAGTACTAACCAAAGTCAGTCCTGCTTAGGTTCGAGATCTGATAGCACTGGGCTAGCTTGGGTCATCCAGGTCAGGACCCCTCCTATAAACCTTAAAGATTTTGTTTTCTTTTTAAAGAGCAATTCTTGGTTCTGTACTGAGTCCCATTTGGCTCTAGAGCCACAGATTGCAGACTGCTGCATTGAAGGAAGTTTGAGTACAGTGGCACCTTAAAGACCAACAAAGTTTTATTCAAGGTATCTTCACCGTCTGCCTATATGGAGATGGCTCTGGTCGCCCTTACAGATGACCACTGTAGACATCTGAAATGGGGCAGGGCAGTGCTGCTGTTATTACTAGACCTGACAGCAGCGTTCAACACGGTCGATCATGATCTACTGACCCACTGCCTCATCGACGTAGGAGTTCAGGGGACTGCCTTGCAGTGGTTTTCCTCATTCCTCCATGGTCAGGGACAGGGGGTGGCGCTGGGTGAGAGGATCTCCCCGTGATACTCACTGGAATGTGGGGTGCTGCAGGGGGTGATCCTCTTGTCAATGTTATTTAACATCTATATGTACCCCCTCGCCCACGTAGTCCAGAGGTATGGGCTGGAATGCCATCAATATGCAGATGACACCCAGCTCTTTCTGTTACTGGATGACTATCCATCTTCTGCCCCTGATGATCTGGCTGAGGCACTGGAGGCTGTGACTGAATGGTTGCAGCAGAGTCGGCTGAAGCGTAATCCATTCAAGACAGAAGTTGTGTACCTGAGTTGGAAGGGAGGAGATATGGGTATTAGGCTCCCCATGCTGGAAGGGGCACCTCTGGTGCCAATCCAGAAAGTGAGAAGCCTGGGAGTAACACTGGATGCCTTTGTTTCTATGGAGGCCCAGGTTGCTATAGTTACCTGATCTGCCTTCTTCCATGTTCAGCAGATTAGGTTCCTAAGACCCCATCTACCCTCCCAAGACTTGGCTACAGTGACCCATGCAATGGTCACTTCCAGGCTTGATTACTGCAATTCACTCTGCATAGGCTTACCCTTGAGGCTGACCCAGAAATTACAGCTAGTACAAAATGCAGCAGTGGCACCTGTGCAGGCTCATGTTCTGCAGGTGCTCCACCAATTGCATTGGCTGCCAGTTGAGTTCCGGATCCACTTCAAGGTGTTGGTTATAACTTTTAAAGCCTTACACAGCCTGGGACCAACATACCCGAGGGACTGTCTATTGCTGTATACGCCCCAAAGAGCATTATGCTCAATGGACCAGCATCTCCAAGAGGTCCCTGGCCCAAAAGACATCCATCTTGCCTCGACCAGGGCCAGGGCCTTTTCTGCCCTGGCCCTTGCCAGGTGGAACATGCTCCCCATGGAGATCAGGGACCTGCAGGATCTTCTTCAATTTTGCAGGGCCTGTAAGACAGAGCTGTTCTGCCAGGTCTTTGGCTGAGGCAACGGACGTCCATATATGGCCTCCCTGAGGTTTTTGCCACCCATTCTAACAACTGCTGGCCTCATCTACCGCTTATTACAGGCCAGAACCTCTTGCAACCATTTAAAAACTTTTACTATAAGACTGTGACCATCATTTTAATGTATATTGTAGTGTTTTAATATTTTAATTATTTATTGTATTAATGAAATGTTGCTTTTATTGTATTGATGGAGCTCACTTGTGGGAAGTGCGGGCTATAAATATAAATATATAAATACATAAAAATAAACATATGGACTATTAACTTCCGTTTCAAGGTATCTGAGGAAGTGTGCATGCACACAAAAGCTCAGACCTTGAATAAAACTCTGTTGGTCAGTTAGCCATACCTTTTATTGGCATACACAACTGTGTTGGTCTTAAAGGTGCCACTGGACTCAAACTTTGTTGTACTGCTTCGGACCAAAACGCAGAGCTGGTGCTACCATTAGGCCAACTAGGTGACTTAGAAAATAATCCTACTCACAGCCTGATCCTATGCACTTTATTTAATTTATTTACTTTATACATGGTCTACCTTTCTCACTGAGACACAGTGTAACTTAGTGCAATAATTCACATGAGACATCTAATAAACAATTGCAATAAGACTAGGATTACAGCAATTTGAAACAGAGCAAAAATAATTAAGCTTGGTATGTCAAACAATGCAGAAAATTATATTACTAAGGTAGAAAGCAACCTAACCCTAGTTCTCAAGACAAACCAAGCTCAACCTTGTGTGCCTGCGAGAACAGAGACTCAGTATGTGCACACTTCTTCACATACATTGAAACAGATTTCCTCAAATATTACATGCAGGTAAGGGGAGTTAGTTGTCAGGAAGAGATTATTAGAGACACGATGCATAAGTAATTGAGCAATAAATACAGCAAGATTGGACTAACAATATGGTAGGACATGTAAATAGCAGTTCTTTACATAGAACAAACAGATCAAACCCTACACCAAAGGATAAATGGACACAAATCTGACATCAAGAATCACACAACTGAGAAAAATGTAGAACTACTGCTGCAAAAGAGACTACTTGGTTTGGCAACTGTATCAATTGAACATGCCAAAGCATCAGCACTTGACCTGAAGGAATTGGTGACAAAATGTGCAAAGGAAAAAAAGCACACACAATGAGATTTTGATGTGCCTGAAATAGAAACACTCAAGAGACTTAAATTTTAACATCACAATTATTCAAAATGGTTTGTGTGCTAAAACTGTTTGCTGTTTGAGAAAGAAAATCAAAGATTGTTGTATTACTTATTTGCGCAATTTCTTTTAAATAAATAGCAATTTCAAGTTTGTGCTTTTCATTTTTCCTACAGTTCATCTGTTTTTGAAAATTGGTTAGCAATGGGGCCCCTGCAATAGTTTGCCTTTCCTAGAGCGCAAAAAAGCCTGGCACTGGCCCTGCCAACATGGCTGCCCACCTGGATCTACCTGCTGCACTGAAGGTGAGTGAAAAATGAAAGGATGGTTCTGTTTTCTCTGGAACCACTGTGCATGTGAAAATGGAGTGAGGGCTAGTGGCAAACTATCACGGCCAGCCAAATTTGCATGCACTGGTAGGCCACACTGTGAGGAGACTGAATGAAAAGAATGCCTTCATGGAAGAAAATTAGCAATTTGCTCCATCTCTAGTGAAATTTCCAGGGGTATAGCCTGCTAGTGCTCTGAAGAAGAAGCAGTATAAAAATATTCTTCATTTGGGCATATACTTTTTATTTACAACCTGATCATAAATCAATAAAGTTGATGGGGCTTAAAACCTAATATGCATGTGCAGGACTGCTACCTTACCTGTTATGGAAAAGAGAATAAGGTTTGAATTTCTGGTTTCACAAAAAAAATATAAAGCTGTCTGTGTAGTTTGATGTTTTGTTTAACATTATTTCTCAAATGCAAGCTTGCCTGAAGTGTGATTTTTTTTCCTTGAGTAGTTCGTTAACAACATAGGGCTCTCTATCTCTTAAAAATCACCACTCTGGGTACCATCAAGAAAGATTAAGTCAGTAAAGAAAAAAAAAACAATTCTACCGTTAAAAAATTGTATGAGGGGATAGTTTCTTTCTTACAGTGTTCTGAAGCTCCTTGAGAGGGGTATGTGTGAAAATCCCTTTACCCCTGTTTTTAAAAAATAGATTCATAAATACCTAATAAATATGGTGACGATTGGGCCCCATGCAATGTATTCACTGGCCATGCTTGACCCGTCAATCTGTCATTCTATAGGATAGCAAAAACTCATGGTCAAATATGCTTGAAGCAAAGCAGTGGCTGGGCCATTGTCTGCATCTGAATGGACTTTTGGATCCTTTTCTATCTATGGCCGCAAGCTGAGACTTCATCTGTACATTGAAATAAAGAGAAGATTGGGAGCATACAGTGAGCTTTCCCCCAAACCCCTATTTCCCCCTTTAACTTCAGGGAATCCAAGAGATTTTTATTGCCCTTAATGAAAAACCCTCCATAGGATCATGAGGTCGGCAGGCTTGGGGAGCTATTATTTCTGCAAAAGCAAACTTGCTTGGTTAGCGAGTTTTCCCAAGCTCTCATTTTATTGTGATTTCCAGTGGGGGATCTTGTTTCAAGGGGTATTATCAAAGTAAAGGACATTTCTTCTGGGGCTTATTTTACATAGATTAGATCTCATTATTCAACTTGCTCTTTAGTCTGTATTCTTTTTATAGGCTTCTGGCTATATGAATGAATTTAACAGCATGTGAATTTATTCTAATGAATAATACTCTTTCTGAGTGAAAAAAGAGGCAAAGTGCAGCTACAGTAATACTTTAAAGCTTGCATATCAACAATGCATTTCAGCCACATGGCAGTTTAATCTTATCTCAAGCCAGGTAGCTAAATACTGATTTCTATAAAAAATTTCCCAGAGCCTTCAGTTTTAAACAACTTCTTTACTGAGAGATGCTACCAGTCTCCTTTCTAGTAAATGTGTGTACATCTTTATGTAGAAGGGATGTTAAATGTTGTAGCTTTACAGGCCAGAAGTTCTGGGTGCAGATACACTTGTAAAAGCATATGTTAGTTTATGAGGGGAAACGATGCCTGTCATTTGGTAACTTAGAGACCAGTAGTTATCTTACACTTTGCAATTTTAACAGAACATGTTCCAGACCCACACTGCTGACAAGCTAAAACTGTAATGCTGGAGAAAGAATTTTTTTGTTAAGAGTTAAAGAAAGTTTGACTAAGGGATCACTGCTTTGGTGAAGAAATTTTGCAGGTTTTTTTCAATTGTTTTAAAACTTTGTAAAACCTATTTGACTAAAAGGAGAAACTGGACAAAAACAAAATTGTTGTTAACACTCTCACATCTTAAAAACCAGTGTTTCCAGGCTTTGTTTGACTTTTTTTTATTTAACCTTGTGCACACAATAAAAACAGAAGAACATAAGAGAAGCCAATGTTGGATCAGGCCAGTAGCCCATCCAGTCCAACACTCTGTGTCACACAGTGGCCAAAACCCAGGGGCCATCAGGAGGTCCACCAGCAGGGCCAGAACTCCAGAAGCCCTCACATTGCAGCCCCCCAACACACTCTGCAGAACCATAAAAACACACTTTGCAGAACCATGACAGACCTGTGTTCCTTGGCATATATGTTTTCATAGTGTGAATCAGAATGTTAAGTTCTGTGCATATTTAGCATGTACACAATGCGGATTTGTATCTTGCACTTGTTAAACAACAACAGGTGAAAGGGCCCTAAAAATGGAGTTGCAGTTTTAGAAATTCAGTTTTGAGATCTGAGGATGATCAGATAGGCAGTGAATAGGTGCCTGGTTGCATTTAGCAGCAGGAAAGCAAGTTATTTTAGCTCTATAGACTAGTTGGAGTACCAATTCATGGCAAACTCCAAAGTGAACTCCCAAGACCACAGGGAAACTTACACAGTAATGGAATCACAAAGACAAGTTCTGCCCCATTTACACATGTTAATCGGATCCCATGCAAATTGCCTGTGTATCTGTGTAGTGCTCCATATAATTAGGAACCCTTAATAAAAGAGGTATTCAATTGCATGAACAGAAACAAATATCACACAACAGTACATGCTTAAGCTCTATGAATTAATTAGTCTGTAAATGTTCATAGATTAGGAAAGAGATTGCCACTGGATCCCAGTCATACACTTCTGTTCATTGTTCATGCTCTGATAGATTCATGAAGGCAAGGACTATCAGTGGCTACTAGCCATGGTGGCTACTAACCATGTTCAGATGCAGCAAACCTCTGAATACCAGTGCCAGGAGGTGACATCAAGGGAAGGCCTTGGTCTCTATACCCTGTTTTTGGACTTCCATAGGAACTGGTTGGCCACTGTGTGAAACAGGATGCTGGAATAGATGGACCATTGGTCTGATCCAGCAGGCCTCATATGAGATAGAGTGTTCTTATAGTCAAGGTTCTTGAATATGAGTTCTTATATTTAACTCACTCAGATAATGTTTATTCAAAAACTGGACCCTCGAATGTGTTTGTGATTGTAAATATAGAACCATAGTGTTAGTTTAAATTCATTAACATGGAGGTAGTTTTCTGTAAACATTCTTCTACCTTGCATGAAGATCAAGAAGACAGTAGACATTGTTGAAACCTCTATAATTTGAAAATTGGAGAAATCAACACATAACAGAAACTCAATAGATCGGATCCAGTGTAATGTTTCTGCTTTCCACTCTTGTGCAAATAGAAACATGAGAAAAAGACCACAGTAGCCACTTGCTCTAAGTCAAACTTATTTTATTCTCTCTTGCATGAGATGTTGTACAATCAGTATCTGGGCACTACATGTGCTAGGTGCTGCACAATATCTTGCAGAAGTAGAATTACACTAAATCCATTTATGTTTCCACTTGTGCATTGCATTCAAGCCAATGTATATGCAAATGCTCTCTCAATTACCGTGCTTTTGGCATTGCAAGAATTGAGTTCCGGTTCCGGTCAGCTCAAGAGCAGACGCACAGAGAGAGTGCTCTCTCGGTATCTCCTAAAAAACCTTTGATTCTTCTTGGTTTTTGGACTACCACACTTTTTTCTTGTAGGGAGAAAAGTGGCAAGAGGCTTGGAGCTACAGCTGGGAAGGGGTGGTGGCATTGCAAGAATTAAAGCCAACTTCTAATTTAACATGTAAGTAAGTACCCATTGCTGAATTTTGGGGATGCAGTGCATGCTGACTTCTCCATCACAGCTGGAACTAAAGTTTGTTTTAAAACTTGAAAATTAGTTCCATTATCAACACAATAGAATTATACAATAGTGATACATCAGATTTGCAAGTTAATTTCAGTCAGAAAACTGATTTGATATCAAAGTTTGAGAACCAAGGAGTCATTAATTTTAAACTGACGAATTTTAATTTGTGTTTGCAATTTCAGTTGCTTAGGCAAATTGATGAAATTCCCTATACAGCAGACGAAGAAACAAACTCAGATCCAAATTTCAGCGCTTACAGACAGGCTCAGTTATAATGATCTTCCCTAAGGATGCATCCACATTTCAGATCAACAATTAGTTTTGTCTTTCACTATGCAGGTACTAAGCTTCATACATTTCCTGAATACATCATGTACTTCACTTCCTAGAGTAACAAGAGCAGCAGCAGGAACACTGAAAACAGATGATTTTAAAGTTCAAAATAGAAATTTAGTTTCCACTGTGTCCTTGAACAGAGCTGTCCTCTCAGTGCATCTGTTTGCTGCTGCTGAAATAAAGATTGTTTCATACTTGGCTTTGAGGATACTCAGGTGTTTGGTTCTGGGAGATCTCAACATCCATGCCAAATCTTCCTTGAATGCTCACAACTTCTTTGCAGCAATGACAGACATGGGGATGTCCCAGGGTGTGCATACATGTTTCAAGTCATGTTTGGTTTTTAGTGGGGGGGGGGGATGTTCAAGATGTGTAGTTTGGGGGTATGTCAAAACTGTTCTTGTCATGCAGCAGTCACTACTAAGTGAAAGACTTGTATTTATTTTTTATTTATTTAATTTCTGTTCTGCCCTCCCTGCCAGGGCAGGCTCAGGGCAGCTTACATCGAGTGTATAAAACAGCTAATACAAAATTAAATAAAATCACATAAATGTAATTATAAAACATACATAATATAAAGTGCTAGTATGATTCATGCATGATGGTGGGCATTAGCAGCATCCACAGGCATGTAGTCAGTTAACATAATAGTCACACTGTTAAGTGCTTGTTTGCAACTTCTTTGAGTTTTTTTGTTTGATTGTTGACATATACAATATAAAATAAAATAGAATTGTTTGAAAAAAAAACATAATAGTCTGGGTTATATCAGGCTGTTAATAATGATGGTAATATCAGGGCCACCTTTATTGGGTGCAGCTCCCTAATCAAAGGCCTAATGGAAGAGCTCTGTCTTGCAGGCCCTGCAGAACTGTAAAAAGTAACTTTGGCAAGAGTAGAGTGATCAGTTAAGATTGTCCATTCTCAGTGGCTGATAAATATAGATGGTTTCTTGTGGTCCTTTTCCCGTTAATGCGGCTAGTGGACTTGCTAAATCCTGGTTAATATTTGAAATAATTAATGATTTGGGTGGTTGTCATGATTACTCTCAGGAACCATGTATTACTGACTAGAGCCCAGATCACCCTTGGGAGCTCAATGTGTTCTAACTATAATTCAGACCCTAGTCTTCTATTTTTAGTAAACTACCTGAGCATGTGATGACAATCTAGCTCCATCTACTTTGGGGAAATACTTTTCATCTCAGTCAGTTTCATTCTGGCTTCTGCATTAGGTCTGGGACTGAAAACAGAAACTTCTTTGATTGGCTTCACGGATGACCTACGCCAGGAGACAGGAATCTCCTGTCTTGATTCTGCTGGAAATCAACATGGAATCCTGGATCATCTGTCTGTGTTATGGATTGGAGGTACCAGTCTGAGATGGTTTTATTCCTACAGGATGGGAAAATTTCAGATGTGTGTTGTTCACCTCCTAGCACATATACTGAGGATGCCATAATAGTCTGTTTTCTAAGCTTACCTATTAGGGAACCACTAGGAAATATTACTTGGGATGCAAGGATGTGCTTTTTTCTTACTCCTTCACATTTAACCTTTCATTTAATGGACTGAGGACTAATAAACTGAAGGTCAGTCTGAAAGGAAAAGCATTGATGGTTGATGGCTTAGTTGATCTTGGAGTTTATGTTTACAATCTCCTGGATGGTAGTGCACTTCCATTAAGATCAGTGTTGCAAGTTGCAGATATTATGGGGCCAGGTTTCGTTCTTTGCCTCTTCAGTGGTATCTGTAACCTGCATCACTTCCATCCACTTCAGTTGATATGATACTTGTGCCTTCTCCAGGAAAAGGTAAGCCTTGCCACTGTCATTTGTACCTGAGAACTTCAAGCCTTGGACTACTGCAGTCAACATAACATATGACTGCCCATGAAATGTTTGTAAATTTAACCTTGTCTAGAATGCAATGGCCATTGACCAATGGTTAAATCTCTTCCCTGTCTTCGGATCTGTTTTCACAAATGATTCAGTATTCTGCTATTGGTGTTAAACCCTCTGGGACAAGAACATCTAAAGGATCATCATATTTCTTATGAATCTATCTGTGTGCTTAAATCTTTATTCCCTGCTCTGGGTTTCCTCACCATTTGAAGTAAGATTGGTGATGACTAAATTGTCAAGCTTTTGTAGGGGAAGGAAGGTGGTTTTTTTTTTAATTGTCTGCTCAGATGTTGTATTACCAGTGATATATATTTGGTCTTAATGGCTTTACAATATATATTGTTTAAAACCATTTTGTTAGATGTTTTATGTCCATTTTTAGAAAGAGAATATAAGTATTTTAAATCAGTTGAAGTCTTAGACCTTTTAAAAATTTCTCCCCCTAAAATAACACTAAGTATTCACACTTGTACCCATGCAACCATGGTCTTTCCACTTACAGTGCATTACATGTTGGGCCCATGAAACAACCAGAATTAGTTTTCACTAAGATGTGAGCAGTCTGATTCTATACATGTCTCTGTGTATAAAGAGCAATCAAGTCACAGCTGACTTATGGTGTCCCCAGCAAGGGAGTTTAAAGACAAGTAAGAAGCAGAGGTGGTTTGCCATTGCCTTCCCCTTCCAAGTACTGACCTGGCTTAGCTTCCGACATCTGATGAGATCAGGCTATGCCATACCACTGTTGCATTCGAGGGCAGACCTAGTATTGACCGACCAGCTAGCTGACCCTCGATCCTATGCATATTTACTCAGAAATAAGGATTACTTCCAAGTAAGTAAGTATAAGATTTATTTATTTATTTGGTGCTTTTAACCCACATTTCTCCATCCTGTGAAGTAATTGCAAGTGTCCTACAATGTCAAGAAAACAAAATCCAGAAAACCCTCAGTTCCATAAACAATTTAAATACAAATTACCAAACAAGTAATCTAGGATGGGGCAGGTAGAACAGGTGGTAAGTAATGGCTCTGTCCTGGTGGAAACAGACAGGTAGGCAGGCCTTAGTAAATGACTGCAGAGTGAAAATGGTGAAGGAGGAGGGGAGTTTATGAAAGGAGAAAATATTTTTTTTTAAAAAAAATCCTGCCCAGGAAGGGCTGTAGCTGGCTCACCAGCCGAAGTTGGTGAAAGTCATTCCGGACTGCCACCAGTCTACCCTATGGGAAGGCTGGGTTGCCCTACTGTACTTTTTCAGCTCTACATATCCTCTTTGAGATATGGTGAGCAGAGCAGTACACAGTATTCCAGTATTATGCAATCTGGTTTGGATCGTGCTGTTTCCTTGCATCAGTAACAGACCATGCGAACTTTCACCACCTTAGTACACACTGCCCCCAATAGGCATTCTGTTGGTTCTTGGGTGTGTTCATTGAACTCATGTTTGTGATTTATACTCTTCAATTATTGAAGCTGATGACCGGAAGAATAACAAAGATGGCTGAAAGACACATAGAAAGACTAAACTCAGTGCTACCACTCACTTTACTTTTAGTGGACAGACTCTAGCAGGGACAAGGAGAGTTTATTTAGCAATGATGGCATTCAAAGCCCCCTAGCTTCTAAGTTGTACTTAAACAGCTTATTTTCCCAGGCCTGTTGGTGCATCAGAGCAACTAAGCTAATGGAAGCCAGGATGGCTAAGGATGCACACTGAGAGCAGCACTACCAACCATCAATAAAGGGATAATTTCCCAAATGTTTGAAAATTGGTTGAAAATCCTGTGTGTCTGCATTTTCACACTGCTTTCCTCTTTCCTGGCCCTCACCCATCATCTTTGTGTTAAAAAAATTAAAAAGGGGGAGGGGTGGAGGAGACCTGTGTGGCACACCTCTCAGTTTTAGTCTTCCTCATTTGACCTGGCTTGACTCAGTGTTCATTGTTCATGGACATAATTAATGAAATACTCATTGACCCCACTGGGGCACCTTATCTGAGCTCCTCACATTTCCCCTCCTGGCCATTTCTGCTTCTGGAGTCCAACAACCCATGGTAACCTCATTATCATTGTTTTATTAAATGAATCTCAGAGCAGTATAGGCTTGCAGCCGGTGCTTTGGCTGGCAAACAGTAATGCTCCCTCCCATTCCTCTAGGCTGCTGTGTTTCTCTGCCTTGTTCTCTCTCTTCCCATCATCTTTCCTTTTCTCTCCCCTCCCCTTCCTGCATATCCTTTTCCTTCTCACTCACATGCTGTGCATCCTGATCCTACCTGTGGTCCGCTGAGTCCCCACAGACCTGCACATAAAACCAAAGCCTTGCCAGTTTACCACCATTTCAGAGAAGCTCCTGCTACCCCCATCCCCAGCCCAGTCCTCTTCCTCTGTAGCTCCTTTTGCAAGTATGTAGTTGTCCAGCGAGACAGTACTTTCTGGCTGACACATGAGAATCAGGTTCTTTGGAAAGACCATTACTTCTGACTGGATGCAGTGGTGATGGCAGGATGTGTGTGTGCGTGCACTTAGGTAGCCTCTCCTTCCCATGGAGAAATAGGGCAGGATCCAGTCTGGATCCTAGTCATAATCCTATCCTCTTGAGGCTCCTGAAACTTACATTCAAGCAAACATGGCTAGCTTGAGCCAAGTTTCTGTGTCACACAAACAAACATATGGCCCTTCTCTGCTTCTCCCCTCCCAGGAGATTCATGGGCTGTGCATGGAATCTCTTGTGCCGTTGGCAACTGGAGTTATTTGCTTCACTTAACTCTGCTATAAAGTGCACTCTAGTTAAAATAATGGCAGCTCTGTTACAGGACTCAAAAACAGTGGGACGTATGGGGACTGTGTGTAATCCATGTGTGCCCTATGGTTTTTCTGGCTGCGCTCTAGAATATACCTGATAAAGAAGAAGGGGCTATTAGAGGGAATATGCTCTTTTTGGTTTCCTGTGTTTAAATATAGGCTGTCATTGTGAGCTTTTTTGTTTCACCCATTTTCATTGCTGGTGTTCCCAGTTTGTTTCTTTTATGGTACTTCATGCTATTTATATAGTATTTAAATGTCATTTGTATGTTATATGCCATTCATATAAAATGGATGCAAAAATAACACTAACAATTGCATAAATTTAACAAGAGCAGTTTGGTGTGAGGCAACTGAAAATGGTGGGTTTGATTTGCACAAGGAAAATGTGGAAACATAACGGGGGTTTTCAAGCTGAAGAAGAGAGACTGCAAAATTAGGTAGTATCCCTACCCTGCCCTAGAGGGTGATTAATGTGCAATCCCAGGCATAGTTACTCCAGTCAAAATCCATGATTACACTGTAGAAAGGTAGGTAGATTTTTACATCTTTACATGTACAGCTGAGGTCAGGGATGTCACTTCTTTCCTATCCTGACTAGATACAGGCTTAGTGCCCCTATCATATTCTTTCTAAGGGTTGGAATGAGGATTGATTGGATCCCAACTAGTATTTCCACATTGCAAAGACTTCCACTGAGTGCAGATTTCACACTTTGCCCCTGTGGAAATGTAAAATAACCCCAGAGGCTCAAGGCAGGAAAACCACACTCCATGAGCAGAAGTCTTTGTACCTGCAGAAATACTGTCAGGATTCAGGTCTATGTTTTGTTCATCTTGCTTTTCAGCATTTAAACTTATTGTTAAACTTCTGTTTTATTAATTTCTAGAAAGATTTCTTTTAAAAAGAAGTAAATAGCTATTGTAATTGATAAACATGTTTTGAAGATTTTTTTTCCTCCTTCCTCTGATCAACGCAAGTCAGATTTCCTATGTAGTAGCTGAATCGTCTTCAGAATCCTGATCGTAATTAGACCACAAGGAGGTTGTTATGATGAAAAATAGAAAGATGAAAGTCTTTGAACAATAGCAAAAGAGTTCTAGTCTACACATATTTGACAGTTTGGGATTTTTTTAAAAAACAAACCCATAATTTAAATAGCTTTTCTTTAAGAAAATTACCAAAGTTGCATCTCTTTCAGAACCCTCTCCGTTAACTGAAAGGAGCTCTCCATGGTCTCTCAGTCTTTTCCATCCACTTCTATCAGACATGTCAGGTACTGAACCAACAATTACATAGGCATTTATTTATTTAAATACTTTATTCTATTTTTCTCCCACTCAAAGCAGCTTACAAAATGAGTGCATAAGCCAAAATAGAGGTGGAATTAAGACATACAACCCAACAGGGTCCCAGTACACCCTTAAGGCAAGTCATAAACCACAGGGTTATGTGCGCTTGTCTAATCTGTATCTTCTCCTAAGAGGATCCTTTAGTAGGCCTGATCTGCTTTGTCATCTTCTTACTATTATAATAACAATCCAATGATGCGTGCCTGTGTTATTCCCATTATGCATCCTGCTGAGGCCAGGAGTAACATTTTGCTAGGTGCGCAAATGAAAAAAAACAACAGAATCTGATCTCAGCTCTCCCAGTACCCAGGCTAAAAAAATCAGCTTCCCATTTCCCTGTGCTCCTGACAAATGATACAAATCTGAAAATAAATTATTTGTTAGATTCTGTATGCCGCCGTTCCTCTGAGAAGTTCAGAGCAGCATTTTCACCCTGTGAGGTGGGTTAGGCTGAGAAATTACTGAAGATTACTTTGCTAGATTCACGGAGTGGAAATCTGAGCCTGAATTTCTCATATTCAAGCCCAACGATTTATAGTAACACCCTGCTAAGACCATTTTATCACTGCATTATTTTTTTTACTGATGTAGTACCAATTTCCTACATTGTATCTAATGAGGTAATGCCATTTATCTGCATTGTATCTAAATTCTGAATTCTGTATAATATTCTATGCTTGTTTCAGATTTCTGTAAATCCTAGTTGTAGTCAGGCCGATAGCTACAGTGGGGCTTCTCGGGGCTGGGGGCCCCCTTACTGCCCAGGTTTCCTGACATTTTGCCGAGCTGGGTGGAGAGAGCTGTTTCAGGCTGTGTGGCAAGGGGAGGCTCAACCCTTCACTATGCCTCTCCTTTGGTGGCTTGTATGAGAGACCGGGGCTTCTATAGGGTGCTCCCGGGGCTTCTATAGGGTGCTCCCAGGCCAAAATTATTTAACCCCCCCCCCCCAATTAAAAAATCCTAGCTACGGGCCTGGTTGTAGTACATTGCTTATTAGATGTCTCATCCTATTGATTGTGTCAACTTATATGGCCTTGAGTCTCACTGAGAGAGGTGGGCTATAAAGTGGTAAAATAAAATAAAAATAAATAGATGGGCTTAGATGGATATAACTCATAGTTTAGGATGGCACTGCAAATTACTTGAGAATCTCATCAAAGCCAGCATCAAAAACTGTCTTGCTGGCTTCTTTAAAAAATAGTCCAGGGCATAATCGTGTAATATTTTGCATTCATAGAGTATTCTGGAGTACTGAAAGCAGTTCACACAACTGGCAGTAAACTCAGACACTTCACTCTGCAGAAGTATCTATTTACTTAATTTTTACCTCACCTTCCTCCTCATAGGGACTCAAAGCAGCTTACATCATTCTCTTCTCCTTTATTTTGTCCTCACAACAACCCTGCGAGGTGAGGCCGAGAGTGTGTGACTTGCCCCAAATCAGCCAGCACACTTCCATGACAGACTGGAGATTCAAACCTGAGTTTCTCAGATCCTGGTCCAACACTCTAACCACTATGCCATCCTGTCTACACCATACTACATAGTATACAGATATATGGCAACGCACCCAACCATCCTCCAAATTGTGCAGAGGACTGGCTCACAAATGCATTTGGGAGTGCAAAGGGAGCGCAAGGATTACCAATTATTATCCACAAGGGCTCCTGCTCCTATTACTTCTGAGTCAGAATCTCACATGAGCCTAACAGTAGGCTGTGCAAGCTGAAGACAGTCCAGTTTTGCTTGTGCATGGGGATGGGGTAACTGATTTCTCTCCTCCACCTTCCTGGCTTAGTCCCTTTTGTCACATTGCAAGCAAATCCAGAGTTGCATTTGAGAGAACTGGGAGAGCAGGAGACTATAACCCAGGCAAGAAAAACAAAGGAGCCTTCCCCTTATCTGTGTAGAGACCTTCGGGTTCAAACCAATACTTTCAAAAACAGAACAGAAACATATAATCTTACTGTGATGCTCTTGGAGGGGGGGATCTGAAAGAAATTACTTATATACCTTGTTTAATATTTTGATGCATGTGTTGAATTAAATTGTGTCACCCTGATTCCACCTGCCTCGTTTCTCTGTGAACGTGGCTCTTCTAGTTCGTTTAACAAAAAAATAACAGATTTGTGTTGATGGTGTTTTGTTCTTGATAGTGAGAGAAGTTGTTACTGAAAAAAAGAATCCGCTACTCACCCCGAAGCAATCACTAACATTCCAGGCCCCGACTATAAAAAGGAATGAAGAGAGCAGATGGAAGCAAACAAAAATTGTATTAATAATACATAACAAAGTGCTGCCTGCAAATGATATTTCAATAGAGTGGAAAAAAATAAGAGAAGTGTAGCTTTCATTGGACCTTAATGTCTTTATCCCTCTCTAATGCTTCCATCTTCAAGCGGCTCCCTTTTATTGACACAACAACACAAATTGCAGAAGTAAATTGAATCACGGACTTGGAATGTAAAAATCAATGAGAAATAATTTTGTAGCACTAGAGTGACTAGTATAATGCTAGGTATTCATTTAATTAACCATGAGCTTTTCCACATAATGCACATTCATTGCCAGCTTTTCAGCTCCTAGTTATTCCAGGAATAATGGGTTTGGGATTCATCTTTAGGAAAAAAAAAACTGCATTAATATTTGAAAGCATTTAAATCCATTAGTGGGTCATCTGAACACTGCAGGTCACTTTTACATTGCTAATTGAAACAATAGTAATGGATTATAATCTACCGTCTAATAATGCTCTGCGTGTTTTACCGGTTTTATATCTGTGGATTCCAGGAAATATGTAAATTTGTTGCTGAACCATTCTAAAATATGGAAATCTAAGTTGCAAATAAAACTATTTCTCGCCAAAAAAAAAGATGATACACAGCATTAATAAACCAAAGAGTTACATTATATTTTAGTGTCAGGAGAAATTTCTTTCAATAGACCTTCTAGTGCTCATTGCTTCTATGCTGAAGGCTTAACATCTGGCACTCACATTTTCCACATTACGATTAGGAGAAAGTGAATATCATTAAAACCAGCAAGTAAACAATCATGTCATTGTTTCCATATGTGAGCTATACATTGACTCTGTGTTCTGAAAGCCTTTTCCTTTGGGGAGGGGTCCAACATGAATTTATGCAAATGTTTTGTTTTCCATGGCTCCATTTAAATTACCCAGGCATTTCTGCATTTCGTGATGATAATTGTGCCATGTGCAAATGTGAACATGTTTCTCTCCCTCTCTTAAAAAAAGCAGAACTGGTAAAGGTAAAAAAAAAGTCTGATAATTGAATGATACTTAAAGCCTCATTTTCATTTTTAATTAAATGCACGTCTTGTGCTCTTACCTGAGTCTTCATGGACTTAATTACATTCTGATGGTGCAGGCAAGTCAAAAAGGCACTTCTCATTAGACTGAGTGGGAAACAGCTTTAATATATTCTCATGCCTGTGTGTGTGAATTTCAGGATTTTTTTATTTTGTGTGCACATACAGAGATGTACCTGCAAGTTGATTTATAAAAACATATATCTTCTAACTTTCAGTTGTATTGCAGTGAAATAGACTGCCCATGAACTACAATTGTTTTGACCTTTGTGATCTACATTCCAGAACAGTTCACAGTAGTTCAAACCCTAGACATGAATTTGATTCAGCGTTTGGCTTCTATTTTGTTATAGCTAAGACCTATGTCTTAGTTGTCTAGAGGTCTTCTAGAACCACCAAAACATTTGTACAATCGATTTTTTTTGCTGTTTAAATATGCTATATTGTGATGGGTCTGTCTTACACACTGTTAATTTAAATAGCTGGGTATAGTGATCCCTGTAACATTTCCTTTGTAGAGTTTCTGGTTTTCCCCTCATGGTCTCAGATATAGGGATGGGCACAACTGAACCACAAACCAAACCATGAACCAATACAAACTGGGAGGTTAGTTTATGAACTCAACCAGTTCATAGTGGTTCATAACCGCTACTTTCTGCTCCCCACTGCTTTTGGTGGGGAGCAGAAAGCTGGGGCTTGGAGTAAAAACAGCTGAGTGATGGGAAGCAGAAAGCAGGGGGTAAAATGGCTCAAAGCTCAACTGGTTTTTGTTAAGAGAAGAAAGCAGGGAGTTCAATGGCCTCAAGCCATAAAATCTCTAGAATTCTGTGGTGGCTCTTTGGTTCACAAACTTCAGTTTGTGAACCAAAAACCATGCACGATTTGTCACAAACTTATGTTTGTGAGCCAGTTTGTGCCTGTCCCTACTCAGATATACATGATGACACTGCAGAGTGTCTTAGACATCCTTGCTTTTAGCAACTTTGGGTGCAAATCTGATGTGCATCCAGATGTTCATGAAAATGCTATTGTTCTTCATTAATTTTAAGGGAATGCCAATCCCGATGCACATTCAAATGCCCATGATATCCTTTGGTTTCAAAGGATTGTGTTTGGAGATGACTGTCTCTGTACTTAAGATGCATACTCCAGCTAGTTGATGGAAGAATTTATCCATCCAGCTTACAATAATTTTATTTCCCAAAAGAAAGTTAATCAGAAAGGATAAGAAAGAAAAGGACTTAGGACCTGCAGCAGCAGAACTGTGATTTCTGCTATGAAAATCAAACTTGCTGGATCAGCACCACAATTCTAGCTAGGACTTTTCTGTTACTATGAACAATAGGTGTTGAAAAACCACTTAACATTAAGAACAAGAGACGTTCTATATACTTACACTGCCATCTTGAGCAGTCTGATAACCTTCTAAATCCACTGGAGTCAATGGGTTTAAAAGGGCATAAGTCCATTTAAGATTGCTCTAAAGCAGTGGTTCTTAACCTGGGTTCGATTGAACCCTAGGGGTTCGGCAAGTTAGTCTCAGGGGTTCGGTGGGGCCTCCAACTTAGTACTATTACTAAGTACTAAGAATTATTTTTCACTAAAGAAGGGTTCGGTGAATGTGCATATGAAACTGGTGGGGTTCGGTACCTCCAACAAGGTTAAGAACCACTGCTCTAAAGGATCTAAAGACTGTTATAACATCTTACTAAGGTTGCAGTATTATGCACATGTACTAGAAACTACGGCCCCTTGAACTCAGATACATTAATCCCTGAAAATATTATTATGATTGAGTCATTTGTATGTGCACCAATCATTTCATATTTTTAAATCAATAATCATAGAGACAGCCTTACAATTTAGGTTAGTGTCATCCCCATACTATATGTGAGGAAGAGATCTAGGAGGCTGCCACATTCCTGGGACTACCTGGAGCTGACAGGCCTGCCATCTGAATACCAGACTGTGGCTTGGATCCAATAATGCACAAGGGGAAACCCAAAAGGAGTTAGCTCAGTTCTGACAGTACAAATGGAAATGCAAATAGGAATGTAATCAATTTGATAAAGTGGCCACCATTACCTTTTTCTTGCATTTCCACTTGTGCAAGAGCACTAGTATAAGAGGAAATTTTGTGCTGGATCCCACCCTATGTATACTTGTCCCCCGCCGCCTCCCGTTGGATTAAATTGCATTTTGAGCAGAGAAGAAGAGAGAAGGGAAGAAACTGGATCTACACCCCGCCCTTCACTACCTGAAGGAGTCTCAGAGCAGCTTACAAACTCCTTTCCCTTCCCCTCCCCACAACAGACACCCTGTGAGGCAGGTGGGGCTGAGAGAGCCCTTGAGAGAACAGCTCTGAAAGAATTAATGACTGACTCAAGGTTGCTCCAGCAGCTGCATGTGGAGAAGTGGGGAATCAAACCTAGTTCTACCAGATTAGAGTCCATGCTCTTAACCTCAACACCGAACTGGTTCTGTGATAATACATTGGTCTCATTAAAATACGGCTTTCACATTATTAATTTAGTTGCAGGACTAGGCATGACATTAATTTACACCACATCTTGATATAGTAGTATGGTATTGTATCTCATGTGATATTGCTCAAAACAAATTTGATTATAAGCAAGCTTGACAATTTAAATTTGTACATTCATTTTTAAAGATACGACAATGAAGAAAACATATTAGGTGTTGCTGAAAGGAAGGCTATTCTGGAATTCCTAAGTTTTCTGAAGGCTACTGCAAACCAATTTTTTTATCCATTCCCCACCCTGTATGAACTACCAGGAACTAGTGAGCTCTTTTGCCTTGCTTCCTTTTCTGTACTAACCAAGTTGGGTGCATATGGTACCAAATGTATCACAGCACACCCAGCCATCACCTTAAATAAAAGTTCTGATTTCACCACCCATAGATAGATCAAGAATCCTTGCTCCTCTCTAGGGCCAGCATGCAAACTGTTTATTTTCTGAAGGCCTCCCCCAAAATAGGCAACAAGTGGGGACTCACAAGAACTTGCAGAAGGCATCTCATTTTCCCCTCCCCCCATTATTTCCTCTTTCCCTTTCCTGAAAGCCCCCATAGACTCTCCCCTTTTCCTGCTTCCTTCTAGAGTTGTCAACCTCCATGTGAGAGCTGGAGAGTTCCCAAATTCCAGCAGATCTTCCAAATACAGAGATCAGTTCCTCCTTGGGGCTGCCAGCTCCAGGCTGGTGGTGGAGCCTTGGGAGGGCAAAGTTTGGAGAGGGAAGCAACCTCAGCAGAGTATAATGCCATACAGTCCACTCTCCAAAGCAACCATTTTCTCCAGTGGAACTAATCTCTGTCATCTGGAGAGCAGTTGTAATTCCAGATGATCTCAAGCTCCCACCTAGAGGTTGGCAACCCTAGTTCCCTCAGAGGGAAGAGTCTATGGCCTTATACTCCTCTGAGGTTCCTTCCCTCCTCAGATCCCACCCCTCAGGCTCCACCCCCCCAAAAAAAATCTCTCAGAATTTCCTAACATTGCATTGCCAACCCTATCCCCTTCCCACCCAACAGCCAACCTACCTTTTTCTGTCCCTCTTCCCATTCCCTCTTCCCTGCCAGCCTCTAACTAGGAAAGCTGTGGCCCAGTTGTGTGGTACTGGTCCTTGGGCCAGGCCTACTTGCATAGTAGGGAACTTTCAAGGAGTTCTGGAGTGGCACCTCACTTCCACCTGTATCCCCCTCCCCATTCTATTTCCTCTTTCCTCCTCCTGGCAACCCCCATATCCTCTGTCCTTTCCCTGCCTCATTCTGTCTTTCCCAGCCATTCACCAACCAACTATTATCTGCCTTCCATCTTCAGCTATATTTATTATCTATTTACTTCATTTTAGGGTTGCTAGCCCCAGGTTTGGGTGGGGGTTGCCCTGCTTCTAGGGGCTTCAATCTGCCCTCAACTAGCTAGTTGGTGGGGGAAGCCCCACTCCCAAGCCCCACCCTCAAGAGCAACCACCCACTTGGCCACCCCTCTCCCTCCCCCCTGCCTGATTTAAAGGGCTTCAGCCAATCAGCTAAAGCCCTTTAAATTGGGCAGGAGGGGAGGGAGAGGGGTGGCTGTGTGAGTGGTAGCTCCTGGGGGTAGGGCTTGTGGGCATCCCCACCCAGCCCAGGAATGCCCCCCAAATCCCCCCCGGAGCAACGAGGGGACCTGGCAACCCAACTTCATTATACCCTACCTGTATCCACAGTAGGGACCAAAGCAGCTTACATTATTCTTCTGTGTGGTAGGTTAAGATGAAAGTATATGATTGGTCCAAAATCACCAGTGAGCTTCCACAGCAAGATGGAGATTTGAACCTGGATCTCCCAGACCCTACTCTGTTGCTATAACTGCTACACCACATTGGCTTTCATAGGGTGGCTGTTGTTGAACAGTAGCAAACAGCCAGGCCTAATTGAGTCAAGCAAGTTGGCAGTATCAAGTCATGCAAAGGTTGTTGTTAGGCCTAGGGTACCAACCTCCAGGTAGAACCTGGAGATCCCCAAGAATTACAACTGAATTCCAGATGATAGAGATCTGTCCCCCTGGAGAAAATGACTGCTTTGGACAGTGGATTCTATGGAATTAGATTTGGATGAGGCCTCTCCCCTCCCCAAACACTGCCCTTCTCAAACTCCACCACAAAATTCTCCAGGAATTTCCAAACCTGAAGCTAGTAACCCTAGTTATGCCTGGCTCCCAAGAATCCTATCTCAAAGGCCAAAACTTTAAGCCTGGAAAGTACCCTAACCTTGCCTACTGCTTTTTTACTCACAGAAACCCAACCTGGAATACTGTGATTGCCACAGCCACAGCCACAGCCACAGCGGGAATCTGTTGCTTAAAGCTACAAGCGCTCCTTTTATCATTTGAGGATTTTTATCCCCCCCCCAATGTATTTTTTTTAGCTTTCACATTTTTGTGAAAACCTGGGGCCCTTTTCAGGTTTGTAGAAAGACATGTTTTGTATGTTTACAACTCTAGTCACTGGATTTAAGTATCCTCAGATTTGGTCTACTTCTGTTTCGCTATTGGTTTATAGATATTTTAAATATAATATTATGACAGCATTTGCAAAGGGATCTGACAAAGTTTACCAGCAACACTAACCAGATTTTTGTTACACTCAAATATTTTCTAAGGAGCATGGATAACTCAGGGAAGGAAGGCAACAAGGAACACCCCGATCTCATCTGCTCTCAGAAGCTAAGCAGGGTCAGCACTTAGAAGGGAGACCTCCAAGGAAGGCTCTGCAGTGGAAAGCAATGTCAAGCCACCTCTGCTTCTCACTTGTCTTGAAAGCCCCTTGCTAGGGTTGCCATAAGTCTGTTATGCACATTACACACACAGTCATTCACACCCACCCACACTAGCACATTGACATGAGCTCTGCTTAGACCAGCAGTACTAATAGCGGATGGTTTTATTGATTGATTCATTTTTTTAAAATTAATCCATCTTTCCACTGAATCAGGGTCCACAAAATGATGAACATAAAAACGTGAAAACATTTAAACAATTAAAATTCAGTTAAAATATAAAATGCAAATAAAAGCATTTTACTGAAGATATTATTTAAGATTTAAAAGATATTTCAGGAAATTAGCATTTTAAAAGTTTATGCATATACCGTACATAATATTGTTATGAGTTTCCTGCCTGAATACTATGAATTATGCTATTCTGAAGTGTCATTTGATGGGAATCAGGATCTTTGACAAAAGAATTTTAATGTTCTTTTTTTAAATATATTTTTATTAATTTTTTAATAATAAGTAGTGGTTAATAAAAGTACAGTGAAGATAAAGCGTACATTTGTATCATATCATGTTTTTAGCTATCTTGTTGTTATTATACATCTAACAGTGTTGATAACTCTCTTAATCATTGCAATGAGTGTTGTAATATTGAACTATAGATCATAAGGATAACTTAGGTAATAAAAAGTAACTGTGCATGAGTAAAATAAGTGAGGTTTAGCCAGGATACAACTTGACGTTGTTGACAGAATGTTATAGTGTTGATTATTGGTATAGTAGTGTCAGATATGTATTGTTGTGAGGTTGGAGGTCTGAGGCAGTGATAAATTCCATAAATGAAAACCATTTTCAAACAGAATTGGACTGTTTAGGGTAGATTTCAGATAGGGGTAGGCGATCCGTGATTTTTTTCTAGGATAAGGTGATTCCATACTTTGGTGAATCATCAGGATCGCGTGGGAGCCTTGTCTGATTTCCCCTTGGATGCAATTGATGTTAAGGTTAATGTTCTTTAACAGTTGAAGATTTTTATTCCTTTGCTGTTTGTGGCCGCAGCACCAAGGGGAGGGGTGAAGCAGGGGCCAAAGGCAAAGAGGCCCTCCCTACCCAGCCACATGTTAACCCCATTTACACTTCAGTTGAAATAATACACCCGCACACAAAGTTTTTCAGAGAAATGTGGAATAAAATTGGCCACAACTTTATTGGTTACAGCTGTAGTCTGCATTGGGACAGCATGGGGTACCGGCTCCAGTTCATCGACTGACCCACCTGCCAGTCGATGATCCACTGGTACCTTGAGATGACAGGTCTCTGGATCCCACAAGGGTGAACACCCCGAGGTGGTCTCCCCTGCCACCTGAGTGTGAGGGTAATCCCCGGGCATGCCCCTGAGCTGGGCATACCACTTGACCCTCATGCCAAGATCCCTTATGAGGATGATGCCAAAAAGATGGTTAACTGGGTAGTGCAGTGCCTTTTGTTACAGCCAGGGCACCCCTGCCCCCAAACACCCAAGACCCTCTGACAGGGCCAGTGTCGGGTCATGTGGGTGCAAGCTTCCTGCATTTGCTGCTGGCCTGCCCCCTCCGCCTGGCAACAATTGCCGTGACTGCCCCTTCCTTCCCCCTCCCTGCAGTGCCACAATCAGGACCCTGTGTGAATCTGTGTCCCAGCTTGTCAGAGATGGTCTTCTGGTAGTCCTTTTTCCTTGAATGAGACTCATACTCAACAGAGTCTGGAGAAGATGACATCGCCAGTATAGGCAAAGGTAGCAGAGTGTGAATAAATGGCAGTCTGCCGATTCTGAGGACAGAGAGAGTATGAGTTGACTGAAGGTGAAGCACCTTGGAGTAGTTAGCCTTTTTCTGTGCATCTACTATGGGATACTGGATGTGCCTTGGAGGGGTGCTTTATATTCTGCTTGTTTATTTGTAAATAAAATGATATTACTGAAGTCTTCAATTCTCTCTCATCCAAGGGGGACGAAGCCAAGCTTGTGCTGTCCCTTGGATTGTGCTGTCCCTTGGATTGGTGTAGTGGTTAAGAGTGGTGGACTCTAATCTGGAGAACTGGGTTTGATTCCTCACTCTTCCACATGAAGCCAGCTGGATGACCTTGGACCAGTCACAGTTCTCTCAGGACTCTCTCAGCCCCACCTAACTCACAAGGTGCCTCTTGTGGGGAGAGGAAGGGAAGGAGAGTATAAATTGCTTTGAGATTCCTTCAGGTAGTGAAGAGGGGGGGTATAAAACCAACTCTTCTTCTTCTTCCTCCTCCTCCTCCTCCCATTGCATTGGGAAGTGGCCAGCCTATAACAATATGATGCACATGGTCTAAATGAAACTTACTTTGTACTTATTTGGTTCTTCCATTCATGTTTGCAGTTTTAATGGGTTTTTAATATTTTCACTGTTAATCATCTTTTCATCAAATGTTATCACTTTTTCAGTGCTGCTGACACCAGACACCATCGTAATATGTATCTCCTGATTCCAAATATTATTTAAGAACTGGTTGCTGTGTTATTTAGAGAAACTCTCACAGAGATTAGGGTCTTCTCAAAATCTCATATGTTGTTGTCATCCTGTCTTATTATTGTAATCTGTGAAAAACCAAGACCGTTAAACAATTCAAACAAATTGTTCATCAGTTTACATCCTCTTTTTTAAAAAGGCATTAAAGGTCTTGTTTTGTATTGAAAGAGCTGGGATGTGTAATTTCACAACACGAAACATTGCTTGTCTTTGGACAGAGTTATTGTGGTTGAAAAATGAGAATGCTTTTCAAACTGAAAAGATCAGGAGGTTGATGTAATGAATCTCACAACCCCATTGCCGCATGGTCAAAGGTTCAAATGCAGATCAGGAAAGAAGCAACCTTCAGAGCAGTACCTGGCCTCTAGGAAATGAATTGGTATTCCCAATCCCCACCTCACAAAGGCAATTACTCAAGACAAGCTGAGCAATGAGGCAACAGCTTGTGTGAGGAGATGAAAAAGTTCCTGAGCTTTTGAAATATTTTGAGACAAGATGGAAACTAAAGTTTACAGTAAACTTCGGCATGGGAGTGTGTTTTGTTTCTTTTGTTTTTGTTATTAATTTTCAAAGGCACTGTTCTGTTATTGGGTTGCTTCTGTGGGTTTGTTTCATTATTCTTTCTTTCATAACTGTTTCATTTTCATAATCCTATATTTTTTTATTTGCCACTAGTTTCAATGGAAGATACCCTCCCCTCCTTGGTTTTCCATCCAAATTGGACAAAAGAAGAAGAAGAAGAAGAAGAAGAGATTGGATTTATACTCCGCCCTTCACTCGGAGTGGCTTACAAACTCCTTCCCCTTCCCCTCCCCACAACAGACACCCTATGAGGTAGGTGGGACTGAGAGAGCTCTTTTCAGAACTGTCCTTGGGAGAACAGCTCTGGCAGAGCTATGGCTTGCCCAAGGTCATCCAGCAGCTGCAAGTGGAGGAGTGGGGAATCAAACCCAGTTCTCCCAGATTAGAGTCCACACACTTAACCACTACACCAAACTGTCTTAACCACGACACCAAAACATAAGGAAACTGTAGTACTACATGAGGACATTTACATTGTCAAATTTCAGGTAGATAGAAAAAATGGACCCCTTTTTAAGTCAATGAAAGTTTATCATTATAGTCTATGAGAGAACTGATAGAAAAGATTCACTGCAGCCACTTAGTTTGAAGACAGAAACACGAGGAAAATCCAAACTGACAAGGCGAGGACATTTGGTGGTACAAGGAGGTTAAATCACCTAGGTGGGCAGGCAGCAGTCTTCAAATAGATTTGTTTGGATGAGGGACAAATTTTGGAGAGCAACAGGCACGCAAGGGAGTACAGACTGTGAGGGAAAACTGGTCACAGCAGGGAGGAGAGAGGAAGGCAAAGTCCCACCCCCCATCCTTCAGAACTGGAATAACTCACACATGTTATGTTATCCTAGTAGCTACAGTTTGCAGTCAATCAAAATAGCCAGAGCCTGTCTCCCTCTCCCCCTAAGGAACACTGAACTCTCTTTGTGCCCTTATTAAGAAAATGTTGCCTGCCTTGGGAAAATAAAGTAATAGAGGCAGAGACTGCAATAACAAAAGAAACCAGAACAAAAAGAAAGAAAATGATGCTTTTCTTTTGTTATAGGCTGTTTAGATGGGAACTTTGTTTCCTTTTCGTATTAATTATGAAACATGTTTGCTTTTCGTATTAATTATGAAACATCCCATTTTCATAATAGTTATAATTAATAAAAAAAAGAAATAGACAAACCTAGTTTTCAGGTAAAGGTAAAGGTTTCCCTTGCTTGAAAGCCAGTTAAATCCGACTCTGGGGGACAGTGCTCATCTCCATTTCCAAGCCAAAAAGACAGTGCTGTCCAAAGACTTCTTCGTGGTCATCTGGCTGGCATGACTAAACACTGAGGTGCATGGAATGCTGTTACCTTCCCACCAAAGCGGTACCTATTTATCTACTTGCAATTTCTTGCTTTCGAACTGCTAGGTTGGCAGGAGCTGGGGCCAGAGACGGGAGCTCACTCTGTCATGCAGCACTCGGGTCTTGAACTGCTGAACTACTGTGCTTCTGGTCTGCAGTTCAATGTCTTAACCACTTGAGCCACCATGGCTCAGGTAGCAGTATAGAACTTTGGAAAAGAGTCAAAAGAAGTTGTGACATTTCTATAGATGTAGAAGATTATGGTAAGAGAGGAGAGTCACTGAAAATAGGTAAAATCCAGAATGTTACAGGTTCATATTTAAAGAAATTGGTGCTGTTTATAGCATGCAACTGAAGCCAAGCTCAGAGCAGAAACTTTGGCACAGCTAAAAGTTCACCTACCAAAGAAAAATGAAATGTTTGGAAATTCACAGGAGAGAAAGAAGGCACAAGAAATCTTATCATGCATGTGCTCATGAGCTGAACTTGCAATAACGGTCTGCTAACAGGGAAATTATACTGTGACTGAAAGAAGAGGTGGTGCTGAAAAAGAAATCTGCAAGGGGAAATTGTCAATAGCAGCTGAATAAAAACAGTGGACTAGTGGACCTGCCATCTTATGCTAAACAGAGAAACGGCTTTTTTTATGGTGGCACCAAAACTTTGGAATTCCCTCCCCAGAAAGATTTGTCTGTCTCCCTCTATTGATATCTTCCACCAGTGGGTGAAGATTTTTGGTTTCATTTGGCATACCTCTAGTAATGGTTATTGGCCTCCTCCCTGGTTCTGGTGCCGTAATTGTTCAGATGTTTTAATATTTTCATGTTCGCTGCACTGGGGACCCTGACTGGGTGGAATGGTGGCATAAAATATTTTAAAGAAAGGAATATACACTCCCAAACTGTCATCCATGAGGTGGCAAATGTATGGTTAGTAATCAGCCTGCATCCTGCTACTTCATACACAGAGACATGTGTGATGGCGAGGTGGGGAGCAAAACTTCAAAAGCTTATAGACTGATGTTTTTTTCAGAATCCTTGGGGGGTGAGAGAGAGAGAGAGAGAGAGAGAGAGAGATTCCTTTGGTAGGATTTCAAAACAAGCTTCCATCTCAGCTGTGCAATATTTATTGCCCAAAATGATGTCCTGGAACTATTTATTCTATCTGGAAATCAGTTCTTCTTGCTTTTATTGTTGTTGAATTTTGAGCCAAACAGATATTTCTGTTTCTTTGCTTTTCTCTTCTTCCTTTGTCTGTTTTTTGAAAAGCACATTTACCAAAGGGATTTGATAATTCACTAGCAATTAACAAACAGTTCTCAGATTAAAAAGTCATTATCTGCACAATTGGTATGTTCAGAGAAACCTGCGCTATTTCACATGGTTGCTCATCTTTGACCTGTGATTCATAGCTCAGTGGGTTCTGATCGTGCTTATCATCACATTGAGTGGGGAGGAGACATTGTCAGAACTGTCTCTAAATTAGAAGGATGACTAAAGAGATATTAGGGAATTCCAGGGGACATTTCCTGTGAAAGTTAACTTTCTGTTCCTGCATGGCTGATTATTTTGTGCAGTTTATCTGTGTATTTTCTTCTACACTATGAATGATTTTGTTTTTCTGACAGTCCTTTCTAGACCAACTGATCTTTTAATCTGCATGCTATGGAGAGAAAGGGACAAGAAACTTTTGGGAAAGTCTCAGTAGATATTTAGAAGATCAGAATCTTGGGCATCTTTCTAAAAAGCCAGTGTGCTCTGTATTTGTCGTAAAGGCAGTTAAATATTCCTGGGGTCAATTTGGAACATCTGCTCCTGATTTAATGTTTTGCTTTCAATTATTTTAAATATGTTTTACCTGAAAATGATTTGTTTTAAAGGGTGAAGGGTGGTGGAGATTTTTATCTCTGTGAATGACAGCACTTCATCAGCATAGCAGCAGTTGCGCACTCAGGAAATTCCCCCATCTGCTCCCTTCTTGACTTTTAAAGGAATAGCAGCTATAAAACTGGATAGGAATGTTGGGGGGGACGGACCATGCACCACATACGTTCTAATGACTTTCACATATTCGGACTTAGGTCCACCTAGTCAGTTTCACCCATTTAAACTGAAAACCACACCCTATTGCAAAACTGATCACAATTGTCATTCAATACATTCTGTTACCGTGCAATAGATTCATATTACAGTCAGTCTTAAGAACAAAAGGGCTGCATTGGTAAATGCAGACTTGACCCCCCACTGGTGGGTTATATAGGTTACTCCCATAGAGCTTTCTACCAAAGTGATTTTCCCCCCTTAGCTAAGCTCCAGTTCTGGAGGTGGCCCTGGTGTGGCATAGTGTTCATCGAGCTGGACTACAGCCAGAGAGACCCAGGTTCAAATTCCTGCTTGCCATGAAACTAACTGGGTGGCCCTGGTCCAGTTATTTGCTCTTAGCCTAACCCTACATCCCAGAGTTGTTCTGAAGATAAAATGGAGGAAAGGAGATCCATGTACACCATGCTGAATGTTCTGAGGAAGGATGGGATAAAAGGGTGCTACATCAATAAGAAAAGCATTGTGGGAGATGGGCTGCAGGAGGCAAGTCTTGGACGGGGGGAAGGTTCTGTTCCCATCACGCACTTCTTTCACTGTTTCAGTTGGACCCCCAATCCACTCTTTCCATGGAACTGGGACAGTTTTTTATAACCATCCAGAACTGTCACACCATGTCTTTTGGTTCTTAAAAATCTTAAAAAATACACTGCTGAATGTTGCTGACAGTCATGTGAATGGAATCTGGATATGTGTGAAAACTAAAGATCATTATTTAATTTTGGGCTTTCACAAATGTCCTGTGGAAAAGAGACTGAGGAGTAACCTCTCAGAATCCCTAAGGGACTTCCGCATTAGATGGAGCTCCATTTTGGTTAGCCAGAATCACCCTGGGCATTTGGAAAAGTGGAAAGAAGGGACTGTTACTTTCCTTTCTTGTCATCTCCTTAAGCTTCCTAGGCTACCCATGAGGGCAAAGGTACATTGATCCTATATTGTCCATATTTCCTTCCTCCATGGAAGTGAAAATCCTGCTTGGGGAAGGTAATTTTGAGTGATAAAATTTTCAGAGGGGAAATGGCTATGCAGACTTCCTCCTTCCAATTTCCTCCATTTGTACCTAGATTGATGTGTATTTGTTTATGTTTGCTTATATATTCAAAGAAGAAGAAAAAGAAATTGGATTTATATCCTGCCTTTCACTTACTTGGAGTCTCAGAGCAGCTTACAAACTCCTTTCCCTTCCCCTCCCCCACAACAGACACCCTTGTGAGGTAGGTGAGGCTGAGAGAACTCTTCCCAGAGCTGTCCTTGACAGAGCAGCTGCGACAAAAATATGGCTTGCCCAAGATCATCCAGCAGCTGCAAGTGGAGGAGTGGGGAATCAAACTTGATTCTCCCAGAGTCCACACACTTAACCACCACACCAAACACCAATAACTCTACTTTGCAGCCTCTACAGAAAGCCAGAAGGGCAGCCCCCCCCCCCCCCCTTGGTAAGCTATTGCAGAGGCTTGGTGAATCTACACTATAGTTTAATTTTTTTGGAAAAGCCTTATGAAGATCTGCTACATATTTTAGGGGGTTGTGAAATGGTTAAAAAGGCTTGTAAAAAAGGTTTGCTTGATGTTAAACAAATCTTAGGAGCTTCATGTATCTTGTTGAATTATTTAAACAAGTTGGTTGAAAAAAACCTATCGACTGATTTATTGACAGCTGCCAAGATATCTACTGTTTACTACTGTGCTGGAAAAATTCAGTTGTACCTTCCATTTTAGAATGATGGTATGGAATTTGGGATATTGCTATTTTATTGAAAACAGGTTTGAAAACTGCAAAATTTTATTTAGAAATAGTCAATGTCTGCATTATTTTGGAATGATAGATTTAAAGGTATTCAGCCATATGCTTTGTTCTCTTTTAGATAGCTGTTTATATTGTATTTTCTTTTATGCCATATTGGATAGATTTTTGCACTTTTCTAAATAAAATAATAAATTAAATGTGGAAGGAAAAAAATGTAAGTCTATGTACAGTAAAATCTGAGCACTGGAATAATTACAAAACTGTGATCGGTAGTAGATTTTGTAAAAGGAATTCTACTATACATTGTGGCCTGTGATCAAAAATGGCATATGGTTTACGATTGCCACAATTCACTACCTTTCTCTTAATGGGGAAAACATTCCTTGACTCACCCTGGATCATTTTGGCTGAAGCTCAATATATAACTTTCTGGATCTCTGTCTTCCCTTTCGTGTTTTCTCCCTGACTATTTGAAGAGTTCCGGGACCTCCAGTAAATTTTGACTAACATGGAAATGATTAACTTCTGAACCTCTAAACTGAAAACATTCTCAAGTACACATGCCCTAAGAACAGAACAGGTCATATGCTGGCCAAATTCCTTCAAGTGCATCTGTGATGGAAGGCAGAGGAGAATTAGAAATTCAAGGAGAAGATTTAGGTGTTATCAATGCCATTATTTGTCAACAGGATGCAATCAGGCCTTCTTGATCACTCTTTTTCTTTTCCTTAGTAAACAACCTCCAGTGACTTCATTAAATATTAAGAAGCATTGCTATCTATTAATGTTATCAGGCATGTGAAATATGTCTGATGGATTTATTCTGCTGTAAAGGAACCATCTCCCGGTGTCTCTCCTGGGACTGTACTCCAGCTGTTTAAACTATAATTCCATCACTGGAAGGAGTGTTTGAGGCTGACCTCCACGTAATGTACTCATTGCTGCTCAGCCTGTAAATTGTAAATGAAACCTTTTGTAATAATGTTAAAATATGCATGCAGAGGAATGAGAGCATCAGAGGTCAGCAGCACAGCCTCTCCACTGGGTCGCTGTAGGCTCAGAGCAGCTGTCGGATATACACCAACAAAAACTATACCTAGAGGTTGATTATTGCATCGAGTATGTCCATAGCTGGACCAACAAAAACTATACCTAGGGGTTGATTATTGCATTGAGTATGTGCATAGCTGGACCAACAAAAACTAAACCTAAAGGTTGATTATTGCATCGAGTATATGCATGGCTGGACAACAAAAATTATACCTAGACGTTGATTATTGCATCGAGTGTGTGCATGGCTAGACTTGATGGATCTACCACTCTGGATATATGAATCTTAATCAGTTCTGAGAAGCTTTTCATTCCAGAGTTGGTTACTTACACTGTTCTCTCTTTATTAACGAAGATGCATGTAATTTTCTTGTATATGTTTATTGCCCTACATGGTATCATTAGAATATCATCTTCTACTTTTTGCCTTAGCTCCATCTGGACAGATTTTTTGCCTGCAATTGTGTACATATTGCCATATATAATGTCAGGACATAAATCAGAATGATTGTGGTCTAAGGCAGGAACATAGCCTGGTCTGTTCACGTCTCAGAGCCATGTTTATGTACAAGAGGGAATAGGAACACTAACATAATTCCCTGCAGTATGAATCTTCTGCCTGTTGCATTCCACCACTTCTCCCAGTTGTCAGCTCGGTATCTAGTTTTGCTCATCAAGCTCAGGCCCCCGAGCTGAATTTCCAGGTCTGAGACCTTGTGCAGCCACCTGCAGGGCCCTAAGCTGGTCTAGATCTGACAGGCATTTTGGAAGCAATGGCCAGTTCTATAACTGTTTACAGAACTGGACATGATTATGCAAGGCAGCATAGTTGCTAAATCCCTTTTTCCATATTTGGAAGTAGGAGCCCTGTTTGTCTGTGGAGTTATAGTTAGAGATTCTCAAATGCCCATCAATTCAGCTTGTGTCTGGTTCGCTAGTTGCAAACAGAAACCGATTTTTTTGATGATCGGTTTGATGGCTCATTGATCTGTTCATGGGTGTTTGGCAGGTTGTTTCACTATATTCCTTACCATGCAGTACAGTGCAATTGGTTTTTTGCACATGCACATTCTCATACAGCTTGAGCAGTGGCATAGTGTGGGTTGCCAGAGCCCGGGTCAAGGCAAGTATTGCGTCCCCTAACCTGTGGAGTGTTAGCACTCCCTGAGTCCCTTCCACCAGTCCAGTGAAACTGAAATCTGGTGAGTTTGTGAAATTTCACCATACACACAACTGAAAACTGTTCAGAAGCTTCACGTGGTTCAAAATGCTGCATATATTGGAATGCTGAAAGAGGATAGTGGGTATTATGACAAAATGGCTGTTTTGGGAGATAGAACCAATCACAAAATGGTTACCATCAGTAAGAGAACTGCAGAATGTTGGGAGGTTCTAAGCCAACCATCCTCCAACAATTACAGCAACTATTTCCAAATGGGCACTCCCTGAAGAGCCTAAGGTGATGTTAACTGGTGGACTCTGAAATATCTCCTGCTCCAGTGAGGGAGAGGAAAGCCAGTACTGGCTCTTTGCTTTGGGGAAGAAGCAAGTCGACACCAGGATGCCCACCAGCACCACACTGAGGATCACTGCCAGGGAATTTAATAGGCTGCTTGAACCTGCCCAACAACTAAAATATTTCAAATGAGGTCTTTCTGTGTTTGACCCCACTATGTGTGGCAGTTCTTTATTAATGGTAGGGTGCATACTACAGTAGCACTGCACTTGTGGAACACCCCTTCATCTGTATGGCATTTAATTTGTGCTGTTTCACATACCAGAACAAATCTCGGTGTCCTCCTAGATTTTGAGTTAGTTTTGGTTTCTTATGTTTTGCTGGGGGGTTTATTTTATTGTAAGTTTGTTGTATTTCTTTTTTCACTCCAGATGTTATAGTTATGTTATTTGTTACTCATTACGTTGTTTTAATTTCTGTCTTTTATGTCTTATTGTATGTCCATACATTTTGTTTTTAACTTATTTTTAGCCCCCCCCCCTTTATCTAAGAGAAGGGAAACAAGTCTTTTAAATAAATACATAGGAAAAATAGAGTATTTGGAGCACCTCTATGCATCTCTCATACAGCTAATCCAGCTATATTTAAGAAAGATGTTTGTACCTGTCATGTCAGTACACATGACATGTACTTGTCACTCGGCCTCTGCTGGAAAGTACATGCCTTTGTTTGTTTTCCGATACGTTAGTGTTGGGCAAAACACATATTTGCCCCAATGCAGGTTCATTTCTCCTGTCAATATTGTTTTGTTTTTTAATATGCAAATAAGTCCTATAGCCAAACAGTGCTTCATTTAAAGAATGCCTGGCTTCATGCATACATGCAGCTTACACTTTTGACTTGAAAGCTGCACTCTCATTTCATGTTGGTACCAGGCAGTTCTAATATACTTTAACCCTGGCTCAGAAGACCTGTTCCCTCTTTATCATTTTACCTGCTTGATTCTGACATTTTCAAAGAAGTTTTGAGCCTGAATCCTGGCTCGACCAGCATTCTGTCTTCTGGTGTCCACCAGCTCTAAGGGACTAATGGTCAGCAACAATTCTCTTAGTTAACACTTCACTGTTGATCAGGAAAGCATGAAGGGTCCTGCAGCTCTTGCAGATCCATCCCATGAAGTTTGGTGCCAGAAGAGCCAGCAGAAAACTGTATTGAAACTGCACTGGTTGTCTCCTTCCCTGCAGAGGTGCATGCTGGTCTTGTTATTTTGTGTGCAGCTCTGTTGCGTTAGTGTTACCTCCTTGCACCTGGATGAAGAGCGGAGGGAGGGAAAAGCGTCTCTTGCTAAACTAGCTGGCCCCCATCTCTTGGCAACATAATTTTTTTTTAAAACACACACACACACACACACACTGGGGCTGCTGTTGGAATTGGGCGTGTGGTGAGGAAGGTGGAGCGAGAGGCAAGAGGGACTTTGGGTAGCTCCCGTAGGGCCGCGCTGCTAACCTTGGGCTCCAGCACTGGTTCTTCATCCCAGCCCATCGGCCAGGCAAGAAGCAGGCAGGAGAGCACACAAGTGCCGGATGTGAGCCAGGAGGCGAGGGTAAGAAGGCTGGTGCAGCTGACTGGGTGCCGGCTCCTGCAAGAGCTGCTGTGGCAGGGGGAGCTGGGCTCTGGTTAAGCGAGACAAATGTCTTCTCTGGGCATGCAGAAGATGGGGAAGAAGTGGAAGAGCTCCAGCGAGGCAGAGAAGATGTTATGTGGCAATGTTTATTTGCCCCGTCATGTTGAAAAAAGGTGTAGAATGTTAGAACATGGGAAATTTTCTGTGTGAGGGGGAGGGCATGCTATTTTTTTTTATTTATTATTACTACATTCTTTTTTTTCTTTTGAAATTTTGCACCCTAAGAATTTTGCACCTGGGGTGACTGCCCCTGTGCCCCCACCCTATGCCACTGAGTCTTAAATTCTGTGACTTCGCCATCCTTGCTGCATAACTGTTACCCTATGCAGGCAATTGTTTAAATAGACAATCAGACCACTTGCAGATCCTATAAGTCAATCATCCCTAAAGTATGTGTTTCAATAAAATTCTATCATTTGATGTTTGTCTAAGTAGTCCTTTGTGACACTAATGGCCACTGACCACTATGAATCAGCAGCATCTTTGTATATGTACAGATGTGGAGGAATCCGATATAAACCGGTTTGGCGGGCACTCATGGCTGCTTGTCACAAGCCTAACAGACTGAGTGATTGGCTCACAGCTGATCACCTTTGAACATGCTAAATTCAACAACCAAATGTGCTCATGGCAAAATTTGCAGCATGCCTCATTATAGCTCACATCTTTTCTGTCTATGTTTGCTAGTAATTTACCCTTTTGAACACTACATTCATAAACACAGGAAAATGGACTAGTGAATACTGTGGATTTTGCAAACTTGTATCTGTTGGACATGGCATCTCTGTAAAAATCTGTCAGCATAATCCATATCGAAGAATTAGTCAACAAACTGAGAAAGTCACAAAACAGTGCTGCTCTTAGGACATAATCAAGGAAGCCCTCTGTTACAACAGTATCTGGTATTTGCCATTGCTTTGTTTGTTTGTTTTTTAAGGATCAGACTGAATAGCTTATCTAATGACTATTAGTCATTATGGTTTAGAATGGAAACTGTGTTCTGAGGAAATTTATCCCAGATTACCAGATGTTAGTTCAAAACTGGATGGTTTACCACCATTGTGCTGTGTTTGAAAGCTAGAGGCATCTAGTTGCCAAATGCTGTGAGAGCCTGAATGCTGAACCTGGCTGATAGTAGGAAGGCATTTCTTGCATTCATAGTTACCAAGCTCACAACGTAGCTCAACATAGTTCATGCAACCTGGATGTGTAAGTACGTCATCCCAACCAATCAGATTCCGAAAATCCTGTTCTGTTATGTAGTGTTACAGTGTGGTGGTTCTTTCATTAGTCAACAAATTCCAAATTTCAAATATAAACCAGAAGACAGGTGGTAATACCAGGGTAGCCTTTTAAAAAATGGTCTCCTTGGACATGTTATCTGCTGAAAAATTACCAGGGCTGGTTATCTTCTTTCAGTTTCCTGTTGGTTAGTTGTTACCAGTTTCTGATTTAAGATTACATTTGTACCTGGTTTAAGGTAGTGATAACATTACACTTTAATGGACCTTGCCATCTCTCTGCACTTGCAGTCCATTGCAGGGGAGAGAGAGAGAGAGATATTCTTTGATTTCAGTGCATATAATTTGGTACTCCTGATATAGTTGTACTGTGTTTCCTGACTTACCATGACCACGGCTGGAGGGAAGAATGATACACTCAAGAGTTCACAGGAGAGAAACAGAGAGGATCCGGAGTTTGAATGCCTATGAGAACATAATCAACAGATAACATAAAGTGAAACTGAAGTCTCGAGGGAGAACATGATAAGGATATCCGATACGTAAAAGTTCTTAGAACAGGACACTTATCAGTAATTCTCTCCAGCTGCTATTGAGGAAAAGAAATAATAGGCTCAACACTGAAGGAAGAATACCTGGAAGTCTTTTGTGTGATAAGAATAGTTAGAGAGCAGAAGAAATCAAACTTCAGGAGAAGGTTTTGTAGCCTTATTGATTTGAAAATTTTGACAATAGTTTAAACCAGGGATAAAAGCCAAAAGGACAGCAGATTGCATTCAGCCCCATGACATTTCTCACTGTCACCTCCCACAGCTCCTTATTTCCACCCAGCCAGCAGCTAGTAGTTTAGGAAGAAAAGAATTGGCCAGCTAGATCCAGCATAATATTAGCCCCCTCTGGGTTAGACAAACATGTGCTAGTTGCAGTTTCAGACTGCTCCCAGGCAGTACAACCATTCAGTCACCAGATCACCAGCTAGGTACCGTAACTGAGCAGGGGTTCAATAAGCTTCCAGTTTTGGATGCCTGTGTGGATTCCAAGGAGGCTGTTATCCACCAGGCAGGCCACATTACAGGGAAGATGGGCCATGTTTGGCTTTCATGCCACAAGTTGTACAGGAATGTTTTAATAAGACTCAGTTCTTGCCCATCAGGAGAAATCAATTTATTAGTGCAATCTAATGCAGATCACAGAGCTTCGACTGGACTAGCTTTGCATAAGATTGCACTGTAAATCCAGCACCAGTCCATTCAGTTCAACAGCTACAGCTATTCCACTCAGTCCATTGACAGATGAGCTTAACGATTTACTGTGTGACCTTTTGCATATTTGTTCGGAAGCAGGTGCCACTGTGTTTAATGGGACGTAGGAGCATGCCTAAGTCTGCACTCGCACTTAGTGCAGAGCTTTCTGTCCATTGTCAGTTACTGAAGAGCAGTCATCATAAGCATACTTGGACGAATCCAAGTAAACATCATTAAAACCAACAAATAGTACTCAGATTCCCATGAGAGTGGTGAGATCAGGGGATTCACATGGAAGTTCAGTCTGTGTGGGGTTTTGATGTTTTGAGGGGGTTTTTACTGGGAAGAAGACAATGGAGGTGTATGTTACATGAGGTCACTGACCTTCAAATTGCTCAAATATATACAGTTTCCCTGTGATTTTAATAGCAAGCAATAGAATTTGATGAGTGTAAAGATAAAAAGTATGTAGAGTATGCCTAATTCTCTCTGAGAAAGGTTGGTTGTTCCACTTGAAACTGCAGATGGGGGCTCATGTTTTTGGATATTCTTTTGTAAAAAAAATAATTCCATGCTCATTGAAAAATAGCCATCATACCTGTCAACGGGCTCATTTCGTAGCAGGAGCTCCTTTGCATATTAGGCCACACACCCCTGATGTAGCCAATCCTCCAAGAGCTTACAGTAGCCCCTGTAAGAAGAGCTCTGTAAGCTCTTGGAGGATTGGCTACATTAGGGGTGTGTGGCCAAATATGCAAAGGAGCTCCTGCTACGAAATGAGCCCTGCCTGTCAATATAGTTTTTTAAATGTGTAGCAATCTTTTTTTTATAAAAGAGAGTGCTTCATAGGAGCTTTCACCTAACACACCATTATAGAGTAAGGACACACAGGCACAGCTTAACCATCTCTGTGACAATTAGGCCTTCAACTTACTGTAATGTAGCAGTAATATTTGGACGTTATTCATTCTTTGCAATGGTTGTTCTGCTGGAGGAGATCTTTATGTTCTTGTCCTTCCCATTTCAATTTGCCAGTTTAGTGGCACTCCCTGGTGTATGAAAGCTGGGGTATGAAAGCTGGAAGATGAGGAAGACTCTGGCTGAGGACAGACTGGCAATCTGAAGCGGAGGCAAAGCGGAGAGAACTGGACCGGGGGAAAAAACCCACGGAGCTGACCGTTCACACTGGCCAGAGCAATGCGGATCAGCGGCGATACGGAGCGTTCAGACTGCCACGGAGCGTTCAGACTGCCGCATAGCCAGCGCGCGCGGCTTGCGCGCGCTGCTGCACTTTTTTTTTGTTTTCTTTTGATGTTTTTCGCATGTGCGGACATGCGCACATGCGCAAAACTTTTTGCCGGTACGTTCACACTTCCTCCGGATGCCTCCCGCTTCTTCCAGTTCACACTGTTTGGAAGCGGGAGGCATGCAGAGGAAGGCCCCTGAACACCGGGAAAAACCGGTGTCCGGGTAAAGCGGAAGGAAAGCGACTGGGAGACGGGTAAGTACGCAACGGAGCCGACGGGCAGATGCGCATGTCTGAACGTGCTCCTTTCCTCCGTTTGCGAAGCGTGCCTGCCCCGCTTTAGATTGCCAGTCTGTCCTCAGCCCCTGTCAGGGAAGCGTGCAAAGAATTTATTGGACTTGTTTTTTTAAAAAAATATCCAACCAGTACACATTTTGAAGGACATGCTCCTTCAGAACAAACTCTTGAGTCCAATGGCACCTTTAAAATGAACAAAGTTTAATTCTGGGTCTTAAAGGTGCCACTGGACTCAAACTTTGTTCTATTGCTTCAGACCAACACAGCTACCCACCTGAATCTATTCAACTTCAGACAAATATTTTAAAAAGGTACAACAGGTATAACTTTAAATAATGTGTGTGTGTGTGCGTACACAGGCAGGCAGGCAGACAGACAAAGGCAAAAAGTATTTTACATACACCCTTGCAGGATCCTGAGTCCTGGTATCAATCTCAAATTATGAGCTTCACCAGCAAGTGCTTTCCCACAGAGCTGTACTGGATTGCACCAAAAATCCATCTAGACCAGAATCCTGTTGACCACCTAGATATCCCCAGAAAGTCTACAAAAAAGGCACAAAACCCTAAGCCTTCCCCATACTGTTACTACCCAGCACGTGGTATTCCAAAGTATTTTACTTCTGAATATGATGGTTTAATTGCTCCATGATATTTGGGAAATCTGTGCATTTTAATACTATACTCCTATTGTAAAACCATATACTTTTTGTTGGGACTGCTGATGTGACTAGAGTTTACTTATGAGTAAGGTATCCAAGATTAGACCTGTGAAAGGAGTATAAATGCTACTTCATGGGACATAAGCTTCAGGGAACTCAAAGTAGGTTAATGCCATGGCTGCCTCATTCCATGGGCCATTTAACTGCAGTGCCTGAAATTTGCAGCCATCACTGAAGTGCCAGGAACGCAAAGTAATCACTGCTGTAATTATGAACGTTTACACTTGAATTCGGTTACCTTTGCTACCGATACGGGTCTTGAATTAAGTAGTTCAGACAGCCAAGGACAACGCCTGAACAGGTCAGCAGATTTGGGGGGGGGGGGGAATGTGTAATCGCCTAGAGTTAACAGGAAAACTTTAAAAATTTCTCCACTGCTCACATTTGGCCTTTGCTGATGGGGTGCACAGGAAGACAAAAAATCACTTTGTAAGGAAGATCCCTCCTGAATTAGATACTTCACCAACATCCTGAAAAGGTAAGGCATTTGCATGTACTAGCATTAGAGGCATTTCTTCCTTCTCTGCTCTGTGGTAATTATAAACGGGTGAATTCATTTGTTTAATATTTCATTCATTCTGCTTTCCTTCTGCTTTCTCTTAACTGTGTTCATTCAACATTTCTGTCCCTTATGCCGAGAACTCCTTTTCAAAATGCTCACTAGCGTTAACTCTCTTCACTTTCAACTATTAGCTGAATCCCATCTCTCTTTTTTAATGAAAAACTTTCTGTACTTTTCTCCCCCAGTTATTACGTCAATATATACAACTCAATTAATTTACATTCTTAACATGCATTCTCTTTTTTATTTTGCTAAACTCCCCCCTCCCTACTCATTTCCCAGTTAACTACAAGGTGTGTTACATATGTATCCCTTCCCCCAAGAAAAAAGAGGAATCGAAGAGCTGCAAATGTTCCCAATGGAATTAGCTTCTTTCCACATTTGGAACAGAAATGAAAGGCACAGTGATCAAAAAGGACATAAAAATTTTAAAAAATGCACTTCAAGAACACCACTGGTTTCTTCCCATTTGTTATGAAAGAATTAAAGAAAATGATGCTTTTCTTTGTTATAGGCTTTGTTATAGGCTTTGTTATGTATTTAAATGGGAAATGTGTTTCCTTTTCATATTAATTATGAAACATCCCATTTTCATAATACGGTAATTAAAGAAAAAATACACAAATCTACTTTTCAGGTTGCAGCACAGAACTTTGGAGATGAGTCAAATGAAGTTGTGACATTTCAAGAACACCATTGGTTTCATTTCATTTGTTATTAAAGAATGAAAGAAAATGATGCTTTCTTTCCACATTTGGAACAGAAATGAAAGGCAAAGTGATCAGTAGAAACATAACAATTTTTAAAAATGTACTTCAAGAACACCACTGGTTCCATTCCATTTGTTATTACAAATGTTATCACTTTGGTTTTCATTTCCTTAGTTTTGGCGAAGAGGTCCCTCCCCTCCATTGCACTTCATAGTGAATGGAAGCAGCTATTGTGTAACGTGAAATACCAGGCTTGTAGTGGCAGTCGCTAGCCACCTTAATGTGAAGGACTTTGATGAATACACTTCCCAAGATGCATTGGGTAGAGGCAAGAGGAGAGACATTCTATTTCTATCCACCTGCCATGTTCCAACTGGCTGGCTAGTAAGCCTGCCAGCTGTAGTGCTTTGACCAACAGATAAATGCTACTAAATATTGAGAGTAAATACTAATGTTCACCATCACCACAGCTAGTTGCACTACCAGTGCATAAGTTGTCAAGAGGCACCAGAATATCAATCTGTCTACCAACCATGCCTCTTGACCTGGAAGCCTTGCCCCAAATCCCAGAAGCCTAAGAAATGGCTGTGGGTCTGCAAAAACATCTTTTGAGGCACTCCAGCTATTGGCAGAGCTTAATAAAGATAGGTGATAGCTAGCCCATGATAGGTAGCCCGGTAGACTGCAGAAAGGATCCATAATACACACACACACATGCACGCACGCACACACACAGTGCAGGAAAATATAATTTAATAGTAAAATTCATGTTTTGCATGACTATGGAACCCTGGGTTCAGTTCCCAGTGTCGTCACTTAAAAGATCTCAAGCAGACTTCTGCAAAAGGCGGTGGCCCCTGCATGAGCTCTCCTAAGTTGCTACCAGTCCGAGAGAGAAATACTGGGCTAGATAGGTATTTCCAGTGAAGTTTTAACTTCACCAAAAATGTTCAAGGATTGAAATTACTATTCCCTATCCTTAAATGCCTGTTTTCTGCTGAGTCAGGTTCTTCATATGGTTATGTTAATGATTCATTCACCCTTTAAAATAATCACTACTTTTTTCTTAGATGTGCTGATCTGTGTCTGTGCTTTTGGTATACAAGTGGTAATAGGTGTAATGATGCTGGACATTTATAGAGTATTGTGTGTTTCCTTCTCCAACACAGAGCCTTCCCCCCAACATGAACTGTTCTGCAGTGGTGCCAGAATGCATCAGTGGATTGATGGCATCATTTAGAACACTGAATGAACACTCAGCTTTGGGGATCAAGCAAGCAAAATGCACAAGCCAAGCAGTTTCCACACCAACCACCAGCAAAAGGGGGGTTCTGGCAGGCAAAATGGACAAGCTGAGGGGCTACCACAGAAAAACATATCTTTTGTGAGTGATTTTACTTTGTGGGAGTCGGGGGAGCACAAGGCTTTGTTCGAGACTTCAGGGGCAATCCAGTTTAGAACAAATTCTGCTGACCATTTGCAACCAAATTCTTTTTAAATTAAGAAGGAGAGGCATCTAACAACACTAGCTAAGGCTCAGTGTAGGGCGGCTTCCCGTGTGATGCGACAATGCTAAGTTGGTGTTCTCAAGTCATTATGCCTTGCAGCTGGCAGTGGGCCTGTGGCTCAGTGATAAAGCATCTGCTTTGAATGGAGATGGTTTCCTTAAAAGGATCAGGTAGGAGATGATGTGAATGGCCTCTGCCTGAGGCAGACAAGTAAAACACATGGCCTGGGAGCCAGAACCAGCCCATCCAGGGCTTTTATCCAGCCCATGAGCAACTGAGTGGAAACCAGTCAAAATGTGGACCAGAAGGGACCTGCTGAGGTCCCTCCCTTCCCAAAACATGGGCCCTCCCCAAGGTCATCCCCCTGATCTCCAGGGATTGCCCAATCCAGAGTTGGCAACCATAAGAAGCAGGGAGGGCTGGCATGGCCCTGAGCTCTGCTGAGGAGGGTTATGGGTAACAGTCAGTGGTAAAATATCTCAGGTACCTGGCATTACATGTTATGGCACACATGGCCTGGCCCGGCAAAGTGACATTTATGTCAGATCCGGCCCTCATAACAAATGAGTTCGACACCTCTGGCCTGAGGGTTGCTGCCAGTCAGTAGAGACCAGACTGACTTTGGCGGACCAAGAGTCAGACTCAGTACAAGGCAGCTTAGTGTGCTTTTTCATTGTTTTAATTTTTTATTGTAGGATGAGGAGAATGGAAAGGGGGGGGGGAAGGATTTTGAATACACCCAGGCAAACTATATGTATACTAAACTACATCTGCTGAGCTGAAAAAAGCTTTTGCTTATAACTTGCCTTTGTGACCCAAGAGTCCTTCCGTAAGCACATGGATATAGACATGAACGATACTAGATGAACAACTTCTCCACTTGGAGCCACACCTGTATTCCCTTAGAAATGTTAATACACAAATATGAATCTAGGCGCAAAAAAGAGAAAGGTTTTAATAGCAAGAGCATGTGAATGGGAAAGGATAAGGGAAAATGTCTTTTCCCCCTTTCCCCAGTCATTAAGACTGGAGGAAAATGCTTATAGTAATTAGGTAAGATTGATTTACAGGCCGAACACCACACACAATTTGTGTAGTCTGGGGTCAGGCGGGCAGCTGCAGAAACCGCTCGGCTAATTATGAGAATTCACTGTTCGCTAATAGAATCTCTCTCCACAAACAGCAGCTGTGTGTTTGCTCATGCAGATTATTAATTCTGGCCTTGCCTCAGCTGCAAGTTTCTGCTGTGTCGAAAGGAATCCTCTGATAGAAGTGTCAGTTATCACCCAAGCAATGCCAAGAATGAAGGAAAAGAAAGGAAAATGTCTTCTAATCACAGGTGTATAAAGAATTTTTTTTTTTGCATATACCTCTCTTTCTGCTTCTCACTCCCAAACAATTAAATGCCAATTTTGGAACTCATTAATCTGTAGGCAACCTAGCGAGATCTAATTTATACCTGTCAGGAGCAATAGGCAGCAGCTAATAGGAAAGTAATTGCAATATAAGTCTGTTTTCCCACTTGGTAGCATGCTTGCTTTTAATGATAACCCTTTGATAGTGTAGCATCAGTACATTACTGGAGATCTTCAGATACATAGGTAGATAATGTGCCTTGTTCAATAAGCTATCTGCATAAAGCCTATTGAAGGAGAATCACATAATTGCATTTTCCTGTGATTAAGATTGGTGCATGGGAAATAATGTACCTGGTTATTAGTAATAAATGAAAATAATTTTACTGTAAAAATAGTAATTTTTCCTTTTTTGTCTTTGTAAAACAAAATCATTTTTAAAAAGGGAGCAATTAAGGCAGTATTTGTCTGCACACCTACTAGGCAATAAGTCCCGTTGACCTCAGTGGGGTTATTTTTCAGTAAACATGCTTAAATTGTGCTATAAGATTATACTTCAGCAATCTAACTCCCATCAAACATTATGTAGACATATCATTATTCATTAAAACCCTGTTTGGGGGGGGGACATAATCTGTGGCAACAGAACCATTCTAGACCCCTATTTGACCTATATGCAATGGGGAAATATGCACATTTATTTACTTACTTATTTTATTTATATTCCACCTTGCTCATTGGGGCTCAAAACAGATTACAAATATGATAGAACTATTCATTCAACCAGAGAGCTGATTACAAAATATGATAACATTTGAATGATATCAACATTTTAATCCAACAGGATAGATTCCTAGTGAAACAAAGGTATACAATCAACAAGCCAATTACGAAATATGATAACATCTGAGTCTAACAGCAAAGGTTCCTGGTAAAACAACATAATGCTGTGAAGCTGGGACTGAAGTACTGGGAAGGAAAAAATGAACTCTAATAGAGGTTGCCTCCTGAGTAGATGCATTACATCACAGCTCTACTCCCTCTACAAGACTTCTCTCCTGAATAGCTTTATTTTGTGCATTTTGCAAAATGATAGAAGTTTGGTTCTTTCTAATAGCCTTAGGCAGACTATTCCATAATATGAGTGCCACCACAGAGAATGCTCATGAACATCTCCCAGTGTGCCTTAGAATTGATTGTGTGCCTCCCTTTTTGTGGTCTTTTTGGAAACTACCTTATAATGAGCCAGGCCGCTAGTCCATTTTAGTGTCATTTCTGTGCTGACAGGAACTCTCCATGTTCTCACGAACATTAAGGTCTTTCTCAGCATCTCACTCAAGGTCTTTAACTAAAGATACCAGGGACTGAACTTTGAGCCTTCTGCATGTGTACATTTACTCTGCCACTGAACTATATTTGCACTATAGGCAGGGGTCATTTCGTAGAAAAAGAAGTGCAGGAGATCATTTGCATAACACATTTGCATAAATCATTTGCATATGCCACACCCCCTAACATATCGGAAGTGTGTCGGAAGGCAACACCCACCCCCTCAGGCTCCACTCCACAGGTGAGTGAAACTGACCTGCTCTTCCTCCATTCCCTTCCCCATCCAATACTTTGTGCAATAAAAATAAGCATAAAGAACACACCCTCGTTCTCTTCCTGCTCCCTTGAAACCACCAGGTTTCAAGTAGACTTGAGATACCCAGGACATGTGCACCACCCATCCCTTCCCCTTCCCCTTCCCACAACAAGACACCCTGTGAGGTAGGTGGGGGTGAGAGAGGTCTTTTGAGAACTGCTCATGAGAGAACAGCTCTGAGAGAACTTGTGACTGGCCCAAGGTCACACCAGCAGCTGCATGTGAAGGAGTGGGGAATCAAACCCGGTTCTCCCAGATTAGAGTCCAACTCCTGACCACTACACCAAACTGATGGGGTGGAAGCTGCTGAAGGGTTGGTGAAATTTCTCCAGTACTTATGTGCCATGTGCCCAGATAAAAAATGGTATACTTAGAAAATTTATATGCCACCTTGAGCAAGTCTCTGGAAAAGCAGCACACAGTCATAAAAGGAACAATGATAAAATTATCAATATTAAAACAAAACATTAAAAACAATAAAGACCCTAGCAGGGCTTTCCCGGGGGCGCTGCGCCTCTGCACTGCTCAGGGAAGCTGAGGAGGGGTTGGGGCTTGGTCATGTGCCCGCCCCCTGGGCTCCTTACTCCTGGAGCTGCGCTCCTGTGCACTCCTGCTCCAATGGACCCCTGACTATAGGAATACAGCAATTTGCTTTCCTGTTCTTTTGTAGCTTCTCAAAGATGAGTCTGCCAACTTCTCTGTTCTTTGCTGTATGCATTTTGTACCCAATGCAGTTTCTAAACTGTTTCCAAGGGCATTTCCACATAATGTGTTTTACAGAAGTCTAGTCTCAAGGTTACTGTAGCATGGTTTAACATGGCCTGGTTGGCTGCATCAAAGAAAGGAAACAATTGAAAAAAAAACTCTTAGAATGTACCCCACATTCCTTAAAAGGTCATGATCTAACAAACTCCCTATACTCCTGACCAGTTCTGCCCAAGACAATGTAGCTCTGTCAAGAGTAGGGAGTCCAAGTGTCTCAGCAGATATGATATACTAGGAATAAGGCCCATTGTGGAAATAAATACAACGGGCTTTAGAAAGAGGCTCTGGGTGGGTGCCCTGGCCTTGGATACTCAGCATAAATTTGCTGTGGTGACCTCAGCAGCGTATAATGACACAGAGTCCACTGTTTTCTTCAGGGGAACCCATCTCTGCCATCTTGTCCGGCAAGGCGGGATACAAATATAAATAATAAATAAATAAATAAATCTGAAGAACAGCTGTAATTCTGAGTGATCTCCAGCCCTCATCTGGAGGTTGGCAGTAGTGATTCCCCAGGAGGAAATGGCTGGTTTGGAGGGTAGAGTCTATGGCATTGTACCTGTCTAAGGTCTTACCCTCCTCAAACCCCACCCTCTCCAGGCTCCACCCCTCAAATCTCCAGGAATTTCCCAACCTGGAGCTGGCAACCCTATCTCCTTCCCAGCCAACCATCATCCTACCATTATCTGCCCTCTGACTTCAACTTTCCATCTCCTCCCCCCTCCTGGAAAGCAGTTATAATTCTGAGTGATCTCCAGCCCTAACTTGCAGATTGGCAACAATGTTTTCCTAGGAGGGAATGGCTACTTTGGAAGGTGGAACCTATGGCACTGTACCTGTCTGAGGTCCCACCCCTCCTCAAATTTCACTCTCTCCAGGCGCCACCCCTCAAATCTCCAGGAATTTCCCAACCTGCAGTTGGCCATCCTATCTCCTTCTAAGCCAACCATCAACCTACCTTTATCTGCCCCTGATCTCTACCATCTGGAGAGCAGTTTTAATTCTGAGTGATCTCCAGCCCTCGCCAGGCAGCAATTGTTCCCCAGGAGGAAAAGTAGTCTTTCTCCACAGTGGAGACCAAAGCAGCTTCCATCATTCTCCTCTCCCCTTTTTGATCTGCACAACAACCCTGTGAGGTAGGTTAGGCTGAAAGTCTGTGACAAAATCACCCACTCAAGTTCCACAGCAAGAACCTGGGTCTGGCAGGCCCTGCTCTGAAGTGCTAACTGCTATGCCTATGGTAGCCAACCTCCAGGTGGAGCCTGAGGTATCACAACGGGTATCACACCAGGTATCACAATGAAACTCCAAACATCTGATTCCCCCCCGGAAAAATAACTGCTTTGGAGGGCGGGCTCTGCTGCATTCTATTCAGTTAAAGCCTCTCCTCTCCCCAAACTCTGACTTCTGTAGACGCCACCACAGAATAGACTCCTGCCTTTGCCTTTTTACTGACAGAACCAAGCTTGTTCGCCTAGCAACAGCCACCAAGGAAAAAGTTAGTTTCACAGGAGCCAAGCAGGAAAAGTGTCTTTGTCAGGAGAGATGGCCGTTTTGACGGGGGGTTTTCTGTGAGGGAAGAGTGTCCAGGCTGGCAGTGGGCAGGGGAGAGGCTTCATGACATCTTTTATGTATTTACAAGCTATATGCCCTTCTACTTAAAGAAGTACACATGGTAGCTTATAAGATAAAAAAAATTCAATAACATAAAACAATGAATTAATGCAAGATAAAATAGCAAAATGAACAAAATCAAAGAAAACTACAGTAGTTAAAAACCATTCCACTGCTCATCCAAATGTAATGACAAACCTTAGAAGCGGCCATAATATCAAAATAAAATCCACAGCATCAGTTAAATCTCAACATAACTTTAAAGAAAAAAACCAGACAATCAAATATGGGAAGACGATTCACTTCGCCCCTCCTTAAGGAAATAATTAAACTGGAAAAAGGGAATCCTCCCTACTTCCATTATTTATTTTTTTCAAGAAGGAGGATAGGATCTGGGGGGACCTCCAAGTTGTGCACATCTTCCTTCAAAGTTGGGCTTTACCCTGTCATTACATTCACCACATGATCTTCGTCTGTGATTACTAATCATAGAAAGAAAATACTGTGTTTTGTTTTTTTGGGGGGGGGGATGTCATAGAAGGAACATCCAGTCAGGAATCAAAGCAATGGCTTAGCGAGCATTTGACCTCTCTTCAAAAGTACTACTTGCATGCCAAAAATTGAAATAGCACAACATATGGCATAGCCCCAATCTGAAATCGAACCACACATTATTCTGTAGAATTAAGTATGGCCATATTCTGTGTCAATTAAACAACAACAACATTTATCTGGTTGCTCTTACTTCCAGAGAAGTTTATGACATTTTCTTTCAATCACCTTTAAGCAAATGGGGATTTGTTTTCTCTTTGGAATTGCATGACTATAAGGATTAAGTGTTAGCAAATTGTGTTTTTCCCTGTTTAACAGTCTCCAGTAATTTATCTACACTGCTTAGCTATCATTAGTTGACAGTTGGAAAAGACACTGGAATGTTCATAGCCTTGAGTTTCACAATAACTGCACTTCTCTGATGGGGGGGACAGAACAAATTCTTCCCGGAGATAGTGATGTTAGTCAATCAGGGGTCATGTAGTGAGCTGGTATTGTGTGATATGGTAATCAGTTATTCTAACCAAAGAACCCACCCTCAGAATGTTCAAGAAAATCAAATAAATATGTACAGTAAAGTAAGACTTCATGCATAGAGCAGAAAGAAAAGGGATCTTCTATTTTCATCCTTTTATTTCTACTGCCTGTAAATGGAGTCCAAATCACAGCAGTATCTAAGACATTACTTTGAGAAGCAACACAACCGAAAATGTTATAACCCAGTGCTGAGTTTTTATTTATGGTTGTTTGTGTACTGAATAACAAAGTTTCTACTTTCTACACAATAGGGAGCATTCTAATAATTTCATAATGCTCTCAGATATAAATTATGTATTTCAACTTTTAAAAAATTAAGTAAAGCAACGCTTTGAAATAACTGCTGTGTAGCAAGACACTGCATCAGTTGCACATTTGGTTTTTCCCTCTAGTGTCTGCAATTACCCACTCAGCCTGTCCCCATTAATATTATTTTTCTTCCTAAAATGGAAGTATTTAAAGCCATTAGAAAATAATCCAAAGAATTCTATTTGCTGAATAAATTTTAATTTGCATGGCACCGAGAATTTTTTTATTAATGGGAAATAAATTATTGCAGTCTTATGGAAGGCGACAAGTTAATAGCTTTATGAAAAGTAATGGAGAGAAAATGATCTTGAAAAGGTCAGGTATCCTGTCTCACAATGTCTTTATGCACAATTAAAACAAGTCAAGAAAGTGGCTGTATAATCAGAACCATGAATATGCATTATATCCTAATGAGTGTGAAGACAGAGATGAGTAAGGCTACAGCCATGATGGGGTGGTGACATAAAAATGGTAATGTGTGATGTAGTATTTAACTACATGTTTCTATTTCATATAAGATCATTAACTCTTGCTTGCCTATGTTGGACATGTTTCCAGGGCTCTGTTATTAAATACACTCTTCTTTCTTTAGGACATGCCCTCCAAGGATAGTCCTGGTGGTCTGAGCTAGTACGTTTTCATAGTCAGATAATGAGATGTTCATACAAATATGTGATATAAGCACACACAGCATTATATGAATTAATTATACCAGTGAATTCTGATATATTTGATGAAGTGGCCTCTAGCCCACAAAATCAATGAGTTTATTAGACTGGATTAACTCTACATAGGATGCACTGGAAGACATTTATCACTCACCTTTCAACCAATGGCTATCAGGACAATATACATAATCTGATCAAATCAAAACAAAACTGGCATCAAAAAAACAAAAAAAAATCAAATCAAAACTGACATTAAAAAACACATACCAGCTGCGGTCACACACACTAAATAATCCACTTTCAATGCACTTTCCAACGGGATTTTGCCTGTTCACACAGTAAAATCCAGTTGGAAAGTACACTGAAAGTGGATTGAAGGTGGATTACTTAGTGTGTGTGACCACAGCCACACATTGTCTAAACAGCAATAAAACATAAAAATTACTAATAAAACCAGTAAATCTTTACCATTACATATAATATATCTCATTATTAACACAGGCCCAACTGTGGATATTTAAATCTGGAGACTGCAGCCACGGACACACAAAACGGATCTTATTACAGACCTGGAAAAAACCCAGGTTTGCAGAAAAAGCTGGAATTTTGAAAAATATACATAGGGAGAGTTAACCTCCTCCACAAATGATAGAAGTAGCACCTGTCGTTTTAAGAAATGAATACCTTCAGTGACCATTGCTATGCAACTGCAACAGTATTACCACCCTTCAAGCCTTGATTTCTGTCCATAAAGGGCAGGAATAGGGGGCAGGACCCTTCCCAGGGCTATTTTGGTTTGTGAGGACTTTTTCCGGCCAGACCCAGCAGCAACAATGTGATTTGCATGACCTAGGACTGACTTCTTGCTACTGTATGACAGCAGTCCCCCCACAAAAGCCAGTGTGATGTAGTGGTTAGAGTTTTGGACCTAAGTTCAATTCTTCACTCTGCTGTAAAAGCTCATGGGTTGACCTTGGGACAGTCATTCACTGTCAGCTTAACCTGACTCACAGCGTTGTTGTGAACATAAAATGGAAAAGAACAGAATTATGTAAGCTGGTTTGGAAAAGACAGGGTATAAATGAACTAAATACATAATAAATACAGCTGAATATGGGGGCAAATAAAAGGTATATTGGTAGGTGAGTATGAAGGAGAGAAGGAAATATGAAAAGGTGAGGGTGTGGGAGCTGCCAGGAAGAGGGGAAAAGGAAATAGTGTGGGGAAGGGGATATAGGGGAAAATGAAATATTCCATGCAGGTTCTGATGGGGTCCTTGCTGTACAACTGGGCCCAGCCTCGTGGCTGGTGCTGTACAACTGGGCAATAGTGTTCCCTGCTAGACGCTGCCAGGGGGAAGAAAGGAGGGAAAGTTGAAGGGGGGGCAGATTAAGGTAAATTGGGTGGTGTTAGCCCTCCCAGATAGTTCCACTGCAGGTGAACAGGGGAGGGACAAGAGCCCTTACTGCCTCCATCCCCGTTGCTTGAGCAAGGAAGGCAGGTAGGTGGATAGCAGAGCTCTTCCTGGTGCTTCCCCCCATCAACCACTGAAGTAGCAGTGCTGCAGGTGAACAGAGGAGAAGGAGGAGGACCATGGCAGAAGCCCCACTTCTGAGGGAAGATGCAGCATCCACTGTGTTCACTTGCCAACACAGTCTGACTGAAAGGGGGGGAGGGAGGAAGAGAGACAGGAAGAAAGACTGTGAGATAAGGGGGGAGGGAAGAAGAGAGACAAATGAAGAAAGAAAGGAAGACTGAGAGAAGGGGTGGGAGAGAGTGGCATTGAGAGAGACTGACAGGTGGGGTAGGGAACAGACAAGGAAACAAAGGTGGGGGATGAGATGACCCCCACAAGTTCTCACAGCTCTCTCTCTTCCCCCCCTCCCAATATCAAAAATCAATTTGACATATAAAGCTCATACCCTGCCACAAATGTTGAAGTCTTATAGTCCTACTGGGCTCTTGCTGTTTTCTTCTGCTACAGACAGACTAACTCAGCTACTCGTTTTGATCTATCAATAAATCTGTTAGCCTTTTAGTACCACTAAGATGCCTTTTGTCCACCCAAAGGATTCATGTACTCATTCAATACTGCACCAGTCACTGAATATTAATCTATTTGATGATTCCCCATCATTATAGGCCCATTAAGGTTAGCCAGGTGGAGCCTGGAGATCTCCCAGAATTACAGTGCATAGTGTTACCAAAATTGGGAAATTACTAATTCTTAGATATGTTTTTTTTTAATTTATTGATTTTGTTTAGAGGCTCCTAACTGTAGTTTACTTAGTTTGTATAGAAATCCAGCTCAGCCCTTCACCTGCACTGCTGCCTTGACCTATTGCCTGACCTGGATAGTGCAGGCTAGCCCAATCTCTTCAAATCTCAAAAGCTAAGCAGGGTTGGACCTGGGTAGTATTTGGAAGGGCAACCTCCAAGGAATACCATGATTGTGGTGCAGTGGCAAGCAATGGCAAACCACCTCTAAAACATCTCTTGCCTTAAAAAAAACCAGTCTAGCTCACCACCTAATGGTGCATGATGCTAAAAGAGCTAGAACCTATGGCTGCCAGACAATCTTAAGCTCTTCTGGCAATACTACACACACTGCCATATGATAATTATGATTATTATTATTTTGTACTTAGGGCTGCCAACTCTGAGTTACAAAATTCTTGAAGATTTGGGAGTGGAGGCAGGTTCCGGGGAAGGGTGGGACCTTAGCGGCAGGGGTCATTTTGAGCAGGAGCTCAGGGGAGTGCAGCTCCGGGAGTTGGTGCCAGCCAACCCTCCCCCCCGGGAATGCCTGCTTGGGTCATGGCTACAGCAAAATGACCCCACCCCCTTGAAAGGTCCTTGTTCCTCCGACCAGCCTTCTGAAGGCTTCAGTCACCACTGAAGCTATCCTCCCAGAATAGGGGTATTTCTGAGGCTTGGTTTAGTAGCTGTCCCCTCTCTGCCAGCTCTTTCTCTCTCTCTCTCTCCCTCCCTCCCTGTTCTTTCTTGCCTTCTGACATACTTCCGGTGATGTCAGGTGGTGTAGCATATGCAAATAAGTTATGCTAATAAATTATGCTAATGAGCTCCTGCACCTCTTTTTCTACGAAATGACCCCTGCGTTAGAGGAATATAGTATCATACAGTCCACTATCCAAAGCAGCCATTTTTTTCCCAAGGGAAGTTTCCTCTGCAGTCTGGAGATAAGTTGTAATTCTGGGAGATCTCTAGGCCCCACCTTGAGGTTGGCAGCCCTATTTCTACTATGTTATACAGCTCTAGTTATTTTGACCTTTTCTGCTCTGTTTTGAATTTCCCTACTTGGATCTGGTTTAAACAGACTGATAGCTAGCTCCCCTGTGACTAAACATTGCCCTGGAAAGCCAGCAAACAGGGTCTGGAGGCAAAGACCTTCCCCTGATGTTGTTTACTAGTTTGGTGTTCCAAGTTTAACTCCTGACAGGGATAGCACTATCTGATGTATACTATATCTGCTGTACCAACTAGTGGCATATTTTGTCTCATATGGCTTGTATCTGTTGCATTCAGAGGAGCATAACATCCTGGCAATTTATAGCTATAGAAGCAGCCCACTGAAGGATCCATCTACCAGAATTACAAAGTGAAGGTGTGGAGCATTGTCTTCTTGATAATAGCATATCGATTATGCTGCACCCTCAAGAACTAAGGCTGCAGTCCTACTTTCCTGGGAGCAAGCCATATTAAATATAGTTGGACTTACTTCTGAATAGACCCACTTAAGGTTGCTGCCTAATCCTACCAAAGGCAATTGGAATTCTTTAAAAGAAATGTCAAAGTTTTTGTTGTTGTTGTTTAATTTCAGCAGACATTTGGTAGATGGACTCCTAAGCTGGCTTCTTCTATAGCTATTAATTGCCAGGATGAATGTGTATGAGTACTTCTCCAAGTACTCCAAGACACAAGTCATATGAGACATAATATGCCACTAAATGGACAATTAATGCACATCCATCCACTCCCTGATGTGTGTTTAAGTGAGGACATTCATTTCTCCTTCCCCTTCTCTCCTTTTCTTCTCTCTATTGTTTTGCCTATTGTCTATTTTAAATTCTAAGGTTCTTGATGACAGAGGCCTGACTTATTTTTTCAACTCTGTAAGGCACTGCATTGTATTAATGATGCTGAATCAACTTAATAACAATAACAATTTAAAAAATGATGGTTTTCATAGTTGTGGTTCATAGGCACATATCAATTGTATATAGTCAACTGTGTTGTCCCTGAAGACTGAAAGGAAAGGAAAGACGCAAGTTGGACAACGAGGTACGAATAAAAAATATCAAACCATTTTATGTGATTGTGCTGTGTTCGGAAAACACAGGCCTGTTGCCTATAGGAACCTTTAACTATATATGTTTAATTCATTAGGATGAAATAAAAACAGAGCTCAAGAACTCCAAAATGAACACAGAATGCCTTTGCAAATAAACTCCCTTATTCACAGTGATGTAGGAGGCAGCAGTACTTTGCTTTCACAGAGCTGTCTTGTCCACTGAAGTGACTGTAGAACTCCTTAGATATGGCAGAGCTATATTGGAACATAAAAAGCTGTTTATATTGAGTTAGACAGACCATTTGCCCATTTGGCTCAGTATTAGGGATGGGCACAAACCACAATTTGCACTTCATTTCAGTTTGTCATTTGTGGCTGAACCATGAACCGAACCACAAACTGATACAAACCTGGAGGTTGGTTTGCGAACCTAATGGCTCATAAAGGTTCATGACCCCTGCTTTCTGCTCCCCACCACTTCTCACAAGGAGCAGAAAGCAAGGGTTTAAATGGACCCAAGCCATTTAAACCCCTACTTTCTGCTCCTCACCACTCAGCTGTTTTTCAGAGCTGTCTCAGAGCCATTTAAACCCCTGCTTTCTGCCCTTCACAAACTGCCTTAAAATTCATTGCAGTCCACGATGGCTCTTCAGTTTGTGAACCATGAACTGGCCAAAATTCATCATGAACTTTAATTTATATGCAAGTTTGTGCCCATCCCTACTCAGTATCATCTACACCCTGGGGTCTTGCAAAGTGGGTCTTTCCTAGTCCCTTCCCTACCTGAGATTCTTTAGCTTTATTAAGGATTTGATCTGGGACCACTTCCATGGACCTGGGACCTTCCCCATTCAAAGCTCTACCACCGAGCCACATCCTTTCCCCCTTGAGAAGCTCATGTGGATGCAAGGAGTTGCTGAGTCCAGACATCATTGTGAGGATCCCAAGAATTACTGCTGACTTCCAGATCTTCTCAAGGTTAACTTGCATGCTTTTGTGGTCCATCTTCCCCTGGTGACGACTGCTTCCATGGAGCCTACTGTGGCTTAGTCAGTCTTCTCTGTTTTCCATTTTAATTGAAAAGCAATACAAGCATTCAGAGTCAGTGGTCATTTAATAAAAGATAATGATTGCTGAACAATGATTCTGATTAGCTAACGGTAATTAAAAAGGTTTATAACGCTGCTTACAAAATTGCTTGTTGAGAGGATGCTATTAGAAGGTTTTCACTAATTATTTGATTCTGCACTTGGCTAGGAAATAATGAAAGTTGCAGAAAAGAAAATCGGATATTTATGCGGCATTGCATGTGTAAATGTCTGTGTTGGCTGCATTTCCATGGTTATGTCTTTTCTACATGAATAGGCAGAACCTACTCCCCCCACAAAAAGAGTCAAAAGCAAGATAATCCTCTGGAACCTTAAACATGAACATCTATATGACAGGATTGTATGAACTACACTCATAACTACCAAAGGATCAAGGAATCAGCTTATCCTGGAAGGGATTGTATGCCCCCTGAAGGAGCAGGTTCACTGTCTGGGAATGCTCTCTATCATATAATTGAAGCCTCCAGTGTCCTCCATGGCACACAGTGCTTTGTATCAGTTTCAGCTGATACCCCAGTTATGGGTTTTTCTCAAAAAGTATGATCTGGCCACAGTGATCCATACTCCAATCACATCCAGGTTAGCTTATTGTAATGTGTGCTATGTGGAGCTGCCTTTGAAACCTGACCGGAAGCTTCATCCAGTCCAAAATGCAGCAGCCAGATGACTGTTGTGTACTGGACCCAAGGATCACATCAGCTCTGGTGGTCGGCCTGCTTCCGGGCACAATTCAAAGTGCTGATTCTTACCTTTAAGGCCCTAAATGGCTTGGAGCCAGGATATCTGAAGGACTGAATCCCCCCACACTATCCAGCCTGCCAACTGATACCCATCTCACAACCTCTTCTCCCTGTGCTTCCTCCCACCTGTTCAGGTGAGTCAGCTGGCAGCCAGAGACAGAACTTTTCATTGGTAGGACTTCACATGTGGAATGTGTCCCTTTGGCACTTGCCTAGCACCCACCCAACTCTGTTTGAGGCACCAGGCCTAAACATGTTCCTTTTTACTCTGTCTTTTAATTAGGAATTTAATCTTCTAAAAAGTTTTTTTAGAACCCACTCCTAGGCTGAGGCCTGTTACAAGGATAATGAGCCCACCATGCTTTGGGTTTTTATGTGTTTTTATGCTTCTGGGTTTTATTGACTGGTTTTTAATGTTTATTAATGTTAAGGATTTTGTGTTTAATACAAATATCTGAATTGTATTTCTGCCTTTCTGAAATCTGTGTGGCTACTTCTGCCTCCTCATCCTTGGGGATAAAGTGTTGCAATTCACAGTAAGAGGAAAACTTTGAAATCCTCCTGCACATGCTGCTGGTTTTGAAATTAGCTGTGATTTCTCAGGAGAAAGACCCAACTGTCACTGTTAATAGTGCAAAGAAAATCTCTGCTCAATATCTAGCCATGGTATGGAGAGGCAAAAAAAAAAAGAATTGCAAACAAAACGTAAGCTGTATGAAGAATAGGAAAAGGACACTGTGCTGGAAAAAATTGTAATTCAGTTTTTAAAACAATCAATACATTCCCTTCATCTTGAGTCATGTGTTGAATTGCAATCACTCTGTGCTAGACAGATATAGATCAGAAGCCAAAGATCTTCAGTTAATGTGAGAAGTCAGTCCAGATGTTCCTTCAGGTTTGTGTTCTAAGTGGGTAAGTCCTATGCAGGGTCAAGTTTACTATGGAGAAATCCTGGGTGCAAAAAAGAAACTTCAGTGACTCACACTATGGAATCCTAATTCCAAATGGGAAGACATAATCCTAGGCAGAGGAGTCATTTATCCTGGTGTGATGCAAAAGCACAGGGGGAATGAAGTGGGATTATGGCTAAATTTGACAGAGACTAGAAGAATGAGCATATGAAAAGGCATGAAAGAACAGGTGCAGAAATTAGAAAAACAAGACTAGTCACCACCAAATATCCCACAGGTTGTTCAGACAAGGTGGCAGTAAATTGGTGATGTGGGAAGTGACCACAGGAAATTGGTTTGGGGGATGCTACCCCACTCCTTCACATGCAGCTGCTGGCATGACCTTGGGTCAGTCACAAGTTCTTCCAGAGCTGTTCTCTCATGAGCAGTTCTCTCAGAGCTCTCTCAGCCCAACCTACCTCACGGGGTGTCTGTTGTGAGGAGGGGAAGGGAAAGGAGATTGTAAACTGCTCTGAGACTCTTTCAGGTAGTGAAGGGCAGGGTATGAAACCAGTGTCCTCCTTCTCTTCTTCTTCCATGTTTCAGAGATAACACACCCTGGGTTTCGGTGGGGGGCAAATGGGCAGTGTGCCTGATGTAGCTGGTTCAAGACTGGTAAATCCTGACCATACTTAGAATGAGAGAACATCCCAGATACATGTGGTTAGCAGAGCAGGGAAAATGAATCCACCCCACATGTACAGAGTTTCATTTTGTAAAGTTTAGTGCAACAACTGCCATCACAAAACAACATTAACTAACTAAAGGCTTTCCAGTAGCAGAGAGACCTTCAGGACAGATGACTCAAAAGGCAGCAAAGAAGCACAGCAAGAAAAGGGGGGGGGGGAGGGGAGGAATGAGAAATATCCAACAAGCTCTGAACAGTGAAACAGATGAGTTCTAGCTTCCCCTAGAGTTAGGATGGACTAATCACTCCCTCAATTAGCATATACATAAACTAAACTGCTCACACGCTGGTCTACTTCCAACACCTGTACCCTAAAGTGGTGCTATCTGGATTTTGTGCTGAGTACATCATGCCCTTCTGTACAAAGTCCACAACAGTAGTACCATCTCAGAAAACATCAGCATAACACACATTGCTTGCTTAGCATGTCTAATCTTTTAGAGTCAGCCAGGTTCTGCAAGGAGACTGTCCTGATACAATCTCTCTCTCTGTTCTGAGCATATAGTTGAGGTTTCACTTCAGAACTATCACCTTGTTGGACAGAAGAGAACATGTAAATTACAACAGCTAGTTGTGGGGTCTGTTTGTCAAACAGAATATAACTATTGTGGATCTTTTAGTTCTATAAGTTAGCAGCATTAAGTTCTATAAGTTCTATAAGTTAGCACCCCTGTATCCTATTTCTCAATGCATATATGTGATTCACACTACCAGTCTAAGCAGTTAGTGAATTGGCTTAGAAGGGTGTAACTCTGCATAGGATGATGCTGTATAACAACTATTTTATAAATACAGCCCTTCCTACAATAGCACCTTTGGCCGAGACAGCACAACATTTCCACTTCTCTACTGGTTTCCCTGTGCATGAGTCTACCAGATTTTTTTTTTGCTTCCTTTTAACATGTTTTACATCCCACTATATATTGTACTCAGTAAAGGGCAGCTGGTCAGACCTGAATGGGAAAGAATGCATGAAGAAAGTTTATTTCATGCTTTCATATATAAGAATTCAAGATAACCTTTTCTTGGTCCTCATGGCAGCCATTTTGTGTTGGCACCTATTGGCCTTTCTCAAAATTCCAAAAGTGCCCACAGGATCAAGGAAATTTGGAGACCTGCTGAAAGTGATGTTTGTTCATACCAGACCAAGAGCAATGATGGTAGGACATTGATCTCTCCCTCACGTAGTCTTCTACTACACCAAGACAAACTAATCCTTACTATCACACAGGACATTATTAATTTATCAGCCCACAAGACAGGAGAGTGTAACTACTACTTCCGTTAATTGTGCACCCTTTCCTTAACTGATGTGACGAACAAACCAACAAACAAACCAACAAAAATAACCATGCCTGTATCTACTGAAATAGCCTGCTCTTAGGAACCTGGGAAAGCTCATCTAAACCTTCCTCAATAAATAAAAAGAAAATATTCCTTAGTTTTGAATCCTTAGCTTTCGGGATGGAAATTATTTTTATTACCTCAGAGAATAATATGAAAACAAATGATGCCCGGCTCAATAAGAACAAATTCTTTGTAGCTGAAGGAGTAAAAAGCAAAAAGATATATTAGCATTTTATGGCCAAAAAAAGCCACAACAACTTGTAATTCTCTGGAGAGCAATAGAAAAGGAGAGACAAAATTACAGTAGTCATGTAAATTAACAGACCACAGATCTTGTATGTAAAGAAATATCCTCTGGACATTTTAAATCATCCAGAATTTGGGTACACTCATTAACCCACGGGAGTTAGCCATCTGGCATGTAGTATATGAAGCCCTAACTATTTTTTATTTCTGAATCAGTTTGTATCCGACAGTACGCTTGCCATTCAGTATGTAGTGCATTTATTAACGTCATGTCTGCTGCTGGATGGAAACAGAAAAGAATAATATCTGGGGCAAGGAAAGAAGTCATCCTTAAAAATGTTATTAGAGTGTGGGTGACATTGATAGAAGACTACACAATAACCTCTTGCTCAAACACACTTAACAGGGGAGAGACTGTTTCCCCTTTTAAGCAATGAGGACAACCACACATCCATTGTATAACTATGCATCTATTGCATATGCATGTGTGGCTTCGTAATATTTGTGTGCTTGCTTGCGTGTGTGTGTGTGTGCGCGCGCGCATAAGGAAACCATAAAATATATAAAAAACGAAAACCTCCTACATGCATGTAAATTGCACTTGAGCCTGACTCAAACTATATTTGACTGGAAACTAAAAATGCAGCCAACATTATTAATAAAATGAGTTAACAAAAGAATGTCATTATTATACTAATGGAAGCCATCAATGAAGAATTGATTGTTCAGTTCTACCACAAACATTTTTTAAAATTTATTTTGTTCAATTTATATCCCACCCTCCCACAAGTGGGCTCAGGGTGGGTAACATCAGTAGAAAATATCTCCAGACAGTTTAAAATAATCATATAAACAATGATAGTTAAAATACTTTAAAAAGAATTAATCTAATTGGCAATAATTTCAAAGTCCCATGGCATTAAAATATATAATGTTATGAAAATATTGCTGAGATATAGGCTATTCCAATCATCTACAGATCCATCCCCTATGTAATGTAGTTCAAAAAATCATGAGGGCCTGTATTACATTCTTAGAAGATAGTTTCAGGGGGCAGCTGTGTCGGTCTGCAGTAGAACAGCTAGATGCAGGTCTAGAATTTTCACACATGCAACTTAGTTAATTTTCTTCACTGGAGTTTTCATATGTAAAGATCTTGGCTAGAATGATCCCTCACAATGCCATGATTACTCTTCAGCATATACAACAATCAGATGGCAGTGTAAACAGCACAAAAGAGCCTCAAAGGCTACTGTAAGTATCAAATTCCAGGATCAGCAGCATCAAGGCGGCTCTTTTGCAGAGTTTTATCAATGTACCTTGATAATACAGAAGGAGAAAAAAAGATGAAAATTAAATGAATGCACTGACAGCTGCCCCAATGGTCCAAACATTCTTCTTAAAGAGTCTAAGATGTGCTTTATTCACCAATTCAGCTGAAATCTGATTATGAGTTTTATTTTATAATCCAAACCCAGTTGTTTTAATGTCTTTGTTCAAATAAACCCATGGCAAAGTTTACTTTCTAGGTCACTAATCTAACCAGGGGTCCTTTCGTAAAAAAAGAGGTGCAGGAGCTCATTAGCATAACTAATTTGCATATGCCACACCCCCTGACGTCACCGGAAGTGATGAAGTGTCAGAAGGCAAGAAGGGAGGGAGGGAGGGGGAAGGAAGGAAAGGAACAGGAAGGAAGGTAGGTAGGTAGGTGGGAGAGAGAGAGAGAGAAGGAAGGAAGGAAGGAAGGAAGGAAGGAAGGAAGGAAGGAAGGAAGGAAGGAAGGAAGGAGCGGGGAAGGGGGGAAGGAAGGAAGGAAGGAACAGGAAGGTAGGTAGGTAGGTGGGGGGAGAGAGAGAAGGAAGGAAGGGGGAAAGGAAGGAACAGGAAGGTAGGTAGGTAGGTGGGGGGGGAGAGAGAAGGAAAGAAGGAAGGAAGGAAGGGGGGAGAGAGGGAGGAAGGAAGGGAGGGAGAGGGGAAGGACGGGGAAAGGAAGGAACACGTAGGTAGGTAGGGGAGAGAGAGGGAAGGAAGGAAGGAAGGGAGGGAGGAAGGAAGGGAGGGAGAGGGGAAGGAACAGGTAGGTAGGTAGGTAGGTGGGGGGAGAGAGAGAGAAGGAAGGAAGGAAGGGGGAAAGGAAGGAACAGGAAGGAAGGGGGAGGGGGGAGAGAGAGAGAGAAGGGAGGGAGGGAGGGACGCTTCTCACCCCACTGGGGCCGGCGTTTCCTCCCCCCCTTGCTTGGGCCCCAGTGGCTTCAGGCCACTGGGGCCCGGCTTCTTCACTGGGGGGGGGGAGGGAGGGGGCTTCTTTTTTCCGGGGCCGCCGGAGCGCCGCCGGCCCCGGGAGTATTGACGGGGGGGAGGAAAGGGGCTTCCCGGGGCTGCGGCGCCGCGGCCCCGGGAGCAGTGGGAGGGGGGACGGAAAGAATTTCTCTTTCCCGGGGCCGGCGGAGCTGCAGAAGCCAGATGGATGGGATCTTACACTTCCCTTTTACGTTCTTCCCAACTCATTGACCCATCCATCACAGCGTTTGCATGATCCAGGTGGGTCACCGTGTTGGCCTGAAGCAGCAGAACAAGGTTTGAGTCCAACCGCACCTTTAAGACCAACAAAGTTATATTCAAGGTATGTTTTTGTGCACACAGTTTCCCAGAAACAATCAAATGAAAACAGATGATAGCCATATATACTCAGCTTCTTATTCTTTCAGTCTGTTAAAAACACCTTCATTAGTCTGTAAGCTAACTGACTAAAAAGGGAAATGTTTCCCTCGCTCGAAAGCCAGTCGAATCCGACTCTAGGGGGCGGTGCTCGTCTCCGTTTCCAAGCCGAAGAGCCAGCGCTGTCTGAAGACTTCTCCGTGGTCATGTGGCCGGCATGACTAAACGCCGAAGCGCCCGAAACGCTGCGGGAGTCTGGGGAAGAGGCGGGGGGCTGTCCCCCCCCAGCTGGGTCGCGCATGGGCATGGTCTCTTCGGCTCGGCCCGTCCTCCGGCGTCGAGGGGAGCCTGGCGAGGCCGGGGAGCACCACTTCTGCCCCTCTCCCCCGTCCGGGCCGCCGCCGCTCCTCCCCCCCTCCTCTCCGCCCGCTCCTTTCTGCTCGGGGTAGCCAAGCGCACCGAGACCGGCCCTCGCTCGGGCGTCATCGACGGAGGAGTTGGCGGGGGGGAGCAAGAGGAGAAGCGCCCTCTCTCCGTGCGTGTCGAGCCTGCGGGGGACCCTTGCCCGAGGGGTGGGGGTGGGGGGACGGGCTCTGCCCCACCAGGTCGCCTCCGAAGCCTCTCTCTCCGCGCCCCGGGGGAGCCCTCTCGGCGGCCAGCTCCACGCCCGCCTGCCCACCCCCGTCGAGCTGCCACCACTCGGAGAAACTTGGTGCCCGCAGGGAACCCGCCGCGCGTCTTTTCGCCCCGAGCGAGGCCAGCGCGCCGCAGCCAAGGTAAGGCCCCTGGCGGGAGCGCACTGCCTGTGCCAAGGAAGAGCGCCTGGTGAGCCCGCTCCCTCCCTCCCTCCCTGGCCGGGCGAGGATCCCGGGACATGCCCAGCACGGGCCGCCCCTCCGCCGGCAGGGCCCTTCGCTTGCCCCCGCCCCGGGACCGCCTCGCTGCCGCCAGCAGCGGCCGGGGTCTGGCTTGGCGCCGGGCGCAGCAGCTCTGGGCAGAGCGCGGCGTCTCCGGCCTCGGAGCTCCCTCTCGGCCCGCCTGCCCTCCGCAGGAAGGAAGCCCTCTCTCTCCCCGGGACGGGGACACGCCAGGCGGGGCGGGCAGGAGGCGCTCCCGGACTGCCGCAGCCTGGGAAGAGTGAGCCGGGGGGCGGAGCTTTGTTAAGTGCCTGCCCCCCGCCTCCTCTCTCCCGGAGCGGTGTTCCGGCGCGCCCCGGCCCCAACGGAGCCCTGAATCTAACCAACCTTTTACCGTTACGGTAAATTTTACCAGCTCTGTGAACAGGTCTCAGGTGCACTCTGGAATAAACTTCATTGATTTACCTCTTCTGTGTGACTAACAAATATATTTCCAGCTTCCTCCAAAACAGCTTGAGCAAATCAAGAAGCCTTTTTTAGCTGATGCCAAATAAGTGAAAATGGTGAACTGCCTCAGAAACTGTTAATAGGGAAGGATTTGGAAATTGTTTTCTAAATGTGGTTAGCAGTGCTCAAGGTGACTTCTAACTCATGACAATACCAAACGTTTGTTGAATGTGCTTGTCCCACTGCTTTGATTATTCCTTCCTCTCTAATTTTGTGATTGAGTTACATATTACCCTGGAAAAGCCCTAAGGAAGAATGAGTTAAAGATGAGGGATGGGCATGAACCAGGAAAATGTGGTTTATTTCAGTTTGTGATTCGTGGTTTGCCTGGTTTAGGGTGGAGGGATGAAAGGGCTCAGCACCCCTTGGAGCTCAAGTTTGTCCCAGAGTCACAGTTTGAATAAGAGACACGTGTACCAACAAATGGAATACTGATTCGACCATTAGTCTTGTCACTTCTGCCACCACCCCCTGCTTGGGGCAGGTTGCTGGGCTTTTCTGTTTTTACGAAGGACCTCATGAATATTTCACCATTAGGACATTAAGCTGCAAAACTGAACCAGGATCAGGAGGGGTGAGATTACCTGGTAACTTCAAAGACATGATCCTGTGATCCCCATCCACCCTCAGCTTCTGCTTCAAACCTGTAGAATTGATTATTTCTCCTAGAAAGGTAAAGGACGTTTGGAACAAACATTGTGAGTGAACTTCTGAAACAGTCCCACAACTCTAAAAATGACTCAGCTATCTGTTTTCATCCCTAGGGCTGGATCCTATGATTCCTTCCAATAACATTACTTCTTCCAGTGTAAGGTGCTTTCCACCAGATGCAGGAGGCTCTTCCACCAGGAGAAGAAAGTTGGTGTGGTGTCATGGCTACCATGGAGGACTAGGACTGGGGCAACCTGGGTTTAAGTACCTGCTCAGCCTGAAGTTTACTGAGTGCCCTTGGGCCACTCACTCTCCCCTTCTACCCGATTAGAATTAGCATGGTGCCGTTCTAGTGTCTGACTAAGATCTGGGAAATCCTGGTTCAAATCTCTACTTGGTGGTGGAAATTTGTTGGGTAATATTGGGGCCAGATGCTTCCTGGAAGCCTAACTTACATTACAGGGTTGCTGTTGTGAGGATAAAATGGGGCAGGGGAGAACAATGTTATCAAGTGCTCTGGGGGAGGGGGAAAAACAGGGTATAGATGTCTAAATAAATCACTCAGGGTTGTGAGGGTAAAGTGAAGAAGGGGGCACCATGTAAGCAGGGTGTTCTGCAGGTGCCAACCTGCAAATGGGCAAAATGAACAACTGCATGTACCTGTGCCTTCTCTGTTGAGGCCCCCACCTTAGGAAATGGGCTGCCCAAGGAAGTCAGGAAGGCTCCCACTATCCTGGCTTTCCATGAACAATGCAAAACTGCTCTATGCAGGCAATGCAATGGCATTGTACGAAATGATTCACAGGTGCTTGGATAAATTATCAGAGACTGTGGTCTGTACTCCTGTGTGTAGCTTGCTAAAGCTAGGATCTGACTATGTCATCATTGCCTTATTTAATGTGTAATGTTAACACTTATGCTTTGCTTCAGTTATGTTGTTAGACTCCTGGTTGGTTCTACAATCCTAATCCTATTGCACTGTGTATTGAATGTCCCATCCTGTCAATTGTATTGACTCACTCTGTGTAATCCACCTTGAGTCAAACTGAGAAAGGTGGACTATAAAGAAGAAGAGGAGGAGGAGGAGGAGGTTGGATTTATGCCCTGCCCTTCACTACCCAAGGGAGTCTCAGAGCAGCTTACAATCTCCTTTCCCTTCCCCTCCCCACAACAGACACCCTGTGAGGCAGGTGGGGCATGAATTGAAATAAAATAAAACAGAAGGCTTTATGGACTGTGAAAAAATCCATCTGATTCACTCCCTAATCTGGAATGTAATCATTTATTAATGTTGGTAAAACAGCATAAAAAGTAGAAGACAGTAGTTTTCATATATATGTATACACACACACACACACACTTTCTAGTCAATGGAATTGTTTGACTTCCTACCTGAATCAACTTGTACAACTGTTCAACAACCCATTCATGGGATGATGATCTACACATGAAAGCTTTCCTCCCAATAATAGCCAGAAATGTCAACCAGCATTTCAAAACCTGGCTGTTTCACCATATGCTGAAACTCTGCCAACATTCTATTCCAAATGAAATCTTACTGATGTCATGTGGTAACTACCATAAAATGTTCCACATTACATTGGTAGTACACTGAAGTTCAGATTGCAGAGATCACTTGGGTTATATGAGCAATTCCTATGCCACCAGAGGCACGGCATTACAAGGGAAGTAACCATATGATGCCATGACCCATGTAATCACAAATTTCTGCATATTGCCAGTGCCCTGTAGAGGCCAAGTAAAATATAGTCATTTCAGTGGCTAACAGGCCAAACAGGCATTCTGCAAACTGATTTCCTTCAGCCCACATTTCATCTCATTTGCACTGTCATTCATCAAAAACAGAAGCAGTTTTCTGACTCATGCACAGAGATTTTATTTCATGCTGTCATTTCATTAAAATATGAATTACCTGTGTGCCAAGTTAAACTCAGTTTGTGTGTACCCTTTCCACAAGCATATATTGATGAGACAGAGAACAAGAGGACACAATCTGAACATGACATAAAGAAAACCTACTGTGTGGCTGCGCTGGCCACATAAAAGAAAAACATAACCTCCATTTCAAAAGTCAATCCACTTTGGCAAAACTGTCCATGATAAACTGATCCTTAATCACAGTACATATTGTTAAAACAAGTCCAGTCAAGCACACTAGACAGCAAGTGCAGTGGGAACAACTGTGAAGCTGAGCTGAACCAAATTGTGAATACAAACATAACTCGTTCTGCAAAATATACATCATGTTTCTTAAAATCAGCTTGTTTTGTGGCTTATGTATGTAAACTATCAAAATATTGCTTGCATTGTTACAGGAGTGCCTGTTGAATAAATAACATTTGATTTAGCTATGCAGCATTCCATTTCGCATATGGGATGGAACAAGTATTAAGGAACTGAATTCTTAGAATCTGTTAGATTGAGATTCTGAAGAAAGACAGAGACACACTGTACAGTGAGCCCGCTGTTGTCTTGATCTGATAGGGTTCTTTTATGCATTTATACAGGGCTCCGTTGGGGCCGGGGCGCGCTGGAGCGCCGCTCCGGGAGAGAGGACACGGAGGGCGGGCACTTAACAAAGCCCCCCCGGCCTCCCCCCCGGTCAATGCTCCCGGGGCCGGCGGCGCTCCACCGGCCCCAGGAAGGAGAAGCCCTTCCCTCCCCCCCCACTGCTCCCGGGGCCGTGGCAGAGCGCTGCAGGCCCCGGGAAGCTCTTTTCCTCCCCCCCCTTCAATACGCCAAATCGCGTAGCAATGCCTGTGACCTTGGCGAACCAACAGGCCACCTTAGCTGCCAGGACGGCCACTCTGGAGCAGCTGAGGGAATGCCTGGAGTCCGGGGAGCCCCCCGAGAAGGTCTCGCGGATGACGGAGGAAGAGCAGTGGTTCGTCCAGCAGGCCTTCCAAAATCAACGGCCGAGAAGATAAATCTGATTCAGCAGCTGCGGCGTTGAATTTGGACTCCGTCCAGCGCTCCAGCAACTGCTGCAGAGTGCAGCTGAAGCGCCGTTCACCGGGGAGTGTAAGCTGTCTGGGTTGCTCCCACTTGTCCCTCCCCCCTCCCACTGCTCCCAGCGGCGCTCCGCCGGCCCCAAGAAGGAGAGGCCGGTCCCTCCCCCCTCCCACTGCTCCTGGCGCCCCGGGAAACCCCTTTCCTCCCCCCCTAAATACTCCCTCCCTCCCTCCCTCCCTTCCTTCCTTCCTTCTCTCTTTCTCTCCCCCCACCTACCTACTTATCTTCCTCTTCCTTCCTTTCCCCCTTCCTTCCTTCCTTCCTTCCTTCTCTCTCTCTCTCCCCACCTACCTACCTACCTACCTGTTCCTTCCCCTCTCCCTTCCTTCCTTCCTTTCTTCTCTCTCTCTCCCCCACCTACCTACCTTCCTGTTCCTTCCTTTCCCCGTCCTTCCCCTCTCCCTTCCTTCCTTCCTCCCTCTCTTCCCCCTTCCTTCCTTCCTTCCTTCTCTCTCCCCCCACCTACCTACCTACCTTCCTGTTCCTTCCTTTCCCCCTTCCTTCCTTCTTTCCTTCCTTCCTTCTCTCTCTCTCCCTCCCCACCTATCTACCTACCTTCCTGTTCCTTCCCCTCTCCCTTCCTTCCTTTCTTCTCTCTCTCTCCCCCACCTACCTACCTTCCTTTTCCTTCCTTTCCCTGTCCTTCCCCTCTCCCTTCCTTCCTTCCTCCCTCTCTCCCCCCTTCCTTCCTTCCTTCTCTCTCCCCCCACCTACCTACCTACCTTCCTGTTCCTTCCTTCCTTCCTTTTCTCTCTCCCCCCACCTTCCTACCTACCTTACTGTTCCTTTCTTCCTTCCTTCCCCCCTTCCTTCTTCCTCCCTCCTTCCTTCCTTTCTTTTTCTTTCTTCTCTCTCTCTCCCCCACCTACCTACCTTCCTTCCTGTTCCTTTCCTTCCTTCCCCCTCCCTCCCTTCTTGCCTTCTGACACACCTGACGTCAGGGATGTGTGGCCTTATGACACTTCCGGTGACGTCAGGGGATGTGGCATATGCAAATAAGTTATGCTAATGAGCTCCTGCACCTCTTTTTTTACGAAAGGACCCCTGCATTTATATATTTCTTTACTTACTTACTTCATTTATTGTCCTCATTTCCCACTGAGACTCAAAGCATATTGCACAATTAACAGCGATGCAATAAAAAATAGTATAATATAAACAAACAGTGCATTAAAACTGGATTACAAAATCAGGGAACTATGCAAAAACGATAGGATAAGACATACCAAAACAATGCAATAAAACAGGATTATAAAGTTGGAGAGCAATGCAATAGAATGCTATAATACATACAACAAACAATGCAATAAAGGTGGATTTCAAAATTAGTAAACAATGCAGTAAAACAGTAAATAAATAATGAAAATTGCCCCAAATTTCCACACATAACCATAGCCATGCCACCCCCCCAATCCCAATGCTCCTCCAAACCTGACGGCTGCACATAATTCTTATGCTATCCCACTCCGCTTTGGAAAGTTCTCATTTGAAATGTATAATATCAGAAATTGAATAGTATATGTTATATAGGTGGAAAGCAAATACTGCTGTAGAAGGTAAGCCTCTACAAGGATCAAAACTCAGCCTTAAATCAATAAGGGTGACAGGACTTTTCACAATATGACTGAGCTCAAGATGGCTCCCCTCCGTGACAAAATGAGTAAGAGACAGGGGTTTCACTGACAGGAAGCACCAATTAGAATAACCTCTGTCTTTCCAACATTTAACTGCAGGAAGTCATTAGTCATCACACAGCATATACTTGACAGTCAGGGAGCCCTAGTTTTTCTACAGGTTTAATACTGCATGTCGAAATCAACACAAAGCCTTTCAGTGGCATCTACTGCCCAGTAACAGTAAGAATAGAAGCAAAATCCTGTCATAGGTGACATCTAAGCTCAGTCCCAGGTAGGTCTTGAAGATGACTCACAAGAGACTTGTTGCCACATAACCTGCACTGCAAATAGAGAAACAGATGCACAGATATGGTCTCTGTTTCAGAATCCCTTCACAAAGTGTAACTTTTCATCTGGTTAAAAACAGTCCCTCTGCTCTTACAGACTTTCTGGTCTTTTCTATCACCTGCCAAGATCCTCTTACAGTCCAACAGGCTAATTGAATCAGAGTATGATATGTTGTTGATGTTGTTGTTGTTCGGTCGCACAGCTGAGTCTGACTCCTCACGACCCCATGGACCAAATCACACCAGGCCCTCCTGTCCTCTGCCGCCCTCTGAAGCTTTCTCTCCATGCTCATCGCATCGATAACACTGTCTAAACATCTCATCCTTTGTTGTCCCCTTCTTTTTTTACCTTTAATCAGGGCTCTTCTTGTAGAAAAAGCCCAGCAGGAACTCATTAGCATATTAGGCCACAGCCCTGACAGCACATCTCATTAACATATTAGGACACACCCAGTGTTCCCAGAAGTGTGGTCATCCAGCCACATCCACCTTTTGCTTCTTATTCTGTTTACCTTGTTGTCAAAACAGTTTTGACAAAACCAATAAAAACATTATTTTCTGTCCCATTGATACAAAACCTTGCCTGAACCAATATCATATGTCCAACAATTATTCCCACACTGGATTGGAATCAATTCCTAAGGGTTCGGTTCCCATGGAAATCAGGTTGCCTTCCTGCAGAACTAGTACGCTGAATATGATTTTTTAGGGTTGCCTGGAGATCTCCTGGAATTACAACTGAGCTCCAAACTACAGAGATCAGGTCAATGGCTGCTTTGGAAAGTAGAGTCCATGGCATTATGCCTTGCTTAGGTCCCTCCTTCCCCTAAACTGCACCCTCCACTCCCAAATCTCCAGGGATTTCCTCAACCTGGAGTTGGCAACCCTAGTTCACTGGCAGAACAACACTAGGAGCCAGTTTGGTGTAGTGGTTAAGTGTGTGGACTCTATTCTGGGAGAACCGGGTTTGATTCCCCACTCCCCCCTTGCACCTGCTGGATGACCTTGGGCAAGCCATAGCTCTGTACCAGCTGTTGTCTCAGAGCTCTCTCAGCCCCACCTACCTCACAGGGTGTCTGTTGTGGGGAGGGGAAGGGAGAGGAGTTTGAAAGACGCTCTGAGACTCCCTTGGGTAGTGAAGGGCAGGGTATAAATCCAATCTCTTCTTCTTCTAGGTTTGTGGATGCACTGGATGGGAGTAGTTTGTGGACTATTTTATTCAAGGTACAAAATTTTATTCAAGGTATAAGATTTCATGTGCCACCCACACTTCTTCAGATGGAAGACGTGTGCATGCACATAAAACATTATACCGTTGATGAAACTTTGGACTCCAACTTTGTTCTGCTGCTTCAGACCAACACGGCTACCCACATGAATTATTACACTATAATACTTTTTACAAGCAATTATGTACCAGTGGAGTGGTTACCATGCAGAGTCTGTCCCACAGGTAAAATTATCCTGTGAACAGGTGGTCTTTACCACATAAAAGTATCACTACCATCACAAGATCACCAATTGTTGGAACTCCTCAGAAGCGGAAATCTCTCTTATTAAGAGGTTTAAGAACATCAACTTTGCTGGCCCATTAAAGGCAGATGTCAATCCATTGGCAGGAGAAGAGGGACAATCATCTTCTTCAGAAACTCTGCCCACTTTTTTAAATGTCACAAAACAGGCAATCTCCAAAGTGCAGCTGACCATGCTCATTTTTAGTTACAATTCTGTTTCTCTGCAGATGTCCCCCAAAGATGTCCCCCATGCAACAGTCAAGTGTTCCGACAACACACACAACAATGAAGCTACTTTTTCAGATGTTTTCTCTTACATGGCAGTAAGCACCAAACCACTTTAATACAGACTTTAAACACACATATATTTGCAAGCCATTCCCAACAAGACACAACAATGAACTCAGGCTTCAAAGTTACTTTTCTTAAGCAGAAGATGCCATGAGAAAACTAAAAAGATTCTCAAAAATTAAAGATATTGTCAAAACCAGCATTTCCTGGGCTCTCTGCTTTTTTACATCCCCCCCCTTTTCAATTTTTTTTAATAAAAACAGAAAGAACGGAAGGAAGGAAGGAAGGAAGGAAGGGGTAGGTGGGGGAGAGAGAGAGAGAAAGGAAGGAAGGAAGAAAAAGGAAGGAAGGAGGAAGGAAGGAAGGTAGATAGACAGACAGAGGAAGGAAGGAAGGAAGGAAGAGGTTGGTGAGGGGAGAGAGAGAAAGGAAGGAAGGAAAAGGAAGGAAGGAAGGTAGACAGACAGAGGAAGGAAGGAAGGTAGGTAGGTGGAGGAGAGAGAAAGGAAGGAGGGAGGGAGAGAGAGAGAGAAAGAGAAAGGAATAAAGAAAGGTGGGGGGGGCAGAGAGAGAAAGACAGAAAGAAAGACAGAAAGAAAGGTGGGGGGGCCAGAGGGAGGGAGAGAGGGAGGGGAAAGAGAACAGAGAACTTACTGGAGCAGGGAAAGCCACACCACGTCGGCAAGCCAAATGCAGAAAGCCTAGCCCCTGTGCTTAATCTCTGGGCGGGGCTTTCTCCTGCTGGCTTTTTTTGCTCTTAAAGGGAAAGCACCCGGTGGAGCCTATTCCTGCTGGCTCTCTGCAGGAACTTTCCCTTTAAGTATAAAAAGCTCAGGTCGGGCAGGGAGGGGGCGGGGCAGGCTCGGAGGCCAGCCGGAATGGCGTTCCTGTGCGTTCCTGCTGAAATCGAGCCCTGCCTTTAATCTTTCCCAGCATCAGGGTCTTCTCCAATGAGTGCTCCCTTCACATTTGGTGGCCAAAGCCTCCAGCTTCAGTATCTGTCCCTCCAGGGAACAGTCAGGTTTGATTTCCTTTTGGATTGACTGATTTGATCTCCATGAAGTCCAAGGAACTCTCAAGAGTCTTCTCCAGCTCCATAATTCAAACACATCTATTCTTCAACGCTTGGCCTTCCTTATAGTCCAACTCTCACAGCCATACATTACTACTGGGAATACCATCATTTTGACTATACGTACTTTTGTTGGCAGGGTGATGTCTCTACTATTTATGATATAGTATTATACAAGAAGCGGGACCCACAATACTCATGGGGGGAGTATTCCCCACAGCTCAGGGCCTGCTGAAGCCGGAGAAGCTCCGGAGGAGGAGGAAGCAGCACCAGGTGAGCCCTTATCCCTCCCCCCTGGCGTCGGTGGCAGTGAGGCCAGCCCACCAAGCCTTCTCTCCCCCACCCCAGCAGCAGCAGCAATGGACAGTTCCCAGAGTGTTCTCTGCGCATGCGCAAGGAATGCTCTTTTACTTTTGGGGGGATTTAAGTATTTCCCGAATAATTTTTTTAACTTTTTGGAATTTTCTGCACCCCTGGGGAGTCCCCCAAGTGTGCAGGAGAATCTCTTTGCCCCACAGGTGCCCCAGATGTGCGGATTTAGATATCCACATGCAGGGGGTGCCTTGGCTATTAGAAATATAGATAGACATCATGTAATTCTGAGCTGTTCAGTGGCTGTTTATACTGTGGTGGTGGCTTTGGCCAACATTAAAAATATTTTAAAATATGGCAATCAAATCCCAAACACAGCTCTGTAGAGTTCAGATAACCAAAATTAATTGTACCTGAAAATCACAAATACTTAGGAAAGCTCAACAGATATACTGCCATGTACATGAATCCAAAGCATATTTCCAAAGGACGTCACTTTTTTCCTGCTAAGTTTCCAGAGCAGCACTGAATGGCATATGACCAGAAAACACCTCTATATTTCCTTGGCTCCTGTGCAGGATGTTCCTTGTATTCTACAACACATTGTTGAATGCCTCAGTGGACCTTCTCACTTCAAGAAGGCCCAGCCACAGCCATACTCTCCAACTGAACCCAGTCTGATTTCATCATTAGAGTTAAGCACCTCTGAGATTTGAATTAGTCATTTTCTTGGATGGGAAACGTCCTGAGAACCCTATATTAACAGAAAGAAAGAGAAAGAGAGAGAGAGAAAAGACAGACAGACAGGCAGGCAGGCAGGCAGGCAGGCAGAAAGAAAGAAAGAAAGAAAGAAAGAAAGAAAGAAAGAAAGAAAGAAAGAGTGATACATAGAGAATGTCCACTAAGACTAGCTGTCATTAATCTGTTGTTTGGTGTAGTGGTCAGGAGCGCAGACTCTAATCTGAGAGAATTGGGTTTGATTCCCCACTCCTCTGCATGCAGCTGCTGGTGTGATCTTGGGTCACTTACAAGTTGTTTTAGAGCTGTTCTCTCACGAGCAGTTCTCTAAGAGCTCTCTCAGCCCCACCCTACCTCACAGGGTATCTGTTGTGGGGAGGGGAAGGGAAAGGAGATTGTAAATCTCTCTGGACTCCTTTGGGTACTGAAGGGCAAGGTATAAATCCAATCTCTTCTTTTTCTCTTCTTCTTCTCAAAGAACTATGGGAACCAGTGGGCAGTGGCTGAAAATATACTGCCACAAACATGAAAATCACCACCAGAATAGCATAGACAGCTCTATTTACACATTATGGTTCTCTAGTTTCCCGAGAATGGTCAAGGAACATTACAGCCCTTTTCAGTTGTTACATCCACCATACTGAAAGCCAGGCATTCTTGATATGCCTGCTCTTGATATGCATGGTCATCTGCTGTCTGAACAGGGGAATTAGCTATTTTATATGCTATGCTCAAATCAGAATGCCTAAAAATCTAGTGGTTGGTTCATACGTACTGAAACTGTACATGAATACAAAATATGTGAATTCCCCCCATTTAGGCAACATAGCAAATGCACATATTGGAAAGATCTACAGCAGTTGGGAGGTTGCCAGTATACGTAAGTGTAATGTCTGAAAAAAACCTCCATGGTATGTGTGAAATAGGCCCTGGATGTTATAGGAATATGTCTGATTGATCATCGAATATCATATGTATAGTGCAAACAGGATGGAATTGGGGGGGATATTATTGAATCTAGTTAAATTCAGATTTCACTTGTGCATTGTTGTGTCAGCCTGTTTTATAGAAACATATTGACATGGAAATTTTACAATTTCTTTCACACTCAGAGGCAATATTTATTTTCTGTATTATTGTTGATTATTCATTTACCAAGAGAAGAGCTATAATCCTATTGTAACTTGGCTGACAACAAACAATATGGTAATTTCTGAGGAAAAAATATTTTCTGGTGGTGATTAAAACTAAATTTATAGTTTCATCTCCCTTTGGATTAAATAAATACTATTAGTTTTTCAGTTGTGTGTAGTAACCAAGGAATTCAAGATGTGTTTGTCTGCTTTCCTTAAAACATTTATGAGCATTGAACAGATGCATTTGTTTTAAGCATATTTTCTTATTTGAACACTTTTCCCCTTGGTTTTTAATATGGATACCATTCATCCCATATTGAATAAAGCAACTTTTACTTAACTTAATGCCTTGACCCAAATCACATTGAGTTTATAAATATTTTACAATTTGTGTAAAGCAAAAGCTTGATTACCAAATCCATGGCTGTGCTTGTAGTAATATACCACAAAAAAATTGACTGCTTCCCATCTTCTCTGTTTGTCACAGGGAATTGTTATTGAATGCCTCTGTGGTGGTACTTAGTTGTTTCTAAAAACACCAACTAGGTCCATTGAGATACTATGAAGAAAACGTGAAAGGTTTGCCAAGCTACTGTTAAAATCTCTCCTTTTGTGGATGTTTTGTAAAACTGGGCATTGAGCTCATAAAGTAAAGCACATTTAAATCCCTATGTCAATCAATAGGAATCACTTTGAAATAAATAAGACTGATTCATACTCAATTTTGGCTAGATCATACACATAATTCAAAGGTTTTGTAATTTACTCTACATAAAGTCTATATAAGGACAGAGAAATCTCAGCTACAATGTTCAGGATACTTAGTAATTTGAAGCAATGGGTACTATCAGACCATTAGTTTATCTGGCTTAGAACTGTTGTCCAATCCAGCTGTGGCTCTTCAGGATCTCAAACAGGGAAAGATGTTTCTCAACACCTTTAACAGAAGATGCCAGGGAGAGACTGAAACTCTGGTCTTTGGTTTGCCAAACAGATACTGCATCACTGAGGCACTCCGCCTCACATAGTTGCTTAGTTCTGTGCTCATTACTAACATCTTTAATGTTTTGTCATGTTCAGTTCACTATTTTTTGTTTGTTTGTTTTACAGACAGAGCCTTCTGTGAATGTGGGTTTTATATGCTTTCTGACCACCAAGTGTGACCATGTGCATTCTCTGGAACACTGTGCACTGAAGTTATGTAGCATCTTTTGTAAAAAAGCATCCCAATAATGTTGCTGGTAGAAAGTGCATTCAAGTTGCACCTGACTTATGGCAACCCCACAGGATTTTCAAGTCAAGAGACCAACAGAGGTAGGTTGCCATGGCCTGCCTCTGCACAGCAACCCTGCACAGTCTTCCGTCCAAGAACTAACCAGTACTGACCCTGCTTGGCTTACAAGATTGGACAAAATCAGCCCAGCCTGGGTCATCCAGGTCAGCAAATAATGTCTGATTAACCAAATCCTAGAAACTGACAATATCATCTGTGTTGTGTCCTAATGGCAACCGCGCACGTAGTCAGAGAAATGCATGTGGCCGAGCTGGCTACCAGAGCTCCGCTTTGGGAGACAATAGCCCGGCCAGATTGCAAATTGGACCAAGCAGCCACCCAGGTTCCACCAGGGGACCTATGATTTAAGGTAACTCATGAATAATCCTATCAGGGAGTAATCCTATCAGGGAGTGGGCGTAATCTTATCAGGGTAATCCTATAAGGGTGTTTGGGCAAGGCTGGGGGTGCAGTTTAGACATGTATTTAAGCAGACCCCTGAGCCCCAGTCTGTAGCCTGGAATTGTACCATCAATAAACTTATGAGCTGATTTCACTGCAACGCGTCTCTGGATTCAGTACTTTATAGTCTGTAAAATTATAATAAAAATATACCAAATGTAAGTTATGAACTACATACTAATATAGACATAGATCACAAGGAAAGGATGATCAAAAATAAAGTTTATTAATAAGGAGTGTGGTTCCTTCATGCACCCAAAAAAAGTTGAAAATAATGTCTGCAATCCTAAGAAGACTTCCATGCGAGTGAATTCACTGAATAAAATGGGAATTAATATCCACATAGTCCTGCTTAGAATTGCTCCCAATGTTCCCTTGAAATGATTTGCAGGTATTTTTGTGACTGGCTCTTTTCTCCAGACACAACCAAGTAGCAAAAGATGTGTGGAATTAGGGAGTAGACCACTGTCAGCACATTACTACATGTATCCCAAGCATCTGCAGTGCTTATTGCAATGAGGTCACTGCAATCAGGTCTACCTAAAGAGCCCCTTACATTACAGGAACCTACCTTTTTTATCTGGCTATGAAATTAGACTTATTTATTAACAGACCAGATAAGAAAACTGGCTCTGTTCATCCACTTTAGTACTAATTATTCATTTTAATCCAAGCAGATTATGGATGCTGAAAGATAACCACGCGAACATTTATAGCACTAGCAAACGGTGGCCAAGAACACTGGCACATGCAGCCTGTTTGGTTTATCTGATAGGAAGGGAGGGGGTGAAGGAAGCTGCTTTGGTTGATTAGCAATGTGTTGCATGGGACCGTTTATTATGAAGTAGATCATTTAAATTTTCCTTTACAAATGAGTCCAACTCTCCTTGCAGGCTGCAAGCTCTGTTAATTGTCACAAACATTACGTCTCTCCCACCCACCCCCACCCCAACATTATTAGCTCTTTGGCAAGATTTACACTGCTGACTAAAAACTTGGCACGATTGGGTCTTGCTGAATAATTTAGGCTGTTGGCAGCTGGAGGGAAAAGCGCGCACACACACACACACAGACCCCTAGCAGATATGAACTCTGCTCAAGGAGTTTATATAACAGCACTATATAGACTGCTGTACAGTCGGCAGTGACTTCTGCCTCTGTTTATGAATAAACAGACTTTCTCAACAAATGGGACACAATGCATATGAATGTGGGACTTGCAGTTATTAAGTCCTCTCTCTGACATCCTGGAAGAGATCAAGACTGCTGAGTTTCCGGATTTGCACTTCAGCTGTGTCTTGCGTACAGCAGAGTGCTGATTGGAAGTGCAAATATACATCATTCATAATGATGCTATGAGTACAGTTGGATCTCTTCCCAGCTGCTGCTCATCTCCTCATCGATACACGCTTCCTTTATGTGTATGTCTGTCAAATGACCTCCAATTGAAGAGACAACTTTAAAGAATAGATGGCATGCAACACAAGCTCTCAGGCACTGCACCTAAGTTCTGGTGAGGTTCAACTCCTGCAGCAAGGAATGAGTTTCTATTCAGGTCTTTTATTGTTTTGAAAGTTCCCAATGTATATGTCTATCTGGTGATCACACCTTTTCCTACAAGGAGCTTGGGGCAGTATATTAGGCTCCATTCTCCTCCATTTTATCCTCACAACAACCCTGAGGTTAGAGGAAAAGGCCAAGCTAAGACAAAAACTGAATGGCCCCAAGTCACCCAGCAAGCTTCATGGCTAGGTGAGGATTTGAATCTGGGTCTCCCTGATTTTAGTCCTGCATCCTAACCATGAAGGTGCCCTGATCTGGATAGCCAAGGCTATCCCGACCTCATCAGATCTCAGAAGCAAAGAAGCAAGTATTTGGAAGGGTGACCTCCAAGGAATACCAGGTTCAGGACACAGAGACAAGCAATGGCAAACCACCTCTGAAACATCTCTTGCCTTAAAACATGTCTAGCTTGCCACCTAGTGGTGCATAATGCTAAAAGAGCTAGAACTTTTGGCTGCCAGACAATGGCTGAGGACAGACTGGCAAAATGAAGCTTCACGGAAGCGGGGCAAAAAGACCTGGGCCAAATTGTTCCGGGGCTTGCTGTTCCCACTGGGTAGACTGAAGTGGGAGCATTTCGGGAAGAGGCAAAATGGAGCTTTCACACTGAGGGGCGGCTCCTGGTGGTGCCACCGCTGCAGTGCATGGCTTTGGTCTGTTTTGCCGAGGTGTGCATATGTGCATGGGCACATTGGTGTAGCAGCCAGATCAGTGGGTTCACATTACCAGCGCTGCTTGCGGCACGGCTTATTTGCATCCACACTGCCAGGAAGCGGGATGAAGACACACAGAGACCCATGGACACCGGTTTCTAATAGTATCTGACTGAAACGTCATGAAAGTGCATTAGGAATGGGTGAGTACGTAATGGGGACAAAGGACAGCTGCGGCTGTCTGAACTGCCTCCCTTACTCCGCTTCTAAAGTGGACCTATCCCGGCCAATTTGCCAGTCTGTCCTCAGCCAATCTTAGGATCTGTCATACAATAATTATTAATTAATTACCACACTGGCTTCTATATGTGCACTGATAAAACACATATCTCTTTGGGTGGGGTTAGAGAGAGAGATGACTTCATCAAAATTCTTCTTATATGATTTACTGGCAATCACATATTTTACTTGAAATAAAAGATCTGAAGCTGCCATGACCCATGCATGCGGAGTCATGGGCACAAAATTTAGGAATAAGACATAGGACTGAGGATTCCTAAATCAATGGTTTCACTTCAGAGATATGGTGTATGGAGGCCTTCTTGGATGCGGGCAATTTCCCCTAAATTGAAAGGGTCTGTCATTTTTCAGAGTGTATATACATCTGGAGTTTTCTACTTGGTTGTTGTGCTTAATTGTTGCAGTTGTGTATATGGAAGGGAAACAAGAAACAGTACACTAAGAAACAAATAATACTGGAATGCAGGCAGGGGCGTAGACTTTTGGAAATCCTGGGGGGGCGGGGGCTCCTTAGCACGCGCGCTCTCGCTGGAGCGATGTCTTCCCCCCCCTGGAAATTATCCGCCTCCCCGGGCCCTTCCAAGGCCCACCAGCCGCTGCTGCCGGTGCCTCTCTCTCCCCCCCCTCGCCACCCCTTCCCTCTACCTCTCCAGCAGCGGCGGCCGGGCTTCGGAAGGACCCAGGGAGGCACAGCGGCAGGCGCTCCATTTTTACGGGGGTGGCTGAGCCCCCCCCCCCGGAAAATTTCGAGGGTGGCTCAAGCCCTCGAACCCTCCCCCCCCCGTACTCTACGCCTATGAATGCAGGTATGGATAAAAAAAGCTTTGAAAGGCTCAGTTTTGGGGCCTGTCTTTCTCTTTCTGCCCTGTAGCTTAATTCTCTGGGGAAAAGGAGAAAAATGGGGCTGGAAGACATGATCCCAAAAATATATTTCACTTGACGCTCCATGTGTATCCTTCCCGAAGCTATGTGCTCGGTGGAAGAGGATAACCATCCCAGATAGAAGAACTGTACCATAATTTGGTCAAGGGTATAATGGACTGTAATGAAAAGCAAACACAATTCTTTCCCTGGCAGTGTCAGTGAGGTGGCCAAAGACTGGAAGAGTACAGCAGTTGTTCCCACTCCCATCCCTATTTCTCTGCATTTGCACATAAACTGCACCAACATGTATATATACTTGAATTGGTTGGTTCCTTCAGTTGCAGTAGAAAAGCTGCATGTAGATGCATAACTGTGTTCTGTTCTCCACTAGGAAATATCTTCAGAAGTGATCTGGAAAAGCCAGAAAGTCATAAAATGACTTTAAATGGTTTAAATCAATGTCCATTTATTTAGCTGTTTAAGAAATTATTTAATTGCTTTTTAACTGCAAAATTCTCAGAGTAGGGTTACCAGCATCCCTTTCCCATTATGGTTCAAAGCAATGGAGGGAGAAAAATAAAATTTAAAAAATGGCCTTTGTGGCTGATGACCAGTGTTCCCTCTAAGCTGAGTCAGTGTGAGCTAGCTGACAGTTTTTTAGCCTCTGGCTCACACATTTTTGTCTTACCTCAGGAAGGATGGTTCCAGAGCAAACTAATTGATTTAGTAGCCAAATCACTCATTCACAACTTTTAATGCCAGTAGCTCACAAAGTAGAATTTTTGCTCACAAGACCCCACAGATTAGAGGGGAAATTGCTGATGACATGTGCATTGGTTTTTAAGATGGCATTGTTCTTTGTGTTTCACTTTGATATAAGGTCACCAGGCCTAGCCTTGCAACCAGCGGAAGACTGGGGGCAGGGAGTATGAAGACATAGGGGGCAGCTATCAGTGCAGCTATCAGAGACAGGAAAAACCTGGAAGTGATGTCAGTCCTCTCTAGGGCCGAGGACAGATTTGTATTCTGCCACGCCTCTGCGGCGCGGCAGAATAAGGTGGGGGGGATTGCCCCTGCCACACAGCATTCGCACGCTGCCGGAAGGAAGCCGCCCACAGCATTCAGACTGCGGGCGGCTTCCTACGGTGGCGTGCGGACACCGCACGGCTCCCCCTCCCAGTGTGCGTTCACACCCACCAGAGGCAGGTGGAACGCGTGCCGCAGCAGCCAGGGCACCACTTTTAAGTGGTGGCCGGCTGCTGCGGGAGGAGCACGGCACCAGACACGATGCATCCGGGCCGCCTCCTCGGGGCAGATGCAGCCATCTGAATGGCTGCTCTGCCTCCGCTTTTGAAGCGGAGGCAGAGCAGCCCAGACTGCCAGTCTGTCCTCAGCCTAGAAGTCACCAAAAACTCCATGGTTTTACCATAGAATTTCCAAAGATTCCTAGAGAGGAAATTCCCCACAAACGGAGGAGGTTGGCTTGCACCAATTTTGCTCACCTGCTGCAGACCTCCAATGCCCCATTCATGCTGCTTCTGGGGGTGCCCTGTCCCACAGGAGCAGCATTTGGGACATCATTTTTACTGCAGCAGAAGGCAGGCACCAAGGCAACTTTTCCCATTAACTGAGATTTACCAAGGAATCCAAGCCTATACCATTTACCCATCATAATGCCATGAAATATTCCATGCCGCTAATCATACAATTAATGATGTGGCTCAGTGGTAGACCATCCACTTGGCATGCAGAAGATCCCAGGTTCAATCGCCAGCACCTCTTATTAAAGGACCATGGTGTAGGTGATATGAAAGCCCCTGTCACTCTGAGTAGACAGTACTTTGATGGACCAATGGTCTGAATCAGTATAAGGCAGCTTCATGTGTTCATATCTGACAGCATGTAGTGACTTAAAGCTTGCCCAGCCCAGCAAGGCTGCACCCACCTATTGCTAGCATGGTGGCTCTAGCACTGTGTGCTATCCCGGTAGTATAGCAATTATTCACAACTGGATATTCCTGCGTGGATATGACTATCTAGCTGTCAGTACTGCCATAGCACAGTGATTGTGCAGTTATCCAGTGTTGAATGTAAGCCAAGTTTGCTATCCCAGTCGCTTCATTGTTTGGGAAAGTTCTGGGCATGTAAACTCACTGTACACATTCCCAAAGATGGACAAACATAGAATATCTCTTGATCACACATAAATAAGACCCGGACTATACTATGAAGCAGAACACAGTAGAAGAATCCTAATACGCCAGAGTGGATTATACCACTTCAGTCATAATTTTTTTTTTTTGCGTGCCACTATCCAAAAAAAGGACTTACCCATTTTATAAAGACCCTACAAGTCAGATAAACCACTGACCTGGCTCAGTAGAGGCAATGGACTGACTTAGAACATCAGTTCTTTACTGTCTTATAAATAATAACCTCTAATGTATAATGAAACAGAGTAATAGAGTGAGGCTGCTACCTTATGCACACTTACCTGGGACTGAGTTCCATTGAGCTGAGTAAACATGAATGGGATTGGGCTGTGAGGTTGTCAGCTGATCGATTTCTTAAAAAATGGTTAAAGCAATGCTCAGTTTGTTAGCCATGCCAAACCAGGGGAATAAAGAAGATTGACATTTATAATAATTTTTTTTGGACCTCTGAAAGCCATATTTCTTCCATTGCAAGAGTGGCACCACTTATCTGTTTGAGCATGACAGCCTCTAGAGCATGAGAACCTTTTAATAAAGCAGACTACTCTTTTGTTATAAATCATTCATTGGGGTAAGAGACTCTTCAGGATTAGCGGTGTTACTCCGTTTGATGAATCTCATAATGTTAAAAGTTTTAACAACAGCCCTATAAGAAGGTTTGCCTTCATGTTGCTAATGCAGGTAAAGAGTAACAGTGAAGCCAGACGGAAATTTTATCTGTTTATTTATTACATCGTAACCTCACTTTTCCTCCAAGGAGCTGGTAGTGACATGCATTAGTCTCTTGTTCCCATTGTTATCCTCACAACAACAACTCTAAGGTCAAATCTATATCTGACTTTCCCACTGGAATCATTCTAGTTTCAAAAAACCCTGTCTATACCTGTTTCTAGTTTCAAACCATACTTGTTCTAGTTTAAAAATTACTGTTTACATTTGTTAATTGCCCTCCTGCAGTCAAGCTAGCATTATACTGCTTTAAACAGATCCTGTTGCTTAGTACTCTTCAGATCCAGGGAGTGAAATTTGAAACCAGCGTGAAATGAGCATAGGAAAAGACAGCAGTCAAACTACTTCAGAGGGGAGGTGTAAGAGAGTTCAGGCTGAAAGAGAGAAGGGGGGGACTGGCCATGGTCAAGTGGAGATCTGGTACTCTGCCCACTACACCAAACAATGCTAAGTGGATCTCATACCACTTCCTTGGGGCATCTGAACAGCTGAGGATTCCATGCTTAGGATATTAAGCTATGATCCTAAAGGCACTTCCCTAGGAGCAAACTCCATATTACTTATAAGTGGACCTACTTAAGATTTCTCCCCAGGCTCACAAACATCTGATCCCAGAAGAAATGGAAGAATCATGTGGCTACTTTCCATCATATTGTTTACAGGCTGGCTAGCTCGTGCAAGACAGTGCTCCCTTTTAGCTGTGGTAGGCAATGATGTTCACAAGTAGATTCTGAAGAAAGTTGGGGAGTTCCACCTTCAGTCTGGACAGAACCAGACTTCCCATATAGGTAATGAGGTCAGGACAAAACTATCCATGCAGAATTTACTGTAAATATCCATGGCATGAAGCTGGACATGGAGCATGGACATGGTCCTGTGCTGGAATGAGGGCAGCATTTTCATGGACAGGATTTTTGTGCCACTTTTCCTCCAAGAAACAGATCTTCTCCTCCCCTCCCCTATTTTCAAAACAACACAATAAGGTAGGGTAGGCTGAAAAACAGAGACGTGACCAAGGTTATCCAGCAAGTTAGCAGAACAGGGATTTGAATCCAGGCCTTCTCTAACTCTCTAACCAGTACAATATGCTGGTACTTGGACCAGAACTAGACATTCTAAAGCCTTGATGTCAGGGGTAAATTCTAATAGCTGAAGACAGAATCAGAACAAGCTAAGGAATAAAGACATTAGAGATAGCAGCTCTCATGCCTCTATGACCAAACAGAAACAGCACCATTTGTATGGCAAATCCTGGTTTATGACTATCACTGTCACAGACAGCAAGGGAGCAGTCTGGGATTGTGCATGTATACCTGGCCTCTGGGATCCAAGAGGCAGTATGTGAGGCTTTCTTGACTTCTGTGTTATGGTTTTTACTAAAGACACAAGCATCCCAAATGATCAGTCTATTGATAAATATAACAAGGCCATAGTCTAGGAAGCATCATTTGGTTGATTTTAAAGGCGGAAACCAAGTCTATAAAGCTGCCCAGCTGGGATTCATTCTAATATGTAGCTTTAGCCTTTCTTTTAAAAAAAATCTGCCAATTTTAGCAGTAGTTTAGGGGGGGAAACTAAAATATACTCTGGCAACTTTCCAGCACAAATTGGTGACTAGATGCTTGATTTCTATTGATTCCAATTGCTACATCACCCTCCTCTTCCCCCTTGTATTTCTTGCCTATGTTATTATTTAGTAGAGTAAGTAGCAGGATTTAATGTTTCCAAGAATTGGCAACAGATTGCTCCAGCAGTACTTAAACAGCAGCACACTGTATTTATTTGTATGCTGTGTATTTCTCCAATGTATGTAATTCTATCTCCAAATTCAACATTTGTTGGCCATTAAATAGGGAATGATTCTGTTTAAGTCAAAACAGCAGTCAAAATACAAACAATGCCGTATTATGGTGAGGATGTGAACTAAATAGTTGACACCAAATTTCTGGAAAATAACCAATGTTTTGTGACAAATAATACACCCTACTTTGAAAGAGTGTAAGTCACACCATTAATAATGGAGAAAATTCCCTTTAAGCGCCTAGGGGGAAAATTCTCCTTATGTATTTGAACTCAGTGGCCTACCAATTTTTTCCCCTTTTTCTTTGCTTCCTTTTTCATGTTTTGCAAAATTATCGCTGCACCGAAATGTTCCCTTAAGAGAAGAAATGAACAAGGTCATGCTGGATTTCAAAGGAGGGTACTGATTAGCTGGACAGGGCAGAAGAATTGAGTGGAAAGCAAATTGTACACTGGATTTAGCTTCTGGGGTATGTAAGCGGGTCTTTCTTCTAAGTGGTTTTCAAATAACTAAGCCCACCGAAAGGAAATATACAAGTGGGCTGGGGTTCCAGATTTAATTAAATCTCCACATCTAGAAGCAATGAACCTCTGAATATCTGTGCTAGGAGGCAACATCAGAGGACTGCCTTGATCTCTGAGTACGGTTTACTGGCCCTCCAGGGCAACTGGTTCACCACTGTGTGTAAAAGCATGCTGGACTACATTGACCACTTTTATGACCTGGTAGGGTTCTTTTTATACTTGTAAGAATGAACTTTGCTTGGTTCAAATCATGAAGTCTGAACCTTCTTACTTGCATTGCCACATCTTCTGTTTGTTGCGTGGCTTTCCACTTCATTAACATGTAACTTTTCCCATTTCTGAAAATATCAAAGTGAAGTTCAATCATGGTTGATATTTCAGTCTCCTTGTGCAGCTTACCTGTTTCACAGATGCTAAATGTGGCCTATGCGATAAGGCTTCAACATCCCTGGTGAAGAGAGCTCCCCTATTTGTTGAGGTGGTACTTCACTTAAAGGGTTGGCCACCACTGTTTAGATGCAACCTGTTTTGAAATCTTTTCAGCTCCTAATCTTCAAAGCACTTTGTCATAGGCCTCCATACTTTGTCATAGGCCCTTGACAACAGGCCATCTAATTTCCCTGGACAGCTAGCAATTTCCATAGACACTTAGCAAATGATAGTGTTTATATAAGTGGAAACCAAGGATCCTGCAACAGCTATGGGAACTGTGTTGATGCCTGTATGTGTGTGTTGGGGGTGGATGCCAGCAGGAGGGACACAGGATTTAATAGGTCAAAGTATTTGACTAAACCATATGAGGAAAAGGCAGCCACCAAGTTTTGATAGAAACTACTCAGTTTCAGGAATCTGATATATATCCAACTTGAAATTTCTCTTAGCAAGTGGGCTGCTTTATATATTCAGAAAATGCCTGCTAGGACTGTACCACTTCAAAACCCAAAAGGGTAGCTGTTTGATTGAAGACTGGATTTTCCAGATAGTTCCTAATTCAGTACTGTCTCTTTTGTCTACCATTCCCTCAGCATGATTCCTACCAAGAGCTGAACGAAGCACCTGGGCCAGAGTTTGTCCAAATGACTCTTGTCTGGATACTCTGCCTGGAATAATCAGTGTGTTAGAAGAATGGGAATAGCATTGATCTATAATAAGGGATGTCAGACTCCAGGTGGGACCTGGGGATCCACCAGAATTACAGTTCATCTCCAGATGACAGAGATCAGTTCCCCAGGAGAAAATAGATGCTTTAGAGGGCAGACTATATGACATTGTACCCCACTGAGGTCCCTGTCCTCCCCAGGCTCCACCCCCAAATCTCCAGGAGTTTCCCAACCTGGATCTGGCAATCCAAGGGGAATGTGGCAACCATAAACCAAAGAGCTCTGCCTTTTCACATGTTATGGCTGGGAGGTGGAGACTTTGCCACAGAATCATCCTGGCTACCATAACATGTAGGTCAGTCCTTATTCCTTGACTATTAGACGGCATCAGGACTTGCAACTGTACTTTGGGCCTCAAATGCTACAGGGTAACAAGTTTATTGCTATACGCTTTGTTGAGCTGTGGGCTACAGTTTCCCAGCAATAACTACAGAGTCACACCGGGAATGAGATGGTCTGCATTTGCCATTAGTATATTACATCAGAAAATTTATATCCCTCAATGCAGAATGTTAAAAGGATCAGTTGTCTGTCATTACCATTTTAGAGACGATGGGAAACTGCATGTCTATAATTACTTAAACAATGTATAAATCAGTTGTCATGATTTACATTAATACTGCCCTTCAGGAGTTACCTTGGACTGTTTCTATAGTCTTGCAGCTTACGGGAAACGTGGAGGAGCAATGATAGGCCTCGTGCTGTATCTAGAACCTTTGCTCTTATATTCATCGAGAGTGATGCTGCACAAAAGTAAAGAGGCTGCCTCCCTGTTCATTATAGATTATTTCATTTGACTGGCAAACTGAAGTCCATGCTATGGTGTATTTATTAATTATATGTTCTTCAAGGAGATACTTCACATTACTCGGACAATATTTGTAATGGAACTGATTCTATACCCAAAAAGAGCTGGGGGAAATCATCTCAAAGAAACTTCATGTAGCACCTTAAAAAGTGATGTGAATCCTCTCCCTCCTCCTCCATGTCAATTGTATTCAGTCAACTGGTCCAGATTTTGGGATTTCTCCCTCCCCAGGGAAGACAAGAGCAGGCCCATAGCCAGGATTTCTTTTTAGTCAGGGGGCATTTAAATTTCTTAGGGGGCACTGGCTAATCAAATTAAAGTTAATTTAATTACAGTTAAATAGATTGGGGGGGGGGACTTTTCTGGCTCTGTCCTGCCACCATAAACAGCCCTTCATGCCAGACAGCCCTGGGCTGAATGGGAAGTTGGGGGGGGGGGCTTGCCAGTAAGTTGGGGGGCCTAGCCCCATGATGACCCACTGTAGCTATGGGCCTGAACAAGAATCACTGGAAAAGGCAAGAATGCTAGGGAAAGTTGGAGGCAGCAGGAAAAGAGGAAGATCCAACATGAGATGGACTGACTCAATCAAGGAAGCCACGGCCTTCTGTTTGCAAGACCAGAGCAAGGCTGTTCATGATAGGATATTTTGGAGGATGTTCATTCATAGGGTCAAGTCAGAAGCAACTAGACAGTACTTTACACACACACACACACACACACACACACACACACACTTTTCTCTCCTTATAAGACCACCTCCTCCTTTGGGAAAGATACAATCTAATTTAGAATGCAGAAAGTTATATTTGAATAAGAATATACAGGACTTTGCTGTCAAATAGGACAGTAAGATTCCCAACATGCATTTAAATATTAAAAGAGGGATATGCCCTTATTCTTTCTCCTCAGTTATTTAGATAAAGAACATTTGTAAACTTTTCAGAACTACTCAGTCCACTAATACAACAGCAGTGCAATATATTATCCCATGGCACATAAGTGCATGTCAAGATATTGTGAGTTTGATCCTATCATTTACAGACTCAAGGGTCACAATCTTTCCTGCATCCCCCACCTCCTCCCAGCAGTTCCTTTCCAATCGCACTGCATCAATGGATGAAGCAAAAAGAGCAATTTCACCCACTGCAACCTCCTTACTGTGAGACTGTCCCAACAGATAAAGTCCACAACAGGTCTCCTTAAACAGATAGTCCTTTATTTGTAGAAAAGATCATGTTGGTCAGACACTTCTTCTGTTAGTAATGCTTAAGATTTGAATTGCAATCATAATTATACTGGATATGGAATATGGCCCAACTACCCTCTACCAATCAATACAGAGAATTCTTGGTGCCCAAATATACTGGCCCAGTGTTCCCAAGGAAAGCGCGGCAAAATGAGTTCTCAAGGAGAAATACTGTTGAACATTTTGGGAGAACAGTTCCCAGAGAATTTAAGAAAATAGAATACATAACACCTGTGGTTCTTGTAACACATAACAGGAGGCACTTCCCTTCAAGGTCATTAGCTGAGGAGGCTAGAGATAAAAGCGAATGAGTAATGAGTTTGCGCAAAGAAAAGCGAGCGAGGCGTGCATTCCAAGGAGGGCAGTTCCCGATGCTATCTCCCAGTCGGGACCTTATGAGCATGGAATAAAACATTCAGACCATAACAAGGCAAGGTAAACAGAAAGGTTTAGCCAGATGTAACACTGGAATATTGACGCAGTCACTCCAGTCTATGGCAGTTCACTGACATTGACTTGGGTTGCTAACTCTGTTCAGGAAATTCTTGGATATTTGGGAGAGGTGCCAGCAGAGAAGGGAAGGTAGAGAGTTCAGTGGGGTTGTGATGTATTCTGATGCATTCTGAAACTGCCATTTTGTCTAAGGCTGAGGACAAACTGGCAATGTGACCCGGGATAGGTCTGCTTTAGAAGCGGGGGAAGGGAGGCAGCTCAGACAGCCACAGCTGTCCTCCATCTTCCTTCCATACTTACCCATTTCTGAAGCACTTTCATGGCACCTCAGTCGGACACCAGCAGAAAGTGGTGTCCAGAGAACTTCCTCTGTTTGAATCCCACTTCCTGGCTGTGTGGACGGCAAGAAGTGGGATTCAAACGGAGGTGGCGGTGTGGATGCGCCACTGCGGAGAAATGCACATATGCGCTCTGTGTGTCACTGGATTGTGGCCAAATTGCTGTCGCCCATGCACCTATGTGCATAGGCGCCCATGCACCTGTTGCCAAAACGGCCCCGCCATGAGCCGTGAAGGTCAGCCTGCCAGGGACCACTCCGCAGCAGTGTGGATGTGTCTTTGCGCCTCCTCCCCGGAATGCTCCCACAGGAGTCTGGCCAGTGTGAATGGCCAGCCCTGGGCCACTTTGCCTCGGGGCTTTTTGCCCCACTGCTGTTCCATGTCAGATTCCCAGTTTGTTCTCAGCCTAGGACTGTGGACTGGAGATCCATTGTAATTCTGGAAGACCTCCAGGCCCCACCTTGATTTGATAACCCTACTCCTGACCAGTGTTCCCTCTAAGCTGAGTTAGTGTGAGCTACCACACAGTTTTTAGCTTCCAGTTCACACATTTTTGTCTTAGCTCAGGAAGGATGGCTCCAGAGCAAACTAACTTATACAGCAGCTGAATTGCTCACTCACAACTTTAATGCCAGTAGCTCACAAAGTAGAATTTTTGCTCACAAGACTCCACAGCTTAGAGGGAGCATTGCTCCTGAGTCCTGACCTGTCTGTGTGGGTCCTGACACCCCTGGAACAAACACATTTTCCTGCAGTTGGAAAGGATTGCTGAGGTGAGGGAAAAGATACTGTAGGAGCAATTCATGACCAATGAATTAATGGAACTGAAGAAATTTGTTCATTCCTAAGACTAACACATACATAACACAAATCTGTTACCGATAGCAGTATTTAAACTGTCAAATCCTTACATGACAGTTGACCCAAAATGGATAGTAAAAAAAAAAGGATCACAGGTTGTTTTTTAAAAAACAACAACGTTCTGACCACTTGGCACATTTCACAGAACTCTCACACAGCTTTATTTAGACCTGGATAGAAGCCAGCAGTCCATTGTTCAAGTTCATATTTCAGCTGACTGGATGGAAAGTCACACATCATGAACAAGGAAAGCCATTCTGCAGACTGGATGCCGGCGTAGGACTTTGGCAACCGGGCTGTAAGTTGGGAACAAACATGATCTCAAACAGCCCAGTGTTTAAAATGAACAAGTGCTCTAATCATCTTTGCTTGGCTTTGCGTGTGCTTGTCCAGTTACTGAACATTTTGTCTCTTCAGCTATTTTGAGAAATGAAAATAGCTAGGAATTAAATATACCTCTGTCTGCATGCCACTAGAAGCCTCAAAGTCAACTCCTGAATGGGAAAATAAACATTTATTATTTCCCGTCCAGTCTTAGGAAAGAACCAATCTGATTTTCATCCCTAAACAAATATTAATATTGCATGGCAGAAGTTCAAGGGAACTCAAAGAACGTACCACAGGAAGCCTGTGGAGTGCCTCAGACTCTTTGGTTATAAACAGCTAGTGTCCCTACCCCTGTACAGATCCCCAGTGGACAGAACTGGGGATAGGTGATCTTATTATCTCTCCCCATGTTACCTGAGTAGCATGAAAACTTGACAATGTGTTTATTAGATATTTATTTCACCCTTCCTCAAAGAAACTCAGAGCAGTGTACTTTATTCTCCACCCACATTTTATCTTCATGCTCTGTGAGGAGCCTTTAGGCTAAGAGACCATGTTTGTCAAGACCTTTCCTTTCAAAGGTGAGCTTTGCGGCAGAGTGAGCTATATTGCTACCTCTGCTGGGTCCTGTTTTTGATGGAAGAAAGATAGGCTTTAATGTATTTCTAAGAAACAAATTGTAATTATCCTAGCTTCTTTGCAGTTGATTAATGCAGCTAATATGCTAGAATTTCTTCCCTCAAACATTCCCATAAATTGCATAGTATAAAGTAATACATGTCAAGGTAGGAAGAGAACTCATCTTAGAGACAGGGTATCCTGAGGTGTGTGCTTTCACAGCAAAGTTGTCCCCACTGGATTGTGTGTCCTGCTCCTTCTGAGAATGCCCCCTTCACTTTGAACAGCTGTGGCAGGAGAGAAATTGGCCTCAGAGAACAGGCTTCTAAGGAAGTGTCTGTTCTGAGTATTATACCCTTCAGCCTGTGAAGACTGTGAAGGAAATTAGATATGCAACCAAATGCTCATTTATATGGTCTATGGCACCACTAATTTCTGTGGAATATGCATATCAGCCATAGTGGGATGTGCTTTCCATTAAAACTAAGTTATGCAGTGCAGATAAACAGCACACATACACCCATGTGTATTCAGATGTGCATCTAATTTAGGCACACAGCTACAAGGGATACATGTTCTTCTACGTGTGGATCACCACAGCTGGACTGGATGAAGAAGCTGGAGGGGATGGTAGTGGTAGGGAAAGGACAACATAATTCTTCTTCTTGGCTATTTCTCTCTTCTTTTTCTTCTGAAGGAGACCCCCCCCCAAATCCCAAACTTAAAGCAAAATATATAAGCTATGAACATATTTCACATTTATGATTTCCTTCCATTTCAAGAAGATGAAGCTCATCCCCCCCCCAACCCCAAACAAATATGGTTGTAAAGCCATCTCATATATTAGCGTCTGGTGTAATAACAAAAAAACCACACTAACTCCCAATATTTGCTCTTGGGTTTATTTCAAATTATTATTCTCAAACCAGTTTGCTAATTTAATATTGTTTTGCACATTGATTCAGAACTGCATGTGACCTTTTATGAGAGCCGCCAATGTTGTCTCCCAAGCTCCTATTAGCACTAATGGGCATTGTGCAGGGTGCTTAGAAAGGGACTGTACAGTGTAGTGTTTTTGTTACATAAGCTATTGGAATGTGTATTGTTACAGTCATGGAGTGCCAATTGTATTTGCACGAGGTATGAAATTAACAAGTATGGAATTAGCCACCATGCGAGTAGAATGTATGAGTTATTTGGAAAATATTTGTTTAGTTGCCTTGGAAATAAATAGTCCTGAATTGATTTTTAAGAAGCTTTGATAACACGGTATTTGCACCCTCAAGTAGCATGAAAGAATGCTAAGTATACCAGGTCTTTGTTCTTGGAGTATTCTGTCTGATATGCAAATAATAATTTTAGAAAATCGATATACAGTTTTATGTACAATGTTAAAAAAAATTCCAAGCCCATCATTTTAGCATGGATCTTTCTCTCTCTTTTTAAACAAAAGCTCATTATCTTTTAAAATATTTTCTTGCTCTGATTTTCATGCTACAAACTGAACTGTGAGTCAGTTGAAATGAGATTTAAAATAGGTCTCATTTTTCTATGCATGTAACTGCTCTTAATGCACAGAACAAGTTTGACTGCCTCTGTCCAATTAAGACAAAAAGAGAAAAGGATAATTAAAAATAAATCATAACAATCAAAAGGTACATGGGCAATTTTTTAAAGATATTTCCCTCCTCCCCTGATTTTTGAAGTTGTTAGAAGAGTGCCCCACTTGTGGGCATACAGATTTCCTTCAGGGATAGAATGCTGTCAGTGCAGAAGGGAATTCTGTATGGATATGCAGAATGCTTTATAGAGGTCCATAGTCTACATACTAATAAGAAACAGCTGTAATCTCCATGTGAATGTGATGGTAAGGAATTTAGGGCCAATTCATGCATTCAGTGGAATCAAATGGAATACTCACGTATCCCCCCCAATAACCCCCCACAAAAATATCTGCTTGAAAAACTGTATGGCAAAGAGAAAGTTAGGTTAACATTTGTATGTACGCAGAGATATATATGTCAACGATTTATGAAGAAAGCAACAGCCAAAATTTCTGACTACACACATGCACAGATTGTTTCTATTTCTATCTACCTACATAGCTACCTACTTACCTACCTACAAGCTGATGACTGCCCTCCTACTATACCTGTAACTAAATTTGTCCAGTGGTGCCAGCCCTTTATGGAACCCCTGGTTCTTTAGGAGAATCTTACTTTTAAGAAGGGGGAGATAATGGTACAGCAAACCTTGAAAAATGGTACAGCAAACCAGAACTGGTGGTAACAGTGGGGTGAGTGGTCAGTTCAGAGGTGAGGAGGGGTGAGCTGAGCCAGAAGTAGTGATGGTGAAGGAATTGTGAAGAAAAGTTGCAGGTAGTTTGCCCTCTAAAATCCTTAGGTGTTTCCTTCCTATGCATGATATGAGAGAACATTCAAATATGGAGGAAGAAGAGGAGGAGGAGTTGGTTTTTATACCCCGCTCTTCACTACCCGAAGGAGTCTCAAAGCAGCTTACAATCACCTTCTCATCTTCTCCCCACAACAGACACCCTGTGAGGTAGCTGGGACTGAGAGAGTTCTGAGAGAACTGTGACTGGCCCAAGGTCACCCAGTAGGCTTCGTGTGGAGGAGTGGGGAATCTAACCTGGTTCTCCAGATTAGATTCCGCCACTCTTAACCACTATACCATTCTAGCCCACACCTGCCATCTGAAGTGATACAGTCCAGGTAAAGTTCCACCACGTGATAGTTTAAAATGCATTTTCGTTGGTGTTCTGGTGGAAGTGTTTATGGTCACTTAGAAGACTGCATGTTCTGAAGGCATGTCATTGCTACTCGTAGTGATGATACATTTACACAGCAGTACCTACAGACAAGAGTACACATATTTTAAAAAATGAATAAATATACACAGAAGGCAGTAACCAGGGTACAATACATAAAATAGGCATAAATATTTCAGGGACCTGCAAACTACTAGAAAAGGTAGGAATTACTGAATATTGAGAAGCACTTAAAGAACAGAAGAGTTTGGGGCAAGTTAAAGTACAAAAATGAATATCTGGTGGGGGTTTCTTGCATACTAAGGGATCAAAAACAGGTAGCTGCCTAGAGAAGATTCCATTCAGGAAGCCAGTAATGATGAATATTGGGATGTTTGCAGCCTGTAAAGTTCTGTAAATAAATCTATTCAAGCCCCACTTGACTTCTACACTGCATTTTCCTCTTGCTGCACTGTTCCACTGGGGTTTTATTTTTCCCTTCTATGAATTACCTGGCAGTGAGCACTAGACCATAGGAGACTTGATTGTACCTTACCTGTAGTGGACCCAATCTCCTTTGGGCCAGCTCCATTCTTGCACTTGTGCCTTGTATGTGAGAGAATGCTATATTTCAGCGCCAGATGAAAGAACGAGCCAAAATAAACAGAATGTCATTTAACATAATGGGATATAGTACAAGATAGACATTCGAAAATCTTGGAACTGTTGCCATGTGGAACCATATTGTCTTCCTTCTGCTCCTTCTGTTCCCCATTTTCACACATTTCTCCCTTCTTTTGTTTATTACTTTTCCTAGAATTGGAGGGGGGGGGTCAGGATTGACATTCTGTTAAAGTTGGTTGAGGTACTGACCATTGAATTATAGTTGTCCTTTCACTGCTGAGATTACTCTTGCTATTTTGTATTGATTCCTTTTTTTTTACTGTTTCCTAAAGTGACAGCTGAATAGCCGCCACTTTACAAAATTGAATTAATCTGCCCTGAGAGTTTAGAATCTAAAAGCTAGATGGAGGTGAACAACGTCCAACTTATTTGAGTCTTCAGTTCTAAAAGGCACTAGGGGTATACTGATCTCCCCTGTTCTCTTCTGTCAACTCTTTTGCTGATTGGCTGGCTGTACCTGGTTGGTGTTCCATTCTACCTGACTTCCAATGGTTTATAGACAATGTATATAATTAAGTTCAGAACTCAGGTGGGTAGCCATGTTGGTCTGAAGCAACAAAACAAAGTTTGAGTCCAGTGGCACCTTTAAGACCAACATAGTACCCAGAATTATACTTTGTTGGTTTTAAAGCTGCAACTGGTCTCAAACTTTGTTAAGTTCAGAACTGATAGACTGTTCATTCCTTCATTTGTGTAGTACTGAGCCATGCTGAGTACCTCAGTGAGGAGGGAGCAGTCTCTTGCTACGCTTAGGAAGGCATGATAGGCAGCTTTATGCCAGAGACCCATTAAAAGGGATGCTGAGAATTTCAACATTAAGTCAACAGTAGAATTTACCATGTTCAAAGGTATTGGTCAAATGGAAGCCAATCACCCAGCCTTTCCAATTCATGCTGAACAGCTAGAACACCTGCTAAACAGGTTTGCACCAGGTTTTTGCAAATCTGCACATGCAAAAAGATGCTGCTGATTCAAACCAATTGGCAGCCATTAGCGTCATCATGGACTACTTAGACAAAACACCAAAGAGCAGGATTTTAAACACAGCATTTATTTGTGACTAATTTATATTATGCCTTGATCTGGATTTTACAGGATAGCCTGATCTCGTCAGATCTCAGGAGCTAAAGAGAGTTGGCTCTGGTTAGTATTTGGATGGGAGACCACCAAGGAAGTCCAGGGTTGCTATGCAATGGTAGACAATGGCCAACCATCTGTGAACACCTCTTGCCTTGACAACCCAACAGGCTCACCATAAGATGGTTGTGACTTGGTGGCAAAATAAAATTAATATGATTTGTGATTGATTTGTCTTTTGCAACAATTACCTGAGGTGCACACCAAAGAGGAATAACAGAAATCCACCAGGCTGTGTATGTGCATGTGAAAAAGTCAGTTGCACTGCACTGCATGGTTAGAAAGGTATCCAGGGAAGCCCCCTGCCAAACAGCCACAAACTGTATAATGGGCAGCCGAACCAGTCACCAAAAACCCAGACCCCCTGTTTGCAACCAGTAGACAGGAGGAGAACCAAACAGGCGGGTACTCAGGCATCATTAGTGGGGGTGAATTGTTCCAGCAGATTTGGCTGTGAGTCTGCTGATCCCATATGTTTTAATTATTGAGTGTTTTAAATCTGAATACTTTGAAATTGGTAATTAGTGTGTTTTAATCAGGTTTGGTTTTGTTAACTGAACAATTATTTGTGTGCTTGCAACTTCCTTGCTGCATTTTTCACCACCTTGAGCCCAAGGAGATGAGGCAAGGTAAAATTACTTTAAATAAATGAATCTGTGTTGTAATTGCTCAGCCAGCTCCCACACACACACAAATGAAGGACAATTTAGTTCTAGCTTATGCTCATCTAAACAAAGATTTCGAAGATTTCGAAGAAGAAGAAGAAGAAGACGAGAAGGAGGAGGAGATTGGTTTTATACCCACCCTTCACTACCCAAAGGAGTCTCAGAGTGGCTTACAAACTCCTTTCCTTTCCCCTCCCCACAACAGACACCCTGTGTGGTAGATGGGGCTGAGAGAGCTCTGACAGCAACTGCTCTTTTTCAAGAACAGCTATGCCAGAACTATGACTTGCCCAAGGTCATCCAGCAGGTGCAAGTGGAGGAGTGGGGAATCAAACCCGGTTCTCCCAGATTAGAGTCTGTGCACTTAACCACTATACCAAACTGACCCATATGAAACAGACTAGGGTATCTAGAGAGAGGCTAGGTTTGGAACATTAAGATTCAGCAGTAGAGGATTGTCTGGCCTGAACCCAAGCAGCACTTTGACTACTAGTTCTTGTCTCCAGAGAGAAAAGATAATACTGGTCAAGTAACCTCTCTGTGTCAATTTCAGACTTTTATTTCTGTTCGAAATTGTATGTTATGTGCTCCTGGTGGGGAGAGTAACACATGTCAAACAGGAATAGACATGGCTTTCCTTTCACTGGGCCACTTTCTGAGAAGAAGCTGTGATCCCCCTAAAACAGTCTACCCACAGTTTCATCCCCAAGACAAAAGGGGCACCCCAGGGCTGGTACTAATAGAAGATTAGCATTTTTAGAAGTCTATGCAGTGACATTTCAGGTGCGGAGGGAACTCTTCTTGCATGTGGGTTCTTTCAAGAGCAGTTAAGAGGGAGGGTGTTTGGTTTTATTTTTAGCAATTAATCCACCTGTGTACCACCACGGCATCATTTTTGCAAATTCTGGCAACATCAACCAAGGGAATGGCAGTAAGCAACTGCAGCTTTCCCCCCCCCCCCCCCCAAAAAAAAAGTAAGGCAAAGTTGTAGTGGAATGTGGAAGAAAGAACATTCTGAAGCATTTCTATAATATAGAACCTGCTTATTGGCCTCAAAAACTGCTTAACTTATAAAACTCCTAGCTAGTAATACAGCAGCCTTTCAGAAATTTTCCATAGTGAATATGTAACATCTGCAATTGGCTTATCACATGGATCTTCTAGTGACATGCAGAGAAGTGGGATGGGGAAGGTTCAGCTCATTTGTTTGTTTAAAATGTCCTTTTGATGTTGTTTTCAGAGTAGTCCTATACAGAGTTATTTCATTCTAAGTTCCCTGAAATCAGTGGGTTTAGACCAGGGTAACTCACAGCCCACCACATATCTGGACTCAGTATTGTATACATATGACATTGTAATGCATTTCAAAGGGGAACACATTCCTGCCTGTACTTTTTTTTTTGTCTCTCCAAGAATTGTGATGAAATTCTTCAAGATTGTGACTCACACAGGAGGGATTGTCCCACCCAACTTTCTGGCCGGCAGGAGAAATCCTCTTTGTTCTATAGACAACCGGAGTTATCCCTTGCAGATTCAACTAAGAGCCAGGAAGTGTTTCCACCATCCATATGCTCAGCCAAGTTGCTATGGCAAAGCAAGGTTTTTAAATATTTGTATTATTTATTTAAATATTAATAGTCTGTCTTTCTCCCCAACAGGGCCTGGAGTGCCTCACAACGTCATTCTCTTCTCCTTTATTTTACAACAGCAGCTCTGTGAGATAGATTGGGCTGAGAAGGAGTGACAAGGTCAAGCTTCCATGGCAGAGTTCCTAGTCTAAGGGTGTGGTCACACGTGCCAGATAAAATAGGGGGGAAATGAGGCTATTTCTTCCGGAGGAATTTGACCCACAGTTGCACAATCACACCTCCCTTTGAAGCTGCAGGTGCAGTCCGTCAGTGTGTGATCAAATACAACTGTGGGTGAGTCTTTTTTTTGTGTGCTGTTTGTTTTCCATGCACTTTAAATGAGGGATCAACGAATTGCACCTCCACACTGAGGGCTCCCTATGGAGTTTGCGATGATGCGCATACTGCGAAGGGGGGAAGAAACAACAACATGGAGTCGGGATGGCCTGATCAGACCATCCTGATGTCATGAGAGCATGCTGGAGCGATCAGACAGTGGAAAGTCCATCTGTGGCCTGTCACAACCAGTTCCTTACCGGATTTTCCCCAGTGCCTTTAAATTCTGCATCTGCAGTGGAGCAGAACGGGTTGCTGATGGCTGCAGGGCACTTCCCAGATGTTGTTGTCTGATTGCACCCTTTGTGATCCCCCTAAAATCCTCCAACAACTACACAGCACTGTAGACCGCTACACATCAGACATGACTGGGTTAACTCATACATATCAGGTGTTTTTGCCTATAGTTCAATAGGATGCCTGAGATATCTCAGATCCTGAATCAGTAATTCTCTCACAGAGAGTTTCTTCAGTCCTTCCTTATCATTCACTTCTCTATGTGTGTGTATACTACACTTTTTACTGGGGGGGGGGGGACCTTTAAGTCCCTGTCTCATCTGTTCTTGAGGGCAAATGAGCTGCGAGTTGTTGAGGAGTAGAAGAAAACCTGGACTCTATCACTGCAGCAAGATTTTTTTTTCTTGCCCATCTTTTTGAAATGCAGAGTTTGTGCAATGATTGTGGGGGAGTGATTGAGGCACACAGGAATGCCAGTTGAGATGATCTACTTGATGCTTTCTGTGCATCTGTATGTACTGTTTTGTTTGGCCCATGTGACATCTTTGTTGCCATCTACTTTAAAACCAGTCATTCTTGTGTAGAGAATTGTGTGCAAATATTTCATTTGCAAAGACCTAACAGGAGATGCAAAGGGGCTTTGTGAATTTCCTAGTGAAGAGGGTGCCTTTCTGTAGCTGCAATGCAATTTAAGTTCCACAGGCTCATAAATTTTACATGGTATTTCTAAGCTGTGATCTTTGCTACCCTGACTTATGTTAATCAGTGTGTTTGTTACCACACATCTTGAATATTGCATTTCTCTGGTGGCTGGCTTATCATCTTCTATAATTATTCTAAATCCCAATTAGTTCTGAACTGTTCTGCGGAGTTATTTACTTGCTTGTAGCAATGAAGAAATACAACATAGGCTTTCTTCCCCAACTTCTAGTCAACTAAAAAGTCACATTTTCATGTAATTCTCCCTAATAGATCTCTTTTCCTATCTATGTTCAAGGCATCTACTTTCATCAGGGTCCTGCGATGCTCAGGAGAAAGATGGGCATACAAATATTGTAAATAAATAAATTTAAATAAATATCAATGAAAGGGGTGTGTCTGTACAGCATTTATACCGGGAAATAGATACCCTGATAGGACAAAATCGTAAAAAGGGTTACATCCTTCTAATACTTTAAAGGCAATGAGTGTGGAATGGTGTAACAGTGCTTAGGACACCACTGTTATTCACCACATACATATGCACAGGTAGCATACTTCTTAAGAGCGCCAGTTTGGTGTAGTGGTTAAGTGCGTGGACTCTACTCTGGGAGAACCGGGTTTGATTCCCTACTCCTCCATTTGCAGCTGCTGGATGACCTTAGGCAAGCCATAGATCTGCCACAGCTGTTCTCTCAAGGACAGTTGTCTCAGAGTTCTCTCAGCCCCGCCTACCTCACAGGGTGTCTGTTGTGGGGAGGGGAAGGGAAAGGAGTTTGTAAGCCACTCTGAGTGAAGGGTGGAGTACAAATCCAGTCTCTTCTTCTTCTCTTCTTCTTAAACAGAGCTACACTCATTTCTTACAGTACAAGCAGGCTGTTCACCCCAATTGACTCTAGCCACAATGTTATAATGGACTTACCTTTCACTACCACATTGGCAGGATTTGAGGGAGCTACTGCCATCTACATCCACTTTGAAATTTGTGACCTCTCTGTTATCATGATAGTGGCTTTCTCATGATACTGTAACACTTTTTGCACCAAACAATCTCATGAAATTTCATAACAAAAATCATATGCACCCTGTTGCAAAATGTTTATGCAGCTTTAAGACTACACATCCCAGGACCTGGAACAAAACTCTTCACATGTAAATTCAAACTACCAACCAAGTGATGCATTGTGCTAGTAAGCAAAAACAGTTTTGTTTTGTTTTAATAAATGACTAGCAATTTTGATGGGCAGCTCAAACTGAACCAGCCAAAATCAGAATATGCAAAATTATTTCCTATGTAAAACTCTGAAAACAGACTATAATGGAAGTCCGACAGTAAATTTCATCCTCACCACTGCCATTGAGTACATTTTATTGTGGCAGATCTCCTGTGAAAAATGGAAGAATTTGTGCTGCCTCCAGATCAGTTTTGAATTTTCTGTAGATGTCTTGGCGTATTTCATACACCAAAGGATCCCTGTGCATGATCTTACAAATTATGCCATATACAATTCTTGTTTCCTAGAATGTTTCTGGTACTTTTGCCAGGGGTTTGACAAAAGTTGGGCATGTCAGGGGTCACATTCACATCATAAAACATGTTGGGAAGCCTATTTTGTCCACAGTGGACCACACTTTGTCCTTGACTTTTATCCTTTACCACTACACTGAAATCGCATTATTTAACCATATTTTCAAAGTATTTGAACCCCAAGACTCTGGATCTGGGGAAAATATCAATGTCCCACAAAGAAAAAAAAGCTCTTCAATACTTCTTTTAAAAAATGTTTGCAGTTGGGATGATCTGACTTTTATAAAGAAATCATTTGAAAATCAGACTTGACTTTTTCACAGTGAATTCTTTGCAATTTAAAAGCAGCTCTGTTTTGAGAAGTTTTGCCTTTGTCCAGTTGGCAAGTTCAGCAGGGTGACTGGCTGGGTAACCACTGTTAGCACATGCCTGAAATTTATTAACTTGCTTGGATCATGTACACCCTATGGTCATCATGGGCAGGTCATGCATCATATAAAATCAGATACATTACACATGGATAATCTACTTTTGTACCTGTGCAGCACTCGACTTATTGGCACATCTTCAGAACTTATTGAATTGAACTACAATTTCCAGTGCAAGACCACAGTATTTACAATCCAATGTAGAAGCTGGGGCCCTGCATGGGCATGGAGAGCCAGCTGGATGGGCTGTGCAGGTAGCTGGGGGGCCAGGTAGCTGTAATGGCACAAAATCCGACCTGCCCCCTCCCAGGATGGCCTATATTGGGGCCTGAACTGGGCCTGGGGAAGGGGAGAAAAATGCACCACACTGCCAGTGGGATCATTTGCCACACCCATCCCTCCCTGAGTGTTAATGCTTTGGGGGAAGAAGGCAATGCAGGGGGTTGCAGGTTGTCTCGCTAGGGTGAGGGTACACACGGGTTAGATTCCTGTCCAAGGGGGTTTCTGATTCATTTATCTGTCACAGCCTTGGGGCAATATCAGCATGGGGCCGGATTCATTTTAGGAAAACCAGCCGAAGTGCCCATTTTTCCTGCATATAAGGATTCCCTTAAGGGATCTTGGGGTGAGGGCTTTCAAGGGGCATGCCCAGCTCTGTATGGGGTTACCCGCATGTTCAAGTGGCAGGGGAGACCACTTAGTGGTGATTATCCTTGTGGAATCCTGCACCCTGCCATCCTGGGGTCCTCCCTCCCCCCCAAGCAGACTGGGGTGGGCTGGTGTACACCACCTGGCAGGTGGGTCAGTCCATGCCAGGATCCAGTTGTCCCATTCTATGTTAAGGCTTCTTACAGCAGTAACCAATAAAAGCTGTGGCCATTTTATTCCAAATGTAGAGAGTGACTGTGTTTTGGGGGGTGGTCATAAAGGGGATACTTTGCCTTCAGTGCCCTCTTCCCGCCCCTAGGTGCTGGGACTGCAATAATTTTCCATCATGCCTGCAATACAGCACTCACTGGCAGGGTGAGGAGCACAGGAGAGAAGGGTTTTGTAAATTATTTTTTATCAGGTTGGCTGGACTGACAGAGGAGGGGGATAGACGTGACTATGGAACAATAGTGCAGAATGCTCATGCATACCATATTTGGGTACTTGAATAAAATCAAACAGGTTGGATCCAACCAAATTCCATCCCTCAGTCTTACCTAATTCCCCTCTACTCCATCCCCCTCCTCACATGGCATTTAGACATGCACATCCCATGATCCTCAGCATAGTCTTTTTGGAGGTCAAAGGAGACCCACTCCTCCCCTTCTCTCCAGCTGACATGCCGGTTGGATCCAACTCAGTATTTTTTAAGTATTTGAGGGTGCTCACAATTTGCATCAAAATGCAATTTGAATGGACTTTGAAGAGGGCTTGACTATCAGGAGTAGTAGTTGCTTTTTATCTACCTATCTTTTATATCAATGTGTAGGGAAACAAGATTTCTGAACAGAAAGGGAGTACTCTAACAAAGGTCTAGCAATGCCCACAAGACTTTCTATGATGCTTTCCATGTTCTTGGATTCATGTCTGACAAGTCCCACATCAGTTACTGATGGCTTTTACTATCACCCTTGCTTTTGCTTTTTATAGCTGCTACTATTTTTTGCAATTTGGTTTTGGAAACAGCAATTGCTATTTGTTGTTGCTACTGTATCCCATAAGCACTCAAAAGTCTTCACTACAACACTAAAATCCAATATAAAGGAAACCTCCGTTCCGGTGTTCAAACTGTGATGAATAACCCTTTTAACCAGAAAATCCAGTGGACAACTCGAATGAGAAGTTTTAAACTATAGCTTGTTTTTTTCCCTCTGAAAAGCCAATTGTCTTATGTAAGCTCTAAAGGTACTTAAAGGCTTTAATTCCCCCCTCCCTTTGTTACAGTACATTATGTTTTATTGTGGTAGTAAAATGTAACAAAATGATAAAATAACGGTAACAAATATACTACCATAAACTGTGTCTCGCTCAGGGTTAATCAATAGACCCCCAGCATTGACTGATTGTGCAAATCAATGCATACATATCATTTCAATTACCAATCAATATTGCAGTAAGTTCTCTTCTAATAGAGCTTATTTGCTAAATAAAATATTAATACACATTTCTAATGAACCGAGACCAAATTAAACAGGCTGTCCAATTTCACTTTTTATTTCTCAGTTGTAAAGGCAGCTAAAATCAACATCTCATTGTTCCATCTTCTGACAGCATCACTGTGATTGTACAAGGGACTTCACAATTGTTAATGCTGCTGTGTTGCCACTTATTGAATGCTCTTACAACACAGTCCTAAACAGATTTACACCCTTCAAAATCCATGGATTTAGGAGGGTAGGGTGTAACTCTGTTTAGGACAGCACAGTTAATATATTTTTTCCTCATTAAAAAAATTAGTACGGACATGTTTGATTTTAGTATCCCTTTGTTGTTTTGCTCTTATTTGTATGATGGTTTGAGGGACTTTGGTTCATGAGTCTGGTGTTTTTGCTCAGCTCAGTACGCTTGTGTGTCATAAGCTGGCATTCTGAAGTTACAAAACATAGTTTTGCAAAAGCACAGAAATGCCTCTCCCACCCGACAGCCGGAAATAATACCAGTGCTATTGGCCTCATGCTGATGCGGTGGCCACGTCTTTATTCCCATCTTTCTGAAGAGACAAAATTGCAGCAAAGCAAATCCGAGCTGCTTTTCTTTACGCAGCCCCTGCTCAAGTCAAGTTGGCAGTGAATACCCGACACATTTAGATGATAGGGTCCTTCCCCCTCCACGCAGGTAACTGTCAGTCAGACGGTGTGTGGGGTATGATCATTCCATCTGTGCCGTTCGGATTGTCAGATGCATTGTTTTGCACAGTGTGAGGTGGATTGTGAAAAACAACCAGGAAGGATGATTTTAAGTAATTGCTCTGACTTAGACTGATTACTACAGTAACAACAGTCGGTTATAAAGGACCAACCCTGGCATATGGTGTACATTCGTAATTGGGGGCTGAGGGGAGAGAGATAGAAAAGGAAATAAGGGGGGTGGGGTGGAAGCTTTTTTAATTGTTTAGATTGCTTTATGATTGATAGTACTGGATGCTTTCTTTTCCGCGGCTTAACTAAGATGTGAAATAGCAAATAACAGACAACAGGCAGGCATATAAGAAGGCAAAGCAAAAAAACAACAAACCTGATCTATTTTAGCTAGGTTTTGGAAACCACATTGTTTTTGTGTGCATTCTGTACTGCAATTATTCTGCAATCGGTGCTCATGTGGGCTGTTCTGTTGTTATTGTTTTTAAACTCTGGGGACATTCTGTCCATATAGGTTGTTGCATCTGACTCCCAATAGGAACTAATTGGGAACACATATTTGAATGTCCTCAATTTTTGCATACAAAGAGGCTTTTCACACAGTTGGACACCTCATTGAGTGAGAAAATGCAATATTCTTCTGCCCAAACAACATTTGTGAACGACTGCTATTGAAAATGGGTTTCTGAACATCTATCATATGCTTTATTAAAAGTGGCTTACCATACGTGGGGACGTTTTGTGCCTGTTATTTACACTGAAACCAATCTGACATATTTACTGATCATTGGAAGTGCTTGTATCTGGAGATTAACTAGCTGCTGGATTCCATTTTTGATCGCACTTGCTTAAGTATAACAACACAGCAAAGGGACATTTTTCTTTTTCTTTTTGTAAAAAAAACCCCAAAAGGTAGTCATATTGGTTTTAAATCAGTTAGAGAAAGGATCTGTTTGTGCAGAACAAAAAGTATTTATTGTATTAAAATAGCAAAGCAAAAGAAATAGGGTGTGTGTGTGTGCTCCCAAGTAATACTTTATTCCCTTTATGTTATGATTCTTATGTTTAGCTGACAGCTAAATACACTGATACTCTTTTCATTGTTAAAGTACAACAGGATTGCTGAGATACAAGATTTTTATGGGGAAATACATGTGTGTGCATGTGTGCACTTGTGCACACATGCACATTGTAAACATGTTTTTAAATGCTGTAGATGTTTATTCCCATCAGAGGAAAACAGATAAGATTAAACCGATAGGAGCAGAAATGCCACAACAGAAATGGATACGGAAAACAAAGTATACAATCAAGCAAAAAGGGAATAACTGCAACAGAAATCAAAGGCAAGAAATGGAGAATTGCAGGAAAAAGTACTATATGTAAATATAAAATATTTAAAATACCATGTAAAAAGACTCTGAAATATATGTACACTATTTTTACTATTCCTGCCTTTGAAAGTGTACAGTTTTTTTGTATGAGCTTATGATCAATCCATAAGCTCAGGAATAAGTTTCAGGGTCTTTCTACACTGTTTTGTATTTATATGTGGTTTTTTTCTGCAATTATTAGTTTCTTGGTATGGAAAGCAAGGTAAACATGCTCCATTGAGAAACATTACCATAAGAGTTGTGGAGCAAATGATTTGTTTTGTTTGCCTGTTATTTACCTGTTAATTTCTTTGCTTTTTCTTATTAGTTTTCCCTCACAAGAACCTTCATATGATGGTGCTTTGATGAAATCAGAAGTGGAGTAACTTGAATGATCTCCCCCCCCCCCCCCCAGCCATTTGCCTGTGTTGTGTGCTAAAACCATGGACTAGTTCTGATACAGAATCCGACAATGTTAAATAAAACACCACTAACAATGGCTGCTGAGCATCAATGAGATTATTATTTCTGACACAATATAGAAAGTTTATCATTTTATTTATATTGCATCTGCCCAGGGTGTGAAAATATTAGATGGCTGTAATGTGTTTGTTGCTTTAAGTATCAAGTAACCTTCCAAAACAACGAACATCCTTAGATTGTTGAGGACAATATTTTGAATCAAAGTTAGCAAGACACTGTCTATAAATCAGAAAAGCCCTGTCAGACTTGCATTTCTGTTTATGTTTCATTATGGTCAGTGGCAACAACTCCAGATGAACACATTTCCAGGATTCAAGAAGGAAAAAAACACCTCCAATAAAGGTAGGAGCCTTATTCTCATGAGGGCAGTTTTATTCTTATTGTTTTTAAACTCAAGGACATTCTGTCTACATAGAAAAAAAGGTGAATAGGCACCTAGCCAGCATGGTGTAGTGGTTAAGTGTGTGGACTCTAATCTGGGAGAACCAGGTTTGATTCCCCACTCCTCCTCTTGCACTTGCTGGGTGACCTTGGGCAAGGCATAGTTCTGGCATAGCTGTTCTTGAAAAAGAGCAGTTGCTGTCAGAGCTCTCTCAGCCCCACCTACCTCACAGGGTGTCTGTTGTGGGGAGGGGAAGGGAAAGGAGTTTGTTAGCCACTCTGAGACTCCTTTGGGTAGTGAAGGGCCGAGGACAGACTGGCAATGTAAAGCGGGGCAGCCCCGCGTCGGAAGTGGAAGAAAAGAGCCCGTTCAGACATGCACATCTGTCCCTCGGCTCCATTTCGCACTTACCCGTCTCCCAGTCGTTTTCCATCTGCTTTAACAGGACACCGGGTAAAACCGGTGTTCAGGGGCCATCCTCCGCATGCCTCCCGCTTCCAAATAGTGTGAACCAGAAGAAGCGGGAGGCATCCGGAGGCGGCAGTGTGAACGCGTCGGCACAAAGTTATGCGCGAGCCGGCTCTGCGGCAGTCTGAACGCTCTGTATCGGCACCACTGCGCATTGCTCTGGCCAGTATGAACGGCCAGCTCCGTGGAGTTTTCCCCCCGCACCAGTTCCCTCCACTTTGCCCTTGCTTTACATTGCCAGTCTGTCCTCGGCCAAGGACAGGGTATAAATCCAATCTCCTCCTCCTCCTCCTCCTCCTTCATCTTTTTCTTCTTCTTCTTCTTCCTGAATGGTGAATCCTGTATGCCTTCAGGAGCTGTGCCTGTGATTCCCCAGTCCGATCGAACCCATGGGAATGTAGGGTTGTAGGGAATGTATGTTTGTAAACGAAGTTGTAATCATGCTGATCAGCTTTTTAAGAGAATTCAGGTGCACCCATTCCATCTCCCAGGGGGAAAAATATATCAGATTAATTATGCATTCATACAGTACTAGATTGGGGCCAAAGCCTTTCAGAACAGAGTACAGAAATCTTGAGCACTGAAATATTTCTCTTGTAAAAATAAATGAAACACTATTCCACGATTTAATGAACTATTTTACAATTAAGAACTTTAACTTTTAGTGTAAAGAAACAACATAGACAGGGTTAATGTCATTGTCCCAGGTGAATTTCTCCATGAATAAAGGAATTATGAATTACCTGATCTTGTTTGTAGCATCAAAAGCATTTGCAGTCTTCCACTCCTCTTTTTCTGATTTCCAGACTTGGTTCAGGCTGCTGAGGAACCAAAATGTGCTGGAGCTTCCAGTTCATGCATCTTTTTCCTTTCTGGTTATCAATGTGCTGGAACACAATTGCACAATAATTAACAGTTGCACAAATGTACATTGATTAAATCACAGTACAACCAAAGAAGTCATGCACATCAGCAATCTGTAAGGAAGAAAAGTTATACATTGTGCAGGTTTCCCATTTACATTTGCTCACTGCAGAATTACATTTTGATTTTTTTTCCTAGTTCAGTTAGAAGGCAAGTGTAGTGTAGCATACTGCACAGCCAACACACAGAATAATGCCAGAGTGGAATATGGGACATTCCTTTAAAGCACATGTGCAAAGCTTCTGGATCATATTCCCCTCCCTATAGTTTATTGTTCATATTGATCCAAATCAGGCTCCATGGCAGCCTCACTGTTTTTAATTCTCTCTGAATCCAGCCATAGGTACCATAGGTAGAAAAGAGCAAGAGTCCAGCAGCACCTTAAAAACTAATAAATATCTGTCGCAGGGTGTGAGTTTTTGTGAGTCACGTCACTTTTTCAGATATCTACTCTGGATGCTTGCTCTTTTCTATTGCTGCAGACAGACTCAGGGGCATAGAGTTTTGAAAATCCCGGGGGGCTGGGGGCTCCTTAGCGCGCGCACAAAGCACGCTTGCTCACTGGGACAATGTTCTTCCCCCCCCCTCCGGGAAACCGCCCCTCCTCCCCGGGCCCTTCCAAGACCCACCAGCCACTGCTGCCGGTGCCTCTCTCTCCCCTTCACCACCCCTTCCCTCTCCCTCTCCAGCAGCGGCCGCCGGGCCTCAGAAGGACCCGGGGAGGCATGGCGGCAGGCGCTCCATTTTCCTGGGGGTGGCTGAGCCCACCCCCGGGAAATTTTGGGGGTGGCTCAAGCCCTCGAGCCCCCCCCCCCGTACTCTACGCCTATGGACAGACTAACATGGCTACTCATGCTGTTCAAGGTATTAATCTCAAGCCATGAACTGGAGGACCAGACTACACAGTATGCCTGACTCATGTTGGCAGTGATGTGCTGCCAGACACAGTCAGAGGTACACTGGAGAACTCACCTTAAAGTGCTCATTTGTTTTGCCTTGTGAGGGAGCACTGCAAGAGAAGAGAAGGAGCTTCTGGTTTCCTTCTCTGGGAAGGTCCACATGGAGAAAGAGGAGGGGGAGGAGGACACGGGATTTATACCCCACCATTCACTACTTGAAAAAGTCTCAGAGCGCTTTACAATCTCCTTTTCCTTCCCCTCCCCACAACAGACACCCTGTGAGGTAGGTGGGGCTGAGAGAGCTCTCCCAAGAACTGCCCTTGAGAGAACAGCTTTGAAAGAATTTATGACTGACCCAAGGTCACACCAGCAGTTGCATGTGGAGGAGTGGGGAATCAAACCTGGTTTCCCCAAATTAGAATCTATGCACCTAACCACTACACCAAACTGAAAAGAGGCAAAAAGCCCAACCACCTCCCATTCCACTGCAATGCTCCCTCACTGCACTGAGTGAAGGAGAGCTTTTAAAGGTGAGTTCCCCTCCTGCACATCTGACAGCAAGTCAGATTGTGCACCCATGACCCGACATGTATTGGGCATATCATGTATTTATTCATTTATTTTGATTTATAGACCACCCTCCCAAAACCACATTTCAATAAATAAATACATTTACAGTCAATATAAAATAGTTAAAACAATGACAGGAAGATAGTTACTTCCTGAATTAACTGTCTCCCCCTGAATGTCATCAGATTCAAAAGATTTCAGGAGCACGCAACTTTGTGGTTTGCTGACTACAAGGACAACATCCGTGCAATACATTGTGCTTTAGACCAACACCACTGCTTACAAGATCTTCCTATCTGGCAAGGTTCTTATGCCTGCGCTTTGACCATTTTTGTAGATTAAATTTCAGAAACAGCAGTGTAAGTATGTGAGAGCATTAGTCATGACTATGCTGTTATACCTCATATAATTTTAACAGCACTATCATTCCAGGTTCAGCAGTCACTATTTTTTTTTTAGAAAAAAAGTCATTTGCTTTTGGAATGTCTAGTTATTGCACAGTTAGATCGGAGTCCAGTAGCATCTTAGAGACCAACATGAATTGACGGAGGGAGCTTTGAGTCTCAACAAATTATACCCCCCAGAATCTTCTTAGTCTCCAAGGTGCTACTGGACTTGAATTGAGCTGTTCTACTGCAGACCATCATGGCTACCCTCTGAAACTAGTTATTGCACAGGTGCACTTAATTATTCACAACAGTATAATCACATACAGTGGAATTATGGCTGGACACACACATTGTTGGATATTGCGCTACTGCAATAGTTTATCTCCTGGGTTTTACAACCATTTCTTAGCAGAACAATTTGTTTTTGCATTAGTATGCAAAACTTTGTGAGTTAATTCCTTCTCTTTGTACAGAATAGTTTGTACAAAATTGTTGCTGTAGATTCCACAGATAATCCAAACCATCCAGTCATCATGGAACTGCCTTAAAATGTAGTGTTTAGTGGCTACACACACACACACAGCACTATTACAATGGAACAGTTCTTCCAAAAATATATAAAATATGTGGATTATTCTCTCTATTACAAATTTTTCATCCTCCTTGCTCCTATTAAAATATATTAGATAAAACAGATTGCGTATATCTCTGTGTTAAGTGAATTCCCCTGTATGGGAAGATCATAACAATAGGGGGGAAACTCCACATATGGTTGTTTCAAGTTAAATCCCTGGTTACTGGCATATTTTACCATTTTTGTTCTGTTACCTATTTAATAATGCATCTATGCATATTGCACCCCTATTATTAATAGTAAATGTACATTTCAACCTGTCAAGTTTTCTTAGCCCCACTTTTGCAAGTTTTTTTTTAATAAATAAAAAATAGCAAAGGCATTTCCTAGGGCACATGCTGCCAGACACCCAGCATTTATCTTATCTCAGTTGATGACTTTCCTTTTATCCTGAAATGATTTGACAATGACTCTATGATTTCCTGTACAAATTACCCTTTGAAAGTGGCAGTGGCGCTTGGCAGCGATCTTCACTTAATTACTGAGTGGATTATTAGCATACGGCTTTTTTTCACCCCTTCATTTCTTTATATCTCCTAGATTGCACTGACAGTTCCCTTTCATTGCATGCTTTAACTCACTGAATACTAAACACTCTGCCGATTGCAATGGAAAAGGGGCTCGGTCTACTCCAGCCCCCTCCCCATCTCTACTTTCCAACCCTCCTTGATGAAGAGTAATTTGTAGGTCAGAAATCAATAGTGTGTCTGGGAAGCACGTTTGTGTGCTTCCCATGTTTTCGACGGCCCAGAAATTGATCTTTCAAATGTGTTTCTAGGTGGACGCCTTCAAACAAAGTGCAGGTTGAACCCCATGCTCATTAAATTGCCTGGGCTCCTATTTTTCCCTTGACTCATTATGTTGTCTTTCTGTCTGTCTTCCTTTCTGTGAGGCAGAAATTGTTCTGTCTCCAGGATGATCTTCATTTCCCCCCACTCTAGAGACTGAGGATGCAAATGTGTTATTGAGGTAACTCTTCTGTTATACATAAATTGTTATATATTGTTTACTACTATGAAATGAACCAGAATGATACATCAGCAGGTGCTCTTCTTTTCACAGACCCCCTCACAAACTTGGCTCTGCTGAGTTAGTTCTGGCCATTTTTCTGGTGAAGCCACAATATCTGTGGCAGATTTCCACTTTCACTTTTCCAGTTCCCAGCACACTTTTTTTGTACCTGCTCTGCAAAAGAGAACTTTAATGGACTGTAAAATAGGGATCTTTTCTTCTGTCCTTCTGCAGATTGGGAGGGAGGAGCTGTTGAATATGGGTATCCTGAGAGTATCATTTGATGGATGGAGGTGGCGGGTCGGGGGGGGGGGGAGATTTAGAGCTGGAAATGTGCCATGTCTTTTATTGCCTCTAGAAGAGAGACACTTTCTCCTCACCATTTAAAATTTGGATGGGGGGATCAGTTGGGTAAGGGATACTGTCCCCAGTGGTGGGTGATTACCAGTGGTCCTGTTTCCCACTGTAACCACCTAAAATATAATTTGAATATAGTAATGATCCAGAACACATGACCTAACAGTATTAAAGAACCAGAACAAAAATGTTATAAACAAAACATGCCAAAGGAATATAAAATTTCTGTGTACAACCCTAATACAGCTGTCATTATCTGTAAATCAGGCTCAGCTATTTATACATCCATAGTACTTCCAACCAGTTTTTTGCAGTCTTTACTCAGATGTTGTTTCTGATTATAAAAGTTGGAGTGAGTGGATTTTTTCAGTTGTGTCCCCATTAGGTTCTTTAATCCTGAGGTATCATGATGGAACTTCAAGAAATAGAACTGAAGCACTGGAGCTGGTATATTTCCTCATTTCCTTAGTGAAGATCACAAACAACGGGGTCGGGGAACCAAGTCCTATAGATATATAAAACCCCAAAGAATGAGGACTTGCGGGAAATGTGCATTTGTGAGGCAACATAACAACCTCAACAAACAGAAACTCCTTTTTGTTTATCAGACACATTAAAAATTAAATGCACAAGATTTTCAGCACACACTGGAATCATTTTAAAGGGTTTCTCATTTTTTCTATAGTCCACAAGCATGCACCCATGCATTTTTGTACCATGTAAACAGAAAAATAGAATCCCCTTCAAAGTTAGTCCATTGTGTGTAAAAAAAAACCCCTCCTAAAACAAATTTAAAATATGTTTCTCAACACAGAGAAGGCTAATTACTTCTTTTGTTTCTTTAGTACAGAAGAGCCCACCTATACACTTCAGTGCCACAGAAAGAAAAAAGTAATAGAAACAACTTCCAGTTAGCTGTTTGTGTGCCAAACACAAACACACACACATTACACAGGGTAGTTTTGAAAGGATTTTTTTGTATTATCATTTCCTGTTTTTTCTTTTCAAGTTACAGGTGTGCTACTCCTGACATCCCTGAATTTAGCAGGCACATATGTGTGCACCTATAGGACAAGAAAACAGTTTGATAGAAAAAGACCATGATTTGATTGCAAAATTTGCCCTAATAGGATTTTACAATCTTCCCAGGTTGAAAAAAAATTGTGTCTTGAGACTATGTACCTTCAAAACTGCCACTATCTATCTGAATCTGCCTGGCCCATGTGTACTTAATACAAGAAATGGTGTCACCTGAAGCAAGGAACTGGGCATTTTCAGTAGTGACCTCAGAGCTATGGATTGACTTCTCTCTAAAGTTGTAACCTTTAGCCTTTGATAATTCTGTGAAGTTCATTTAGAATGTGAACTCTGGGGATTTTTCTGCTGGTTATTTGTAATCTGCTTTGAGGATGGAATAGATGGAGAATACCCTATTATTTCTATTGTGGTACTTACCAGGATTTTCTATCTATTATGTCTCCTGGTTTTATTGTTGCATTAGAAGAAGTCTTAAGTTTTGTAACAGAAAAGCTGGGAAGAAGAAGAAGAGGGGGAGGAGGAGATTGAATTTATACCCCACCTTTCACCCAAAGTCTCAGAGCAGCTTACAAACTCCTTTTCCTTCCCCTCCCCACAACAGACACCCAGTGAGGTAGGCGGGGCTGAGAGAGCTCTTTCCAGAGCTGTCCTTGAGAAAACAGCTGTGACAAAACTATGGCTTGCCCAAGGTCATCCAACAGCTGCAAGTGGAAGAGTGGGGAATCAAACCCAGTTCTCCCAGATTAGAGTCCACTCACTTAACCACTACACCAAACTGGCTCTAAATGTACTACTAAGATCTACTAGGTAGTTAAGTTTAGAAACTCCAGTGTGTAAATGGATCTCCTCACCTACAATGGTCCCACTCAAAATAAACTAACAGTTCAACCCTAAGCAGAGTTTACACCTTCCAAGCTCCCTGACTTAGGTAGGTTTAGAATAGTGTAAGTCTCTTTAGGATTGTGACAGAACTACTGGCTTGTATCTAATCATTCACTTAAATCTTCTTCTTGGGGAGGAAGTCTTTGTCTGTTAATGAAAAAAGTCACTGGGTTGGTGCCTACAGCACCATTAGTGGAAAGAGCTCATGGAGGCAGATCTTTTCCACCTTCTTCTCTCATCGGCCATCTCTTATGTCCCGATAAGGACTTCCTGATGGTCAGGGCACTCTCACAAACAAAATGTACCTTGGCATAGCAACTTCAATGAAGAAGAGAAATCAGGATAAATTCCCTCCATGCCCTCTTATTTGGGGGGATGGGTGAGCAGGGTGAGCTTTCCATTTCCATAAGAAGGAGAAAGGATATATCATGTATCTAATAGTCAAGTGTGTCATCATCAGCAGATCCTTATAACCAAAAATTGGGACCACACTGTCAGAAGGCAGATTTGTCTGCAATCTTGGGGAACCTGCCCAGGTTTTCAGAAAAACCTTTTTAAAAATACATTAGGGTTTAAATCTCCCCACCCCCAATGCAAGCATAGACCACGCAGCCTCCTCCATTTTCCAGGCAGCCTGGTGGAAACTGGGTGGACTGGAAAGCTGGCTGTTGGCAGAATTTAAACGTGCAGAGAAATGGAGCACCAATTGTTAAAAAAAATGACTTGGTTTATTAAAGTAGAAATGAACTCTGATAGAACAGAGGAGAGGGGGAGAGGCTTAATTAACTGACTAACTGCTGTGACAGACAGGAATGAAGGGGGAGGGCTCAGTTGGAGCAGGAAGTCTCCAAAGAGCCAATCAGGAGACAGGAAGGACATAGTTTGAAACTGTGGGAAATCCCTAACCTAGCTATGCTAACTAGCAATCCTTCAGCTGACCTCTGATCTTCTTCAAGTAGGTGCACTATAGACCTTGTATCTTCCAATACTGACAGCAACGGACAGGCATAGCATCAACAATGGTGGGGGAGTGGGTGAGCACCAAATCATGCCAATGAACAGGGGAAAACGGATGGGAGATTTTCACACTGACAACTGGGGAGTGGGCAGGAGAGCAGAGAGCCAATGATGGGGCGGGGGGGGGAGGCAAGCAAGCAGAGAGTGGAAATAAAAGATAGGATGGACAGAATATAAAGCTTTAAGGGGGGAAAGCAGAAAGGGTGAGAAAGGAAAACAGAATGGAGGGAGATGGGGAAACAAAAAAGATGAGTGAGTGGGGACAGAGGCTGCCTAGGGGGAGTCAGAAAAAGGCAGGTATGTGGGAGCTTGGGTAGGTGGGAGAGAAGGAAATGCAAGAGGTTGCAAGCAAGGGTGGAGAGGCAAAGGAACAATCCAAGAAGGAGGGAAGTGGGGTAATCAGATTCGTCCTTCACCTTCCCATGAGTCCTCACAGATCCTCCATTTGTTTCATCCATTCCACTTCTTCACTGCACCCATCCTCCCTAAATAATTTTATGACAATTCCCTGACCCCCAGGAGAGGATTTTTGGGGCTGTGCAAGAGAAAAATGGAAGGTGGAAAGCTCCACCCACCACCTCCATGAGATTTGTCCTTGTGTTGCTGCAGAATTAAACCCATTGGATCCAACACATTGATTTCCTTGGCAGGCATGACTGTCTCTGGTTTGGATTCCTAATGTAAGAAACATTCATTTCATTATTGATTCTGGTTGTGAGGACACTTGCTCAGTTTTCCAATGCTCAATAAGGCCAAATAATCAGTGTTTCAAAGGGAACATGTAAACAAGATTGTGACTCAAAATGTGAAACCTTCATTCTTGAGCTACCTAAATCACAGTCTCTAAAAACATCCTGTTGTATAAAATTGGGTGGCTCTGATTTAAAATTCCATTTTCTATTAACAGTTCATGTAAAAAAAAACCAACCAGGTTCTTTGCTGAGCTCATATAATTATATCCATGTCAAACCCTTGGCAAGGATTTCAAGAAAATAAATCTAGCTGAGTTGTTAATAAGTAGTATCTTATATAATGTATGCCAGTTGCATTGCTACAGTTCTTAAACACCAATATAACAACACAACACAGATGTTCTCATAGTGTTCTGGTTGCTGGCTTGGGCCACACAGATGTCTGCAACAGTCACTGATCCCCTGCCTGATTACTTCACTCCTTTGCTTAACCATCTTGTCAAACTAGCCTAGAATATAGTTTTCCTTAGAGGGCAAGGGAGGCACTGGCCGTCTGCTGAAATCCTTAATGTACTGATCTGCATCAGGTAATCTGCAGTTACAACAAAATGTGCAATTATTACTGTGGACACCCTTTACCCAAGATGAACCGGGCCCAGCAGTATTGCCAACAGGAGCTGGAGTTCCTAAGGCAGCTCAACACACTGGCAAGGACTCACCCTCAGTGCACTTCTCTATCCTGATGTTGTGTGCAGCCAGCCTGGCATCTCATTTTGTTCGTGCCACTTTGGCCCAGGCCTTCTGCTGCCAACTTTCCTGCTACAGGGGGCTACAGGGCCAGGCTTGAGCCCTGCATGGCAGAGGGCTGGAGACTTCTCTCCAGGTGTCATGCCTGCCCCTGATTCAGACACCAGGGCTGGTGGAGATAGGGTTGCCAGATCCCCCGGTGGAGGTGATGGTCCTTCACTGCCAGCCCCCCCCCCCTGCTGCCAATCAGCTGGCCAGCGGAAAAGACTTACCCAGAAAAAGAGCAAGGCCCAGTCAATGTTGCAGCAGTGTGTCTATGTCATTTCCGACATAACCGGAAGTGACATCATCACATTGGGGCGATACTCTGATATTTGGGCAAAACTCTATGGTAGAAGCCAAATTTACCATAGAGTTTTTGCCCAAATAGTAGAGCATTGCCCTGACATCACTGTATCATGATGTCACTTCCAGGTCATGTCAGAACTGACGTAGACATAACACTGCAATGTTGGTTGGGCCTCCCTTCTGCTTCCGGTAAGTACATCCCCATCCCCTGCAAGTTGCCAGGAGGGACCTGGCAACCCTGGGTAGAGAGATTTCTCTTGCAGGTTCTGGCAAGGCAGCCTCTGGTACTGATGAGGCATCATCTCCAGGTGGCTCTACAGTGCCAGTCCCTTCCTGGTCCCTCTGGTCCTCCCCAGTCATTGATCTTGGCTCTTTCCCAAGGGATTTCGAGTCAGAATTGCTGTGTAGGCTGGAGGGGGTCACGACACCGATCAACTTAAACACCCATGTCTAGCTCTGTCTTCAAGGAATTTACATATCATGAAATAGGCTTTAGGCAACAAGAAACTTCACTGATCTAGAGCCCTTTTACAATGCATAAAAATTGCCTTCACAGCTGAGTCCAAAAGAATCTTAAGCAGGGCTGCTTCCATCCAGAATTGTCTGGGTTGCTTTCATTGCTGCTGTAAATGCAGAGGCATGTGCATTTGAATCAAAGAATCACAGTTGGAAGGGGCCTGCTCAATGCAGGATCAGCCTAGGGCATCCTTGACAAGATAGCATCCTAGCCTATGTATCTATCTAGCATCCACAAGTGGGAATCTTCTGGACACTTCCTCTGTCTTTTTTCTCACTTCCACATGTTCTCTAAAATGTCTCCGTATTGACTCAGGATGTGTGTATGTGTAGTCATATTAGCTGCCATGGTAACTTGGTCCCTTTTTTTGTCTTCTCTTCTTCATACATATACTGGAGCGAGAGATCTCTGGCAGGTGGGGCCACAGTCCTATTCCCTACGATTTGTAAATGAGACACAACTGGAGCCTGAACCAAACTGGTTTAAGGCTTAACAACAACAAATCATCATCATTATATATAATTCTGTTTTGGAGTGGCCCTTTGCAGCTCTCCCATTGGCTGTGTAATGCACTCCTTCAGCCATTGGCCCATCAGCCACCACTCAAGAGTGCTTGTGTGCCATTAGCCAGGTGCTGGGTCTGCTCCTCTTCCCCATCGACTCCCCCTTCAGCCACTTTGCCCTGTCAGAATTACTGGCAAATGGCTTTCTCTCTTGACGAAGACACTTCTCCTGCTTGACTCCTGCGTGGGACTAACTCTTCCCTCAGTGGCTGTTGGTAGGTGTAACAAAATGGCAGTTACCTGGGTTTGTAAGATGGCTGCTGTCTGTGGTTGGTTGTTTAAAATGTTCCTCCATAAGGTTTAATTGAGCTGTGGTTCCAAGAGGGGCCTGCAGGTGTATCACTCACTGGGTTGAATGGGGCTTCCTCATCTGCTGACCTACAATTTCCAGCTGTCCCAAGGCCAAAAAGTGCAGAAAAAGAGGTACTGTTCCAAAGGACAGGGCAGCATCTATATAGACTCCAGCCCATCTACCTGAGTTGTAAACTGGAGCCCGTTTCGCCACAGTAGGCAACCAAGCTTGGTTCAGACAAAGAAAGGAAACCCTTCGCAGACCTTTGTGAGGAATTCATTGTGGCCAGTCCTGACTAGGGTTGCCAGATCCAAGTAGGGAGATTTCTGGAGATTTTCTGGTTGAGTCTATGGAAGCCAGGGTTTGGGGAGGGGAGAGGCTTCAGCTGAACAGAATGCCATAAAGCCCACCTTCCAAAGTAGTTATTTCCTCCAGGTGGGAGAGGTCTGTTGTCTGGACTTCAGGTGTGATATCTGGTGATCTTCAGGCTCCACCTGGAGGTTGGCTACCCTAGGTGTAGCAGTCAGTGCTTCAGAACAGGGTCTGCTAGATCCAGGTTCTTGCTGTAGAAACTGAGTGGGTGATTTTGGACCAGTCACAGACTTTCAGCCTAACCTACCTCACAGGGTTATTGTGCAAGTCAAAAGGGGGAGAGGAGAATGATGTAAGCTGCTTTGGTCCCCACTGCAGAGAAAGGCTACTTTTCCTCCTAGGTACAGGCTGCAGGTGGGGGGCGGGGAGATGGAAAGCTGAAGAATAAGAGGGAAATAAAGGTAGATTGATGATTGGCTGTGAGGGAGATAGAGCTGTCAACTCCAGGTTGGGAAATTCAACTGATCTCCAGGAGAGAGGGGAGGAGATGGAAAGCTGAAATCAGAGGGGCAGATAATGGCAGGTTGATGCTTGGCTGGGAAGGAGATAGGGTTGCCAGCTCCAGGCTGGGAAATTCCTATAGATTTCAGGGGTGGAGCCTGGAGAGGGTGGGGTTTAAGGAGCGGTGGGACCTCAGACAGGTACAATGCCATAGATTCCACCTTCCAAACCAGTCATTTTCTCCTGGGGAACCACTGTTGCCAATCTCCAGGTGAAGGATGGAGATCACTCAGAAATACAACTGATCTACAGGAGGGCAGAAGTCAGTGGCAGTCAGAGGAGCAGATAATGGTAAGTTGATGGTTAGCTGGGAAGGGTATGGGTGGCCAACTCCAGGTTGGGAAATTCCTAGGGATTTCAGGGGTGGAGCCTGGAGAGGGTGGGGTTTGAGGAGGTTGCCACAGCAAATTGAATTGGCACTCTCCCAGAGCCTCTTTCTAGAGCCTGTTGTATTTATTTCCACAATGGGCCTTATTCCTAGTATTACATAAGGCAAACGTTCAAATACTGGACTTCAGTTTCTGATATGTTCCCAGATTGTTTGCCTGCACAAGATTCCACACCTTGGGGACACCAGAGTGAACTAGTACGTCCCTCAGCAAACAAACAATGGACTTTGCTTTTCAACTGCTTTTCTATTCATTCTGGACATGTAAACAGAAACGCAGCATTGCCGCACCTTTATCTACCCAGGCATTTAAATAGCATGCTAAAGAGAAGATCAACTGTGTAGTGATTGGGCAGAATTCTGAAACTGGAAGCCAGTAAGAGAACACAAGAGATCAGAATCAGCTAGCTCCTTCTGCTGAGCACAGAAAAAGATGATTAACTAAAATGCAATACAGAAACATGTATGGAAGAATAGCTATAGTGTCTAACGCTCAGATCATGTGTTTGACAATATGCTTATCACAGCAGTCAAAGCAGGTGCAGGGGCCCAACTGGCAGCATCTTTCCCATGCTGTGCACCCAAGGCCAAAAAATAACACTCATTATAGGCCTTACCCTGTATCTGGGCACTTAGCTGTGGGGTTCCCGTTCCAAGACTATTATCAACCTCTCTTGACTCCTCAAGGTCAGTGCTTGTATAGAGCATTAGGGTTTCCACTGACAGTGATATTCTGAAGGCTGGGAACTTCTTCTTTTTTTCCTTTGCACAGAAACACAATAGAAGGCAGCGGGTGTTACTGCTGTTACAATCTAATCCTTAGAATTGAGTCATGCACAGACGACACTGTATTGAGTCAAAAATGCAGAAGCATTTGACGCTGATGTATTATTTCTGGAGATGTTTTACAAATATTTTATTAAATATTCAAAAAGCTGTGTCAAAGGGACTCTTGGCTTCAGGGTGGCCATTTTGTATTGTTCAAGCAAGTTTCAAGGTATATATATTTTGGGCAATATTCTGAGTTCCCCAAAACCAGTATATTATGAGAGCATTAGCTGGCATCATTGTTCTATTTTATGCCTATCATATCTTGTACATAGGACAAATCCCTTTCATGAAGCAGATCTTTTTAAAGGAACAACAGCATCAGTGCCTAGGGCAATCCATCCCTCAGAGACAGACCCATTTGGCTGCTTATAACAGCACTGTAGAACCAGGGAGCTGGCCAGAGATACAGGGATACCTGAGACATAATCTCATAAAGTCAAATCAAAATGGGGGAACTGTATTCCACTAAATAGTGCCCCTCAGACAAAAGCTTCCCTCCCCATTTATTTTCATCAAGACTTAGTTTTTCTCAGTGAGGAGGAGTTCCTGATGCAATCATTCCCTCATTCTCCTTTTCAAGAAATAATGCCCAGATGTCCACGATCTACAGAAGAGTATTTGCACTCCATTCCAAGTTTTGTTTTTGTATAAAACATTTCAGCATGGAAAGCGCTTTTACACCTTTTCCCTCACTTATCCTCACAGCAAACCCATAACTGAAGTCCAAACTAGATGTGCTAATTTTTAAAAAGATCCCCTGCAGCCACACAGCAGCTGTGGGAAATGGCTTTTTTAAAAATTAAGGAGAAACCATTTGGGATTGGAATGATGATGTGGGAGAAGGAGGGCTCCGCCCCCCCCCCCCGAGTTTTCCCACCCCAATACAGCACCAGGAGGGGAGTAATTTCCCCATTTCTGCTGCTTCACATGGAGTATTGTGTTCAAACGGAGCAACAAAAACAGTAAAATAACTGCCATTCAGCACTGTTTCAGTCTGGGAAAATGGTGGGGGGGGGGGGGCAAGAGCCCTTCCTTCCCCCATGGCAGCATTCCAAACTTTAACAAGCTCTGCATTATTTTTTAAAAGCTATTCCCCAAAGCTGTTGTGCCGCTGTATGGAACTCAACACTTTGAAAATATGCACGTCTAGTTTGGCCCATATATTCTGCAGAGATAATAACATTCATTAACAGTGCAATCCTATTGAGATGTACTCTAGCCTAAGCCCACTTAAATTAATGTATGGGTTCAGTTCATGGTGCTACTGCTTATCTATAAAGCTCTCCATGACCTGTGGTCCATATCCTGAAGAACCACCTCTCCATGCATTTTCCCATGAGCAGCTTGATGCTCCGTAGCAAGATCTACTGACAGTACAGATGTTACCTTAGATGTGTTCTGCAATGGTCTGGGTTCAGGCTCATGATCCATGTCTGTGGAATAGCTTCCTGGAAGAGGTTGAGGAGCTTCTGGGGTTGTCCTGGAGAGCTTTGGGGGCAGTCTGAGCCTTGTCAAGTGCCCTCCTAGTAGGGAATAAAGTGCTTTTAGGTTGGTATTTAATATGATTTTAATGTATTATATAGGTGCATTAATGTTTATTTTTATCCAGTTGACATTACATTGTTCTTCTCAACCTCTGTATAGAAGTGCACTACAAGACTGCCATCAATCCACTGTTTAGAACTTTTTAAGTCTCATTCATCTCCAGGGGAGAGATTGGCAGCCCAAACTGCACATGGTTATTCAGAAATAAATCTCAGCATCTTCAGTGGGCCCTGCTCCCCGGTAAATGTGCCTAGAAGGGCAGCTATGCACATGCTTGATTCTTGGGTAGAAAGCAATGAGTCTTAACAGTATTTAACTTTGGCTGAATCATGCTGCTAGTGAATAAGTGTATGTTCAACATTTGCATCAGAGTAAATGACAAGCAAAGTTGAAGTTACGAAGCCAAGTTTTTATTGGCTTTTCATTTGTGTACTCATTTACCAGCAGGAGAAAGTATTGAGCCTGTTTCAAGAACTGACAGCCCCACACAAAGTACAGTAACTGAGTGCTTAGTGATATTCTGCAAAATCCATCTGAATTCTACCCCAAATCAGCATCATAAATGAAGGGAATTCCTTGCACCTAATAACAGTTTATATTTCAACACAAGAAAGAGCTTTTTTAGCTAAAGAACACCCTACAACACCTGTCTTTTACACTGTTCCAAAAATCTACAAAAATAAATTTCACCCTCCTGGAAGACCTATAGTCTCAGGTTATGATTCAGTCCCTGAACGAATCTCCAAGTATTTAGGATATTTTCTTAGACCCTTTGTACCAATATTACCATCATATATTAAGGATACCACTGATTTTATTAACAAAATCTGAAATATGTTGATGCTGATATTCTTCTAGTAACTTTAGATATGGTCTCCTTGTATATTACACAACAAGAAGCACTGTGAGTTATAGAAAATACATTGATGAGGAGACAAGATCACCTTCCACCTATGTTTTTTTCTTATGGCACTGGCTGAATTAACATTAACTAAGAATTATTTTTCATTCAATGAATTTTTTTTGGCAGGTTTAGGGTATTGCTATGGAGTCCTCCATGGCTCTGTAAATTACTAATTTATATATGGGCAAATCTGAGGAGGAATTTGTATATTCATAGAGGAATCCTTTTCAAAGATTTGTATCTATATAGTGGAGATATATTGATGATATTTTCTTAATATGGAAAGGCAGTTGTACTAAGTTTCAAGAATTTTGTAGGTAGATTGACATTTAGGATAATAATACTAAATACATGTAAAAGTATATCATATCAATTTCCTGGATGTCATGATTAATAAAAATATGGTACGTACAAATATATACAAAAAAAACAGGGCTCTTTTTCTAGCAGGAACTCCTTTGCATATTAGGCAACGCATCAAATGTTCTTGTAATAAGATATATGTAGGGAAGACTTCTAGAAAATTAAAGACTCTAATTAAACTGAACATAGGAGCAACATACTTCAAAGAACAGTTGGTGTCCCTTTGGTACAACATTTCATGGAACAAGAACATGGGCCCACTGATTTCATTTTTGGGGGTCTATATAAATCATACCACCACAATGAAAAAGTCCTGTTAAAAAGGAAGAGTGGAATTTAAGGTTGCTGACTTTGGCCCCTTATCGGTTAAATTCTGATCTGGGATTTCTTGATGGCGCAATTGAAGCGTGACGATAAAGTCCACAACACAGTGCCAGCTAGTGCTCAAATATACAGTGGTTTATTTACATCAAAGTATTTACAGTCCATATATAGCACTGGTAGATTCTCCACACAAACGGACAGAATGCTACGCGGCAAATGATAATCCAGAGAGAGAATGCACAGTCTAATAGCACTGAATATATACTTGCAATCACCAATCAGAACATAGTGCTGAGTCACTGTGACTCCGGTAAAGCTGATGCAATACTATCAGGTGACTTGTACACATGATCCCTCTGCTGTCAGTTGTAGATCAAGAAGATCTAACCATGCTTTAACTGAGCTTTACCTGAGCTGTCATCTTGCCTGCATTACAATATAATATGCTGACATTTCTAACCTTGCCCAGATATTCTCTGTATGAAAAAAATGCTGTGTCATTCTCCACTGGTAAAATAATTTAATTTGTGGACAGGTGAATACTCTGGTCACTTTTGCATCATATTATATATTTTACTGTCTTGCTTCATTGATTTGAATCTTGATCTAGCAAATCCTGCTCTGATGCTCTAACCACAACTCTCTCTGAATAAGATATGCATGCTATTTAATCAATGGAAACTGTTATCTTTGGCATATTAATCTGAAGATACTCTAGTGTTTGACTGCTAAATGTAATAATCACTGATGCAGCAATAATTAGCCATATTGTGAAGAAGCTTCACACTAAACATAAAGCAGAGTCATCAGTCTGAGCAATATATCTTCAGAATGGCATAATTCATCTCCTTCACTTAATTTCTGTATATAACCGATACAATTTGATCTTTATGACACAAAATCTCTTTGGGTGTTACCATTTTATCTCCTTTCCTCTGCTGTCACAACTACTGTACAGCCAATCTTAATTTGCAAATGATTTTACATGAAGGTAGCCCTCCACCATCACTTCCCCATTTCACAAATCAAGGCTGAGAAAGATCGACTTGGCTGAAAGCTAATCAATTGGCCAAATCCATTGTTTCTTTGTGAGTAGAGGGGAATGTGGATTTCTCCTGGCAACAGCAGGTAATTTCCTCTTGCCTGATCGCTACCAGAAAACCAAGACATATAGCCTAACTAACAAGCCTTTTTTGTGAACTCCACTCTCCAGGGTTCAAACAGCTCCATAATGTCCTGAACAAAACAGTCTGGACTATAGCCAAAGCTGTAATCACTGGCAGCATCTGACATGAAATATATGACAGAAATGAGCATTACACAAAATACAAAGGGACTGCACAAACGTACACACAGAATGTCCCTAAAGGGTTAGTGAAATGATGGATTACTCCAAGAAAGTGAATGTTTTATGTTTCAAAGGACCCAGAATTAGTTAGCTGAGTCATCTTTCCAATGACAGGAAGGGTTCGTGCTACCCCTTGACTAAAAAGATGACACTCCACAGCAGTCTTTTCCTTAAGCAGGCCTTGCCATGAAGCTTAGCCATCAGTGAAAGGGAACTGATCTCTACTGGTGTATTATAAGAAGAGTGTCCTCTAGTAGCATGACTTCATCTTGGCAGCCAAAACTTTCTTGAGGGAAAAGAGGAAAACAAGCCCCTCCCCTTGTTTTATGAATCCCTTTAGTGGGGGAGGGAGTGGTGAAAGGGGGAAGCGGGATGATTAAAGTCTTAGCTTAGACTTCATTTGGAAACTTTGTAAAGTTTGAGCTGTTTCAGATGTCAAGCTAGGTATGAAATATCTTCGAAAGACACAGCATTAGCCACCTGCTAAACAGTTCAGCATTTCTTTTTCACTCACTTTTTAACCTGATTCCTATAGGCTTAAACTGGCAGCAGCTTGACAGCCAGAGACTTTGATGGCCAAGACCACTGGAGAGAGGGCTCAAGAGGGCCGCAAAGTCCAAGCATGTGCAAAGGTAGTGGGCTACATACACAACTCAGACAACCCTCCTGAGAACCTTACATGAAGAATGAGGACCGTCCAGATGAATGAAATCTGAATGAAATCTAACCTAGTTGCTTTCTTGGTGGGGAGTGACCAAGATGTAGCACTAAAAGGTTAAAAGGATCACCAGGCGACCAAAATGAGGTGAGAAACCAGATGATCTAGCAAATATCACAGATAGATTCCACATGTTCCTCTTAATGGAAAGGCTGAACCAAAAGAACTGAAGGAGGTATTTGAGCATCAGGGAGCAGACAAGAACCAAGATGGACTTTCTGAGAGCCATACTGTTCTGTTAGAAGAATGACAGGGAATATAGATTAAAGATGACCAGAAATTATCCTGTTCCAAAAATGCTAATGGTCGCAGGATACTGGTGTCACTGGCACAGAAAAGCTTCACTTGTATGTGTGGCTCCAACACCAGATCAGCACAGCCAGCATCCTTGGTTCTTCCTGGCCTCCCCTGCACAGATATGACAGACGCTCCAGCAAAGTTGCACCAGTGAATTGATGCTGGACAGAACTGATGCACCAGTGGAACATCACTTGAACATATCCACTTTTTTTGCTTTGTGCAAAATACAATGGAACTAAATTGACTGTGTCAGATCACTAAAGACGAATCTTGGTAAATTGTAAATTATTGGAAGAAAGCTTAAATGTGGGCATTTCTCATTTTCTTACACAAAAAAGAAGTCTGGGTTTAAATACAAAGAGAGAATCAGCTTGATCTTTTGCTCATTCATACACTGAAATAATGTGAAATAATGCTGAGGGTAAGAAAAAAAATGTTATCTAAATTGCTCACATTATTTTGAAGCTTTCTCATCCAAAACAAATCTTTCATTCGGAGATTGTAAAAGCAGGAAAAACATTGTGGAAGACTTCAAGTTTTTAAGATAAATTACACTAAATCAGTGCCACGGAGCTAGAACTACCAGCCTGTCATAGGAAGATCAAAAGCAATTATGAACTCCCTATGGATCTGAATGGGCTCATTATTCATGGAAATACCTGGAATAAATACACCAAAACAGCCAATCCAGACAGGTTGTTAGAATTTAATTGCCCTCACATCATGGCAATTCCAAAAGGTGGGGCAAAATGATTATTTCATGAAGGTAAATCTGACATAGTTGTTTGTTTCACTGTCAGTGAAGGTTCTGCAGTGTATTGTGTGAAATCTGGGCCCTGTAGAGTTGGTAGGAAATTTTACATTCAGTTCAGCTGGGTCCAGTGTTTTATTCTTGCCATGAAATTGCTCATCAAACAGAAGTATGTGTGTTTACTTTTATCATTAAGTGTGTGTGTGTTTACTTTTATCCCATCCTTCCTCCAAGAAGCCCAGAGCAGTAAACATCATTCGCCTCTACTCCATTTTTCATCCTCACAACACAACTATCCAAGTTAAACAGAAGCATTGTCATTATGTGTGTGTATTGATTTATTCAATACATTTTTTTATCCTACCCTTCCTTCAAGGATTTCAGAGCAGCATACTTCGTTCACCTCTCCTCCATTTTTTATCCTCACAACAATCCTGTGAGGTAAATCAGACTGACAGAGAGAAAGAGCGACTGACCCAAAGTCACCCAGGGAGCTTGATGGCAGAACAGGGATTTAAACCTGAGTCTCCAGCACTTTAACCACTACACCACAGTGAAATTCTGGGACTTAGTTGAGAAAGATTATCAGCAGTTTTAAATCATAAGTATTCCACATCCAAATGTATATTGTGTGAGAAGGATATGAAGGAGATATGACGATGATGGAACCCTACTGTGTTGAAGAACTTCTGACCTGTTTCCAGTCTTCCATATTTGGCCAAAGTGCTAGAGAGGGTGGTTGCTTTTCAGCCCCAGGGGCTCTGGGAAGAGTTTCTAGACCCATTTCAATCTGGTTTCAAGCTGGGATTCAGAACAGAGACTGCTTTGGTTGCCTTTGTTGATGATCTCTGTTGAGAGCTAAATAGTGGGAATGTGACACTGCTTGTTCTGCTTGATCTCTCATCAGTCCTTGATAAGGTCTACCATAGTATCCACCTCTCAGCACTGGGACTAAGAGGCAGTGTGTTACAGTGGTTTGAGTCCTATCTGGAGGGGGGCAGTCTCAGAAAGTAGTGTTGGGAGTTTCTACTCTGCCTCATGTCTGTGGACTCTGCAGGGTTTAATCTTATCCCCCATGCTATTTAATACCTATATAAAGCCACTGGGAGAGGTCATCAGGAGGTATGGGCTCCAGTGTCTCGAATGTGCAAATAATATTCAGCTCTTTCTTTCCACCTAATTCTGAGGATGATCTTGATGTTCTGAACCAGTGCTTAGAGTCACTAACGGGCTGGATGATGGTGAACAACTGAAAATTAATCCTGACAAGACCGAGGTTCTCTGGGTTAGCAGAGAGGCAGGCTGGGGACTTGAGATCTCTCCTGTCTCAGATGGGGTTATACTCTCCTTGAAAACCAGATTCGCAGGTTGGGAGTGCTGCTTGACTCAGCAGGTGGCTGCAGTAGCTTGGAGTGCTTTTGCCCATCTTTGGCTGGTGCATCAGCTGTGTCCTTTCCTGGTTCAGTCATATCTAGCCACAGTGATCCATGCCTTAGTTACATCTAGACTAGATGATTGCAATGCGCTCTACACGAGGCTACTCTTGAAGAGTTTTTGTAAGCTGCAGCTAGTACAGAATGCTGTGGTTGGACTGCTGGTCAGGGTCAGATACTGGGAGCATGTGACTCTGATTCTACAGCAGTTACACTGGCTACCATTCTGCTCCTGAGCCCAACTCAAGGTATTGGCTTTATCCTTTTTTGGCTTGGGACTGTGGCATCTGAAGGACCACCTTCTTCCATATGTTCCTGCCAGGGAATTAACATCACAGGGAGAGGTCCTCCTTACTGTCCCACCAATCAAAGAAGCTCATCTGTTGGCACAGAAGAGAGAGCCTTTTTAGTAGCAGTCCCATGATTATGGAACAAACTGCCCACCTCACTTTCAGTCTTCAAAAGGCAGTTGGAGACAGTTTTATTTAGGACTGCATTTGACTAATTTAGCTTTTATTTATTGGCAGTCCTAACTGAAGATTTTAAATCAGTAGTCTTTTATGTGTTTTTATCATTGTTGTTTTATTTATATTGCAAGCTGCCTTGGGGTCCACAAGTTAGAAAGGTAGCTAATAAATGTTTTAAACAAATAACATAAAAATGGTAAAGTAGAAGATTTAACTGTTCTTGGTAGGCTCACGCTGCAAAGCCAGTTCACAGCTTGGCCATGCTTGTGAATCCAGCTTTGGTTTTGGATGACTAATTGTTGTTGGCACATGCTCAGAAGTTACTGGATCACTGACAATGGCACCTGAGCAACAAAGTGTAATACAGTCATGCATCTTGTAAAAATGAATTATACTTGAAGTGTCCATGCTGTTCTAGTGCTTACACAATCAATGGTTTTGTCATGTTGGTACATACTTGGAACAAGCCAAATCCCTAGCAAAGCAGGGCTGGTAAAATGGGCAAGCCAAACACACACCACAGAAAGAATTTGTGCCACCCTAAGCAGGTCTACTCAGAATCCTACTCAGGTTTGTTCAGTGGTTCTTACTAGGGATGGGCATGGACCGGGAAATGGTGGTTTGTGGTCATTCTGATTCGTTTGATTACACAAACCACAAGTTTTCATGGCCTTTTCCCATTTCATTCCGTTTATGAGTTCAGGAGGTGGTAGAAGAGCTCCCTCACAAGTTAGAGATGCCCAACTCACAGGGAGTCTTCAGCATGCTTTCTTCCACACACCTTCCAAGTTTGGTGAAGATTGGATTTGGGATGTCTGAGTTATAGCCCCCCAAAGCAGGTGCCCCCAGGAAAGCTTAGCTCTAGCCTCCCCTTGTATCAGTCATGTAGCAAGCAATTCTTCCTAACTTGTTCTCACATGATGACTAACTCCTCTCTCTTCCTGCTGCAAAGTGAAAGCAGCTGAGTCAGGATGTGGTATATATATACAATCTGCTCCCACAGAGCAGAATGGGAATTCCATGGTTGGCTCCCAGAGCTGCCAATTAAGCTATGGACAACTGCTATGGGTGTTTCTAGGGCTCTCCACAAGTCCACCTCCAGCGTTGCCTAGGAATTGATTGAATCGACATCAGGTTGTCTGGAGAACGAATCACTCCAACAAACCAAATGAACCTCTATGGAAAAAAGGATTCAGGAATGCTGCAACCAAACAAACCAGTTCGAAATGAACCATGAACCAGCCTGGTTTGTACTTGAACCACTGTTTGTTTCTTGGTTCATGCCCATCCCTAGTGCTTACTCTTACAAAAGGAGTTCTTAGGACTGCACTGTAAGACATGGGCGTCAACTACGGGGGGGCTCGAGGGCTCGAGCCCCCCCCCAAATTTCCTGGGGGGGGCTCAGCCACCCCCGGCAAAATGAACGCCCGCCGGTGGCCAGTCAGCCGGCCGTCGCTGCCTCTCCTTCCCCCCCACCCCCGGCCTGCCCTCCTGCCTCCCTGGGGCGGGGTGGGGGGGGAGAGAGGCTGCAATGGCCAGCTGACTGGCCACCGGTGGGCGTTCATTTTGCCGGGGGTGGCTGAGCCCCCCCGGGAAATGTGAGGCGGAGCGGGAGCCGGGGGCCCGCAAGGGCAACGCGCTGGCCCCCGGCTGCAGGCAGCAGCAGCAGCAGCAATCCTATGCCGCCCGAGGTGAGCAGGGAGAGGGAGGGGGGCGGGGAGCGCGGTGGGCGGGCGGGCACGGCCCGGAAAGTGGCGGCGGCGGCGGCTCCCTGGGGCGGGGGGGAGAGCGGTGGGGACATGGTCCCGAGCGCGCACGCACGCTTTGCGCGCGCGCACAAGAGAGCCTTCCCCCCCCCGGGGATTGAAAAAGTCTACGCCCTTGCTGTAAGATGCCTTGAGAATAAAATTTTGGAATGGCTTTTTGAATGGGTTAGATGGACTTAGGAAAAAGCCATGTGGCTTCAATCAAGAATTGAGCATTTCCCAACAAATGGATTATAGAATCAGTGCATACATTAGCACAACAACAAATGGGTAATTAAAAGTTATCCCTTTTCACTTCTTGTAATTTGTGATCATGCTGCAATTAAAGCAAAGTGGTGACTGCATGTCACTTGTTTATAGGAATACAGTAGTTCCACTCTATAGAGGAACTTCCACTATTGACTTTTTAAAACCTTGCAACAATATGAAAAAATATACTGAGCAGACACTGACATTAGGAATATGCACAGAGACTCCTACTTATATTCAAGTTCAGTTTATTTTGCTCAGTATACATGGCCTGGAGTCTTCATTATAGTTGCATCATGTGTCCAGGGCTGTTAATCAATTTGGTGGCCATTTCCATTGGAGTTACATCCTCTTCTTCCAATTATGATGAAATTCCCGGCTATTGTACCTATCACGCAAAGGCAGAGGTGTTGAGCTCATTTGTTATGAGGGCTGGATCTGACATAAATGAGACCTTGCTGGGCCAGGCTATGTGTGTCATAAAATGTAATGTCAGGTAGAGAAGATATAAACTTTATAAAGGACACAAACACAAAGATTTGTTTTATTTAGAATAAAAACATGCTTAAAATATTAGCACTTTTGCAATATTTTGTTTATTTAACAGTATCTGATAACTGACACCTCTTGCTCTGAATTACTGCATCAAAATGTCTGTGCTGTTGCAATCTTGAGTATGCTGTTCAGGTGTGTATCTGTAAGCTGCAAACCTACTTTTGATTTACTGACTTTCACCACAGTAATCTCATGCTCAGAGTTCTGAGTCTAGGACCCAGGGGAAAACATGAAATGGCTGAGCAATTGAGAGAGTTTGGTGAAGCAAGCTATGATGCAGCAGCAACAGAACTGGAAGCAGGAGATGGCCAGTTCCAGTGCGGGCCTAATAGAAGTCCTCCGGGGGGCGATCCAGCCCCCGGGCCGCATGTTTGACACCCCCGCCCTAAGGAATCTACCGTCCAAATTTCAGGCCACAGAGAGAAAGTATCCCAGTCAACAATGTAGGCAGGATATCTATAATGAAAGAGAAAGTACAAAGTGCAAGGCAGTCTTTCCTGCCTTCAGTGAATACAAGCCAAAGAGGTCAGTTATATTAAAGGACTGCAAATGAAGACCTAGGCTTAGGCCACAACTCCCCTGTCCTGTTCAGTCCACCTTCTGCCGCACAGATGTTGGCTGCAACCAAAGCATTTGTCCACTCCTACCATCAAGCCCACACCCAACAGCTGGTAAGCTTCTGGCAACAAGACACTTACAGAATATTAAATAGAACACCTCTTCATAAATAGAAGTCAGTGAGCAAAAAAAAATGCTGTACACAGAAATGCTAGTATTTGATTATACTATGTGATGTGAACATGTAGTAAGTTACTGGTTGGCTTATCTGTTAGGTACATTTCTGATAAGCAACCTTCTCCCTTTGCTGCCCCCACTCCACCCTGCCTCATCTAAACCAAATGGAAACTTAAAGACAGCACAGGGAAATACCTTAATTCCATTCCTCGGAGAAAAGTGGTCTAAAAGTACACTTTATAAGCTGAATTTGGAGCACACTGTGAAACACTGCTGGTTGTCCCCAGCCCAAAGGATGTCCGCCTAACCTTGCCTAACCTATTACAGTTGGAGATCAGGACCCTACAGGATTTATTACAGTTCCGTAGGGCCTGTAAAATGGAGCTGTTCCACCAGGCCTTTGGGTGAGGTGGTGGCCCTCCAATTATTCCATCAATTAGCCTCCCCAGCTGAACCTTCCACCTTTGAAGAGCCCATCAGGTGAAGACCCATAGTCTGTTCTATGGTTTAATGGCTCCAGTTTTTCTAACTACCATATCAATCTGTCTGGTTTATGATTTGTTTTAATCTGTTTTAACTGTTTATTGTGGAAGATTTATTATGAAATGTTTTAATTCTTACTATAAAATATTTTAATTCCTGTTGTCATCTGCTCTGAGCCCATTTGTGGGGAGAGCATAATATAAACTGAAATTAATATATAATACATTAATAAGTAATAAATAAAACTCCATGTTAAGGTGAGAAAATTCAGCTGGCTACCGTATCTTAAGATGATGCTTCAAGGTTTTTGCCCTTGCGATTGTGGTTATCTGTTAAGTTGTTTGAATGTGTCTGAATGAATGACTGCACTGCCTTTTTTGTTATTGCCATGACCTCCCCACCCATCTGAAGCCTCACTAGCAACTGTCTGTTGCACCCACCTCCAATTCTTAAAAATGTAATAAAAAATTAGCAGGGGTCATTTCGAGCAGGAGCTCGGGGGATCTCAGCTCCGGGAGTTGGTGCCAGCCAGCCCCCCCCCCACTTGCAGGGGAATGCCTGCTTGTGTCATGGCTGCAGCCCCCTTGAAAGGTCCTTGTTCCTCCGACCAGCCTTCTGAAGGCTTCAGCCACTGTTGAAGCTATCCTCCCAGAATAGTGGTATTTCTGAGGCTTGGATTAGTTGCTTGCTTGCTTGCTTGCTTGCTTGCTTGCTTGCTTTCTCTCTCTCTCTCTCTCTTCTTTCTTGCCTCCTGACATACTTCTGGTGATGTCAGGTGGTGTAGCATATGCAAATAAGTTATGCTAATGAGTTGTGCTAATGAGCTCCTGCACCTCTTTTTCTATGAAATGACCCCTGAAAATTAATTTGAATTTGTGTGTGTGTGTGTGTGTGTGACTTGCTACTTAAATTTTCTGTTTGCCTTTGCTGTCCACACAGGAACCTAGCTAATCTAGGAACCTAGCTAATCTTGCAGTCCATGCAGTTACTTCACAAATAGATATCACTGAATAATCATGAAAAACAGGCAATTAATCCGATGTCAGTCATTTAAAGGATGCATCCAACTATGCATGTACAGTCAGGGGACAAAATATGAGCAGTCTGGCAAGCAAGTCAGTTTCTTGACCCAGCCATGATCCTAGAGGATATGGGCTTCTTCTCCAGTAATTTGTAGACTCTGCAGCTGCTAACATAGCCACAAGCTGCAACTTATTTGTTACTTTGCAGCCTATTCTTGTAGCACAAGTAGTTACTGTGCAGGTAAAGCACCAATGCAATCTAATCAAGAACTCGCTTTATGAGTAGGTGAGTAAGTGTGGCCAAGGAAAGTTCACCTGGCATTTGAGTTTCTGGCACAGCTCTGACAATCCCTCAGATGAGCACAGGATGGTAGCACAGCTGTTCAAAGTGTCCTTGTTTTACGATTTTCCCACTTGTCTGAAGCAAGGTGCCCTCTGTGTCCCTTGAACCAGGCTGACAAGGTGGTTTGAGGAAGTTCTGTATCAACCTCACATGGGTATCCCTTTGCTGGCAACTGAAACAGGAGACTTGGAAGAAACTGACAGTTTTGTGCTTTGGCTGAACTGCTGCTGAAGGACAATACAGGGGAAACAACAGCTGTCTCTTCCAAGGGTTAATCCATCCTGTAGCGCCCAGCAGGTTAAACTGTGACAAGGAAGAGTTGTTCCTGTGTCTGCTAATCAGAATAGGTGAAAAAGTGAAGGTAGAAAAAGACATTTCCCTATATGAGCATTTAAATGTGACAGAGGGACAAGGCAGGGGCAGGTGTGTCTTATTTCAGAGGATTCTGTTAAACTGCATATAGACAAGCAAGCAATCAGAGCCACAAATTAGTAAAAATGGTTAATGTGCTACATGTGTCAGCCAAGACATCAGGGGATGATAGGGTTTTCCAGTGAATATATTTGTTAAATCTCTTTGGTGCTGTTAATATTTCAGCATGGTATAATGGTTAGAGTGTTAGATAAGATCTTGGAGGTTCAAGTTCAGATCCTACAGCTGAAACTCACTGCGTGACCAGTCATTCTCCCCTCAGCCTAACCTACCAGTGTTGTTGTGAGGATAAAATGGAGTCAAGGAGAATGCTGTTGTAAGTGGCATGGGTTCCCCACTGGGAATAAAAACAGGGTTTAGAAATCTAAATAAGTATTCAAGTTTTTTTTAAAAAAATTCTGCTGTTTTCTGATGGGACTGTCATAAAGACAGGACTTGGCTGGATTATCTATAAATTACCTCAGACTCCCACCACCATTTTTATGTGAGAAGAGCTACAAAAAACTTTGTACTGTGATATTTCAAATGAAATTATTTGAACACTGTACTTTACTAATATGTAAAAGAGGAGATCTTTGAGGTGGCTGAGAGGAAGAAAGAATTAGAAGTAGCTTTCTGAGGTATAATGTTGCAACTCCCCACAATCTCCCTCCTAGCATTCTGTCTACAACATTTTTTTTTATCCTGACCTTCCTTTGAGGACACAGGCCCCGTCCACACTGTCACCAGTGTTCCCTTTAAGCTGAGTTAGTGTGTGCTAGCTCTCAGTTTTTTAGCCTCCAGCTCACAGATTTTGTCTTAGCTCAGGGAAGATGGCTCCAGAGCAAACTAATTTATGCAGCAGCCAAATAGCTCGTTCACAACTTTAATACCAGTAGCTCACAAGATAGAATTTTTGCTCACAAGACTCCACAGCTGAGAGGGAACATTTTTGCTGCTCATTTCTCTCTCTTGCTTTGGGTTCCTCCCCCTTTTCCACATGTGTTTTGCTCCCTCTGGGACTACTATAGAGAACAAAACATATGGGGGGTGGGGGAACCTGAAGCAATAGGGAGAAATGAGCGACAAAAGTGACAGTGTGGACGGGGCCACAGAGTGGCATACATGGTACGCCTTTCCCCATGTTACCTGCACAACAACCTGTTGAGAAAGGTTAGGCTGAAAGATTGTGACTGGCCAAAGGTCAGTCAGCAAGCTTAATAGCAGCTGAGGACTTTGGTCTCCCAGAAAGTAGTTCAATACTGTAACCTCTGCTCCTCAGTGACTTTTAATTTTTAAGGGTGCGATAGGTATATGTTCAATAGGTTTACAAATTCACTGAAACCCTTTAACTGTTTGCTCAGTTTACTAGGCAACCATATTGATCTTGTCTTGAACATAAGAAGAAAGTTGTTGTTCTTGACAGACATTTACAGATCCTGCAACAGCAGCAATAGTTGAGCTACTGTAGCACGCTCCACATTAAGCTGCCCTTGAAGCAACTACAACTGGTTCAGAATGCAGCAATTAAAAAAAAATGGTCAGGGGCTATCAAACAGGAACACATATCACCTATTTTATAACAGCTGTACTGATTGCCAGTTGGTTTCTGAGATCAGAGTGCTGGTTATAACCTAGCCAGTTTGGTGTGAGAGCCAGTTTGGTGTAGTGGTTAAGTGCGCGGACTCTAATCTGGGAGTAACCGGGTTTGATTCCCCTCTCCTCCCCTTGCACCTGGCTGGATGACCTTGGGCAAGCCATAGCTCTGTACCAGCTGTTCCCTCAAGGACAGCTTGGGAAAGAGCTCTCTCAGCCCCATCTACCTCACAGGGTGTCTGTTGTGGGGAGGGGAAGGGAAAGGAGATTGTAAGCCGCTCTGAGACTTCCTTGGGGAGTGAAGGGCGGGGTATAAATCCAATCTCTTCTTCTTCTTCTTAAGCCCTTCACACACTGTAGCAATATTTTTAAGGGGCAGTTGCTCCCTATTAGGGTTGCCAGCTCTGGGTTGGCAAATTCCTGGAGACTCGGGGGGGGGATCCAGGAGAGGGCAGGGTTTGGGGAAAGGAAGGACCTCAGCATGGTACAATGCCAGCCATTTTCTCCAAAGCAGCTGATCTCTGTCAGCTGGAGATCAGTTGTAAAAGCAGGAGATCTCCAGGCCCCACCTGGAGGCTGGCAACCCAATGGGTCATTTCAAGCAGGAGCTTGGGGGAGCTCAGCTCTGGGAGTTGGTGCCAGCCCCCCCCCCACGGGGGAATGCCTGCTTGTGTCATGGCTACAGTAAAATGACCCCGTCCCCTGGAAAGGTCCTTGTTCCTCTGACCAGCCTTCTGAAGGCTTCAGCCACCACTGAAGCTATCCTCCCAGAATAGTGGTATTTCTGAGGCTTGGATTAGTAGCGGTCCCCTCTCTGCCAGCTTTCTTTCTTTCTTTCTTTCTTTCTTTCTCTCTCTCTCTCTCTCTCTCTCTCTCTCTCCCTTCCTTCCTTTCTCTCTCTCTCTCTTCTTTCTTGCCTCCTGACATACTTCTGGTGATGTCAGGTGGTGTAGCATATGCAAGTAAGTTATGCTAATGAGTTATGCTAATGAGCTCCTGCACCTCTTTTTCTATGAAATGACCCCTGGGCAACCCTACTCCCTATGCACCAACTATGGTCTTCTGGTTGCCACCTCTGGTTGCTCCACCACCACCAGAAGTGGCTCACTTGGCCTCTTCTAGAGCCAGTTCCCTTTCTCCCACTTTGTGGAACCAGGCTCTGGGAAGAGGGTCCTCACCCTAGGAAGTTTTTAGGAGGTACAACAAGGCCGTTTTATTTGCAAGGGCTTTTAATTAGCTCTACAGGCATTTTCTTGGAGGGGGAGATGAATGGCGTTTTATTGTATTTAAATTTTGGAATGGAATGCTTCCTGGAGCCACACAGGAAAGGTGCAGTAGAAATATTTAAATAAATATCTCCAATCTAAAGGTACATGGATTTATAAAGGATACAGATATTTTGACATACTAAGAATGTTTCTTATCTCACCATAACACTTAAAAATACTGTATGTTAGGAACCATTGCAAATGGGGGCTGAGAGAGAATATCTGGCCTACAACCAACCAGTGAGTCCATGTCAGAGTTAAGACTCATACAAGGGACTTCCTGATTCACAGCTCTGGCACTTAGCCATTACTTTATATCAGCTCTCTAGGATGTAAAACAAGAGGGTGTTAATAATTCAAAACTAGCTTTTCAAAATATTTTTGGTAAAAATTGACTAACTGGGGAAAGTGGTAAATGATAAAGTAGAAAATTGAATACCCTCCCAGATCTAGAACTATGTATGGAATAATGGACCTGCATTTTACCTGAATTCTTCTAGTCATAAAGGAAAATTCTGGAAGATCATGTTACAACAGTATTTATTGCCTCAGAGAACATGGCATGTGTAATGGGAAGGGTTGGAAATGCTTAAATAAAAGGAGACTTTTTCATTTATATAGAAGCAGCATTTGTGTTTTTTTCAGAAATTTATAGAAATGGTGTGTGAAGCTCACTGGTTTGTGACTCCCTTCAGACTTCATGGTATTATTGCTGAACAATATTAAAGATTTAATTCCAAATAACATTCAAGATTTAATTCTAGTAAGGTGAAATTCATTCTAATGTAGGGGAAAGAGATTATATACTGAAATAGAGCTTATTGTCTGAGTAAAATTGAATAGTCATTGTGAAATCTTGATAATGGTAAAATTCAGTCATAAAAACATATGAGGAAAAGACAAAAGATATCTCTTTTTAAACACCAGAAATGTAATAACCAGAATGAATACTGTTTGAATGCATCTGATTTGATACAACTTTTTTACAGTTACGCTCAGTCACCTGCTAGTTTGGCTCATATTCTGCTTGCTAATCATGAACAGGGATCCAGTTTTTTGTTGAGCTACTTGGATGTGTCCAAGTGAATTCAGATGCATCCTAGGGTCTGGGCTGGGAAATGCCCAGAGACTTTGGGTGTGGAGCCAGGAGAGGGCGGGGTTTGGGGAGGGGAGGGGCCTCAGTGTGAGAGTTCTGCTCAAAGTAGTCAAGGATCAGATCTTGGTTGGTTAACCACAGTTCTTTATTTCCAATCTCTACATTAGTACAGCGTCTCGGATTATTGTCAGAGATGAGACAGATTATACAAGCGGGTCTATTATACCATTCCAAGGAGTTTGAATTACCCATAGGTAGCCAATCCCCTTAAGGGAAAATTGGCGGGCAAAGAGGTGTCCTGACCGTTTGGTTCTCACAGGAAAAAGAGTGAGGTGTTAAGCAGTAAATTTCCTCTCCCAAACCAGACCCCTCAGATGTTACCAGTTCACATAACAATCAATGGCCTCAAGGTTTTTGCATGTGATAAGAGATGAGAGGCATCCTCCCTTGAAGTTCCTGCCGGAGCAGCTGGAATGCGGAGGCAGGGATGTGAGGCCTCCTTGTTCACATAATTCACTGGTGTCACCCTCCCGGTCTGGACAAGCATCAGTACATTACAGTTACACGGAGTCCCAATACATGACAGTTACATAGGAAAGAAAGGCATACATATTGAGTAACATAATGGAAGCATGACTAATATAATGTCTGAATTAGCAGATTCTGACACACTGGCCTCCTCATAATTAACTTCACCTAGCTTTATCAGGAAACATTTTGTGGAACAGTTTCACCAGTTTGGGAGCGTGAACATTTTCTGAGCGAATCCATTCATTGTGTTCCGGGCCGAAATCAAGCCATCTAACTAAGTAATATAATCGGCCTCTCTGCATTTTGGAATCAAGGATTTCAGTTATCTCGAAATGAGGGGCCCCCTCCTTCATCAGTGGAGGAGGAGCTGGAGGAACTGGATGCCATGCATTCGGCCCAGGATCCTTCTTCAGTAGGCTGTAATGAAAAACAGGGTGCACAGAACTCAGTGATTTAGGCAATTCCAGTTCAAAAGACACATCCGATATCTTACGCAACACTTTGTAGGGCCCTACATATTTCCATCCCAGTTTCCTGCTGGGCTGCAAGCCATGTATATTTTTCGTGGAGAGATAGACGGAATCCCCCGGCTGGAGATCCCAGCCTGCAGCTCGGCCCCGATCTGCATATTTTTTGTAATCCTCTTTTGCCTGGTCCAGTGCTTTGGCTATCAATGGCCAGGAGTCCTGCAAGGTTGTCCACCAACTTTTAAAGTTCGAGGGGGGAGCATTGGGTTCGTTTTCAATGGTAGGCAATGGTTTCCCTTCAAAACCTCCCACCGCCATAAAAGGTGAGACTCCCGTGGAAGAATGCACAGCATTGTTGTAACTATATTCCGCAAATGGCAACAACTCCACCCAGTTGTCTTGATGATAATTGGTGTAGCATCTTAAAAATTGCTCCAAGATTTGATTAGTTCGTTCGGACTGCCCATCGGTTTCTGGGTGGTAACCCGAACTCAGTGCCGGTTCTATGTCCATCATTTTCAGGAGCTCCCGCCAGAAGTTGGCAACGAATTGACTGCCCCTGTCGGATACCACCCTCTTCGGGAAAGCGTGTAATTTTATCACTTGGTTAAAGAAAGCTTTGGCCATTCCCTTGGCCGTGGGCAATTGCTTGAATGGGGTGAAATGAGCTTGTTTTGAAAACGTGTCTACCACCACCCAAATAACCGTCTTCCCTTTCGAGGGTGGTAGATTAGTGATGAAGTCCATAGCTATTGCCTCCCAAGGGCGAGAAGGGGTGGGTAAAGGGTGCAACAGTCCCGGAACCTTTCCCCCCCGCTTTTTGCACATTAAGCAAGTTTGGCAAGCCGAGACGAAATCGGAAACATCTCGGCGCATGCGCGGCCACCAGAACTGACGTTGAATTAAATTAAGCGTTTTTAGGAATCCGAAATGCCCTGCTAGTTTGGAAGAGTGGCATGTCAACAATACATCTTTACGTTTGCTCAGTGGCACCACCAGTTTGTCTCCATGAAACCAGCACTGGTTTTCTCTTTTTGAGCATTCCTCTAAAGCCTCCAATTCTTCCACTTCCTCGGGAGCATAGTCTCCCCCCCAATTACATGCCCCGATGTCCAACTGAGTTTTCTTGAGTTGGCTCCTAGTGACTACTGCCCCTCCTAATTGCTGGGGGGAGAACATGGAATCAAACACATCTTCCTTTACACTCTCGTGTTGAGGCAATCTGGAGAGTGCGTCTGCCAAGGAGTTAGCCTTCCCAGGGAAATGTTTCAGTACAAAATTAAATTTGGAGAAGAAGTCTGCCCACCGCAGTTGCTTTGCATTGAGGGATCTCTGCGTGCGCAACGCTTCCAGGTTTTTATGATCAGTCCAAATCTCGAATGGGGTTTGCGCTCCCTCCAGCCAATGCCGCCACGTAGTGAGCGCCAATCTAATAGCCGCAGCTTCCTTGTCCCAAACAGACCAATTCCTCTCGGTGTCATTAAATTTTTTCGAGATGTAAGCCAGGGGGTGTAACTTCTCATCCGGCCCGCTTTGTAGTATGGCCCCCCCATGGCTACATCGGACGCATCTACATGGATTATAAACTCTTTGGTCTCGTCTGGGTGGGCTAAGATGGGCTCTGAAGTGAAGAGGGTTTTTAATGTTTCGAACGCCCTCTGGCACTCCCCGTTCCAAGCAATCCTTTCCCCCGGTTTTCCTGCCTCCGGCCCCCTCCCCTTAGTTTTCAGCAAATCTGTTAGCGGGAGAGTGACCGTCGCAAAGTCCTTTATGAAGGTTCGATAGAAGTTACAAAATCCTAACAGGCTCTGTAATTGTTTCCTTGTTCGCGGAGCCTCCCACTGCACCACCGCCTCCACTTTGGCTGGGTCCATTTCCAGCCCCCTCTGAGAAATGCGATAGCCCAGGAAGTCTACTGACTCACGATGGAACTCACACTTCGATAACTTAACGTACAGCTGGTTTTTTAGCAAGGTAGAAAGGACTTCTCGGACTAACTTCACATGCTCTTTCTTATCAGTAGAATAGATCAAGATATCATCTATGTAACATAACACCCCCTTAAACAGGTGCTTGTGCAATACTTCATTTATCAAACTCATAAAGACCCCAGGCGCGCCACTTAAGCCGAACGGCATCACCAGATATTCAAATTGTCCCAGGGGGGTGTTAAAAGCAGTCTTGGGTTCATCCCCCTCCCTTATGCGCACCCTAAAGTAGACATCTCGCAGGTCCAGCTTGGTAAACATCTTCCCCTTAGCCGCTTCGGTCAATAAGTCTTTTATTAAGGGGAGGGGGTAGGCGTTAGTAGTGGAGACAGCGTTCAGCCCCCTATAGTCTGTGCACAGTCTCAGACCCCCGTCTTTCTTTTTCCGAAATAAAACAGGGGCGGCAAAAGGGGACTTGGCTGGCCAGATGAAGCCGCGCGCCAAGTTTTTGTCCAGAAACTTGCGCAGTTCCTCTCGCTCTAACGGACTCATGGAATAAAGCTTCCCCTTAGGGAGTTTCTCACCCGGGAGCAGTTCGATGGCACAATCCGACAACCGGTGGGGGGGTAACTCATCCGCCTCGGTCTCGCTGAACACCTCCAGTAAGTCTCTATACTCCTTGGGCACCCGGGTGGGGGTAAGGGCGAGCGCGGTGGGTTGGGGAGGAGGAGTTGGCGGTCCTGGGCCCCATTCCAAGTCCCATTTGTGCGTTAGGCACCGGTCATTCACCCAGGAGATCTTCCCTTCACTCCACTTGATGTAGGGGTCGTGCGAACTGAGCCAGGGGCTTCCCAACACCATGGGAAATTGGGCGTTTGGGGTGATGACGAAGGCTCGCTTCTCCCAATGTTCCCCTGTCCCCAGAATCAGGCCCTCGGTCTCCGCTATGCACTCTTCTTTCATTTCCGACACATCCATTTGGGTGAATTTTAAGGGCTCTGCCAGCGGGGTAACTTTTGGTCCCAACCCTTCCACCACCAAAGGGCTAATTAAGTCCCGAGCACACCCAGAGTCAATTAAAGCGCGGACCCTCATGTGGGTGCCCGATCCCGGGGTCACTACGGTCACTACCATATATAATAGGGGGCCAGGGATGCTCACCGGAGATGGCGCTTCTTGGCGGGGGACCTGCAGCTCTGCGCCGCTCACTGCAGGCCGTTGGAGTTTCCCGACATCTGCGTTTCCATCAGCTCCAGCTCCCCTTGTTCGCTCATGGCTCCTTCCAGTTGCAACGCCCTGGGTTTGATCGGGGTCTTCCCCCGGCTAGGAGTGCTCCCCGCCACCGGCGTCGAGGTCTTCGGCCCCTTCCCTCCCCCTCTCGGACACGCTGAGGCAAAGTGGCCACTCTCCCCACATTTCATGCACAGCCCTTGTCGAAACCTGGCATCTCGGATGTCTTGTACGCTGGGCCGCGGTTTCACTCTTGGCGCTGCTTTGCTGGCCGCCGTAGCCGATGTTCCCATCTTAATTAGGGTAAATCTTTCTTCCACGTCGGTTGCTGCCCTCATCCATGTAGCCAACGTTCCCGGGCGGCCCCCCAGCAACACCGTCTTGTAGATTTCCGGGTTAAGACCCTCCCAGTACTTCTCCATGAAGAGTTCCTCTGGCCAGCCGTGGATTTTGGCCGCGATGCGCCGGAACTTGTCGGTGTAATCCCTCACTGTGGATCTCCCCTGGAACAACTTCCGTAGTTGGTTCCGGGCCTTTTCCTCACCCAGAGGGTCCTCATATTGATGTCGAAGGGCCCACATGAAGTTGTTCAACGAACGCAGCTCAGGTCCGGGGGCATCGTGCAGGCTCACATACCAATCGCTGGCGGTGTCTTTCAGCTTGGACCCGATGTAGCCAATCCGCTCCCTCTCTGTAGGATAGAGATGACCCCAGCTGTCCAGGAACCGCTCTATCTCCAACAGGAAGAAACGCAGCTTCTCGGGGTCCCCATCGAAAGTAGTCGTCAGAGGGTCGGATGGGGCTGGGCGTGCGATTGGGCCGGCCGGCGCCGGGACCGGTGCTGGGGCGGGACCTGGCACCTGTGGAGGAACGACCGGCGGGGCCGGCTGCATCGGCTGCGCGGGTGCCTGGGGCTGAATCGGGACTCCTCCGGGAGCTGCCGGCGGCTGCTGAACTCCCGTCCCCGGCCCGGGGAGGGCCCCTTGCATGACCCTCATAGCGTCGCGGAATTGGTGCTGGAGATCGAGGGCCAATTCTCGTAGCTCTGCGGTGAGTTGGAGCCGTAGATCTCCCATCATCTGGTCCAGTTGGGGCATCTGATCTCCCCGGTACGGATCGGGCCCATACGGGCCGGTTCTCTCTCCTTCCATGGGCGGGCGACGCGGTTCTCCTCTGTAGATCGGCTCGCAGTCGTCTCCCAGGTAGCTCGGTCTCCCCCGATCGAGCGGATCGCCAGGGAACGAAACCCGTGCCCCTTTCCGGTCGTGCACCCACGAATCCACGGTCCCACGACCGAACTGGCTCCAAGCGTACTTGGGGGTCCCGCTCTGACGAGGAGGTAGGCGCGGGATGTAGTGAGCCCCCTGAATCGTAGTCACCGGCACTTCTGGGGCCCCTCCGCCGCCTCCACCACCGTTCCCCTGGTCCGTCGGGGTGGCGGGAACATCTTCGGGTGTAGGGATAGGGACCGTGTCGTCATCTGACATGGTCAGGAACGGCTAAGTCCCAGTCACGGATCTCTGACAATCTGTGAGAGTTCTGCTCAAAGTAGTCAAGGATCAGATCTTGGTTGGTTAACCACAGTTCTTTATTTCCAATCTCTACATTAGTACAGCGTCTCGGATTATTGTCAGAGATGAGACAGATTATACAAGCGGGTCTATTATACCATTCCAAGGAGTTTGAATTACCCATAGGTAGCCAATCCCCTTAAGGGAAAATTGGCGGGCAAAGAGGTGTCCTGACCGTTTGGTTCTCACAGGAAAAAGAGTGAGGTGTTAAGCAGTAAATTTCCTCTCCCAAACCAGACCCCTCAGATGTTACCAGTTCACATAACAATCAATGGCCTCAAGGTTTTTGCATGTGATAAGAGATGAGAGGCATCCTCCCTTGAAGTTCCTGCCGGAGCAGCTGGAATGCGGAGGCAGGGATGTGAGGCCTCCTTGTTCACATAATTCACTGGTGTCACCCTCCCGGTCTGGACAAGCATCAGTACATTACAGTTACACGGAGTCCCAATACATGACAGTTACATAGGAAAGAAAGGCATACATATTGAGTAACATAATGGAAGCATGACTAATATAATGTCTGAATTAGCAGATTCTGACACTCAGGATAGTACAATGCCATAGAGTCTACCTTTCAAAACAGCCATTGTCTTTAGCTATATTTATTATTGATTTACTTCATTTATACCCTGCCTTTCTCCACAATGGAGAACCAAAGCAGCTTACATTCTCGACTCCTCACAACAACCCTCTAAGGTAAGTTAGGCTGAGAGTGTGTAACTGATTCAAAGTCACCAGCAGCAGAGTGAAGATTTGAACCTTTGTCTTCTACAGCAGAGTGAAGATTCAAACCTCAGTCTCCTAGATCTGAGTCTGAAGCTCTAACCACTACACCATACTGGTTTTTGTGGAGTGGCTGCTGTTGAATAGTAGCAATACACAAGGCCTAGGGGAGTCATGCATGTTGTGTGGTAACAAAAGCCAAAGAACCCTGGAAAGGGCCCTATCCCCTACACCTGTCTTTTACGGACTGAAATTATTTTTCCCTTGTCCTGCAAGATACCAAGGCTGGCAATATAGTTGTGGTTGCCTAGCAACAGTCACTGAGAGCATTCAAGTCTTAAAGCTACAGGTACTGCTTCTATCTTGGGCAGGGGATTAACCCCCAATATATTTCAGATTTTTCTGCAAACTTGGGGCTTTTCTCAGATTTGCAGAAAGATATATCTTGTTGGTCCACAGCCCTAGTCTACAGATTTATATATCCATAGATAGGGCTACACTGAGACTTGATATAAGGGCCCCACCTTGAGGTGGGCAGCCCTGAATAATTAACAGAGTAATCCTAAACAGAGTTACACCCTTCTAAATACACTGAAGTCAGTGGGATCTCATTGTTAGATAAAAAGACTAAAGGAAACATGTACACACATTTGCTTAACGTGCATAGGTAAAGGTTTCCCTGGCTCAAAAGCCAGTCGAATCCAACTGTAGGGGGCGATGCTTATCTCTATTTCCAAGCCAAAGAGCTACCACTGTCTGAAGATGTTTCTCTGGTCATGTGGCCGGCATGACTAAACGCCAAGGTGCACATACACTGTTACCTTCCCACCAAAGTGGTACCTGTTTATCTACTTGCAATTTCGTGCTTTCGAACTGCTAGGTTGGCAGGAGCTGGGGCCAGAGACAGGAGCTCACTTCATCATGTGGCACTCGGGTCTTGAACTGCTGAACTACAGATCTTCCGGTCTGCAGCTCAGCACCTTAACCTCTAGTGGATACGAATAGAAGAGTTGAGCTTTTCTTGCTATAGATTTAACTGTTTTGTTCTATACTTTTAAAATAAAAGTCATAGAGTTGCTAATTCTGGGGTGGAAAATTCCTGGAAATTTGGAGTGGATCCTGGGGACAGCAAGGTTTGAGGCAGATTGCGACTTCAGCCAGGTATAATGCCATAGATTCCACTCTTTTCTCCAGGGAAACTGATTTCTGTAGTCTGGAGATCAGTTGAAATACTGGAGGATCTCCAGGCCCCACCTTGAGGTTGGCAGCCCTAGAAATTTGATTATAAGTAATCTCCATCATATCTTCATGAATATTACATTGGAGGCCATCAGTTGGTTGCTGGCTTTGAGCATTTAACCTGTCATGCCCTTTCAAAAGCTGCATAAATAAAATAAAATGACTCATCATTATCCCCTAAATGGTTTTGTTATATGGGTGTACTTTATTACAGTCAGTGTAATAGAATGTGAGGCATTAATGGAATGGTATGACAAGCAGGGAAAGTTGCTATAGATATAACATCAAAGAAAGACAGTTTGAATTGTGAGGAAAGTTGTTCTCTCTCTCTCTCTCATCACTATCTTCCCCCTTCCCCCTTGATTATTACAGTGCTTGGAGGATAAATGTTCAAAATCAGCCCAGCAGGGAATAAGACATAAAAACGTCATTAACATGAATAGAAAATGCATGTGTAACTCCTTAGTGACAACTGTCTTGCCTGTGTCAAAATCACGCAATTTGTATTGACCTAGTTGAATTTCTTCCCCCTCAGCCTCTGAAACTTACCCAATTTCCTGCAGGAATGTGCCTGTGCAGTTTTAGTCTAGTTTACTCATTAATGCTTCAGTCAACTCCACCACAAAGGGAAAGACACATGAAAGTGAAAATGCACCTTTTTTCACAGCAGGGAGCCTTCATTATGAAAACCTGGCATGCACACCTGAGGAGAACAGTAAAGATTCCACCATTTACATATGAGGATTGTACTGTTTCTCCCCCCCCCTCTGCGCACACAAAATGCTGCAGCACAAAGCGGAATAAAGATAAAATGTTGGTCGCACTGGAGCCAAGGTTACCATCAGGACACCACCTTAGTAAGTCAGGATTACAAAACAGAAGACCAAGACTTTGTTTCTGATTTTTATCTTCATTTTATTTTCTTTGCACTCATCTGTATCGTGCCCAAAGGAAACTAGTAAGAATCTGATTTGTGAGAGCAAGTTCTCATTAGTCTTGGGAGAGAGTGGAAGAAGTTCCTGAAATACACTACAAGCCTAGCACTACCAATACACAAAGATTTGAGATGGGGATGGTGAGAACTGCAAACAGTTAATTATTTAGTGTATTGTTACAGTGGGGTTACAGTGTGCCACAAAAGGCACAATTGGTGGGTTGGGGGTGGCCTCAGGTATTGAGACTTATTCGTCTATTTGACAGGCTTGGATGGTCATAGCTGCATTATGTATTTAGCTGGCTAGTTCTTATTTAGAGCTTTGGATTCCACCCTCAATTTCCCTGCTTTCTTCATGGAATATGGTTGCTGTGATTCAGCTAGGGTTGCCAGGTCCCCCCTGGCCACTGGTGGCAGTAGGGTGGTGGTGAAGAGATAGGGTTTTCAGCTCCAGGTTGGGGAACTCCTGGAAATTTGGGGGTGGAGTCTGGGAAGGACAGGAACCTCAGTGTGATACAATGCTGTAGTTCTCAAGGGGAATTAATCTCTATAGTTTGGAGATCAGTTGTAATTCCCGGGGATCGCCAGGTCCCACCTGAAACCTGGCATTGCTAGATTCAGCAGCAGAGGTCTGAATCACTGTTATGCTTGAGAACTGACTGGGGAGGGGGACTCCACTGCAGCATGGTGATCCCGTTCACCATGTGTGTGAGTGGAAGTAGCTCATTCATACCTGTCCCATGCAGCAGGGCTACTGCAAGCCACCATGGGTCCTTCTGCCTTAACACCATCCAGTTTCTACTGAATCATCATATGAAAGCAAATCATATGAGTTGCCATCAATCAATTATCAGTTGAATCATTTACATTTATATCCCTGCATTCCTTCAAGGAGCTCAGAAGAGTTCATGGGGTTTTCCACCCATTCTATCCATCTGATGAAAGAAAGGTAGATCTCCCATATCCCTTCCATTAGCACAAGGTGATATATCCAGTTTCGGAGTTGTGAACCACTCAGCCTCTATATGCTGATCTTTCACCCAATGTAAATTATATATCAAGTTCCAAAAGGCCGAAGGTTGTGGATCAAAATATTGGATAGGGGTCATGTTTTTGTAAAGCCCATGTCATTGTTTGTTCTAATTCTCCAAGATTTGCTGCTGTGAGAAACAACCAGGCAACTCCTTTGTGCCTATCTGCCTATCTTTTTCTTTCTCTGACCCAGGTACTTCTCCAGATTAGGACTCCTGATCTTCACGAGTACTTAAATTAGGGGACCTCTTGGTTTTAACTATTGCACAAAACATCTTACTTTTTCCATTGGTTCAACTGTTTGATTTCCTAAATGCAGAGATGGTCAAAGGGCAAGGTCAAAGGCCATTCAGCTACATGAGATCATATTTTAATGCAATGCAGTTCCTTATTGTTGTCCAGAATATATTTTTTTCTTGGAGGAGGAGTGAATAGATGGTGATAGTCAGTTGAATATCAAATATGTCTAGGTATAAAACAAAATGTCCTCCAAGATCTGAGTGCATTAAAAGTGAGATAGAGAATGATCAGTTCCATGGATCAGACTTAAGTTTGAGCAATATTGTACACAAAATAGTAATTTAGGAATTCATGGAGATAAATATAATAATCATGTCAAGATAAGCAGGGATGAGTAGCGACATAGATTTCAACCTTTCATCTTTTAACTCTAAATTTAAGCATGACAAAAGGTGAGTGCTCATAGGAGAGACTGAGAACAGGATTTTTGTCTGTTGTTCATGTATAGTTCCTCTAGTATTTACTGTTCTTACTGTTCTTTCAGGATCAAGCCTACATTTCCATTTGGCTGCAATATAATTTAGTTGTCTTGCTCTCTGCCACAGGAGAGAGTTAATATAATCAGAGTTATTGAGCATCTCAGAATACTTTGGACTTGATTCATGACCTCAGTGGGAGAGGTCAGCATCTCAGTTACTAAAGTAAGTTAACACAACCCACCAGTTTAATCAGCATAATCCATTTTACATTATGCTAATCATTTTCATTGTAATCATGTCTAATGCGACCAAAATTGGCAGCATTCATTTCCGTTCTTTCTTTTTCTATTTCCTTTATGTAATAGTGAACACCAAATAACATCAGCAAAGATCAGGTAGGCTCTGCAGATTTTGCGAGTGTGTGTGTGTGTGTGTGTGTGTGTGTGTGTGTGTGAGCATGAGTGTGTTCAAATGAGAGAAAGAGGCTCTATAAGAAACAGATACATTTCAAAATATCATTTGTTTCATTTTGTTTTTCACCCTTCTAGTAGAAGAGAATAGATACGTGTAAAAGTAAAGCAGTCCTTCAGGACAGTAAGAAGACAAGAGCTGCTGCATTTGCATATGCAGACATCTATATTTTTCCCTATTACATCACAGATGGCCTTAAATGTGTCTGGCTCAAGGTTGTCCTTTGATTGGTATTCAAGTGGAGTGGTGAGTGTGTGCTCTCTAATCCTTGCAACACATGGTAATTTTTTCATTCTCTCCCATGCTCCACCTGTTCCATGGTCCAGTGGAGGACTGCAAATCCTATCAGGGGAACACAGCCCTGCTCTAAGCCCATTTCCCTGGCTCCAGTCCATCACATGTGCATTCAGGCTGCAGAGTGCCAAGCCAGCTGCAGCCAAACGAGCATGTTATCAGATGACGGATTGCTTCATATCAGGTGTTTAAACTGATGAGCTGCCCCATCTGGTAAACGATTCGGGAAGCCTGGCCCGCTTGATGAATTAGAAAGTGACAATGCCAATCAGTGTGACCCCTGCAGCTTCCCTGCTGCCAGGACAGTAGCCACAACCAAGAATATCCCACCAATTTCCTTTCTCAGACCTTGTCACCCTGGTGAGGTTAGACCTGCAGTCACTGTTGCAGATTGTTCATTTGTTAAAACCCTCTTAAAACAAGAGCCCTGCAAACAACGCCCTTTGATCGACCCCCACACTGTACAACTTTATAGCTCTAGCATTTCTTCCAGAACAGGAAGAAGGGTTGCATTTATTACCAGACCAATCAACGGATGCAATTTTTTTTTTAGCCAATGAAAATCTGTCTTGTAAAATGTTTTAAACAATTAACTAATCCTTAAAACCAAGGGACTGAATATATGAGGCTGATTTATGCTGAGTCAAGCCATTGATCCATCTAGCTCTGCTTTGTTTACTCTGACTGGCAAAGACAGTCCTTTCATAACACCTGCTACCTAAGTTCCTTTGAACTGACAGGGAATGAACTTGGGATCTTCTGCGAGCAACACATATGCTCTGCCTTGGAGCCCTGGAGCTTCAGATGAAGTAGAGGCTGCAGCTATTAATCCCACTGCCTTTTGAATGCTAAACCAGGGCTTTGCCATTTGAGGTTAATTCCTTTTCCTTGTTTAGAACAGGTAATATCTTAAGTTGCTCAGTAAGATATTGCTTTTCATATCTCTTTTCAACGCTAACAACCATTCCCCATGGGAATACTTTTACTAAGATCTTTTCATCTGCAGTTGCTGCTTAGATCTTACTGAAGTTAATTGCCCTGATCCAGGAAAATTACAGTCCCACACAGAGTTAAACCCTTCTCAGTGCACTGGCTTCAACAGACTTGGAAGCATATAACTCTATTTAGGACTGCGCTGTCATGTTTTAGTCTCATTGAAATCAGTGGAACCTAATTGCCCCTATTGATTTCAACAGGATATTAGGACAAATTTGGCTAGATTTAAGGAACCCATGTATAAAAATTGCAGTCTTAATCTCCAGTTTATGAATGAAGCAATACATCATTTCAATTAACAAGTTAGCCAGTAAATGCTTTAAACCATCACCACAATCATCATCATCGTTATAATTGCTTCTTTTGATGCTGCTGTGTTTCAGCTTGAAAGTCCAAGGGCAAAACCTCAGCCAGCAAATCTCCTACACAAGTTGCCACCAAAACTAGTGAGACCTGTGCATGATCCTGATAAATACTCTTAGAAAACACTGATTGTGCAGGAAGTGTCAAAAGTGGAGCAAATCCAAGTGGAATCCCTTCAGTGTTCTGCATGCAGTCCTAAGCAGAATCACACCATTATAAGTCCAGCAAAGTTAATGGGCATAAAATGGTGTAACTGTCTTTAGGACGGCAGGATAAATGGTTGCTTTTCAAAGTGTAAATCTAGTCAAAAGTCTTTAAGAAATAGACTTGTCATCCATTTCTCTAGCCATCCATCTACTCACTTAGATCTGTCAGAAGATCCTTTTTTAAGTGAGGGTGCAATAGGCTTGGAGGGTGCAAAAGTATTTGGAAAGTGGATCAATGCTGGCAAATGGTATGTACATCCATATGAGCCGTCATCTGATTTATGATAACCCCAGCAAAGGGCTTCCAAAGCAAGTGAGAATCAGAGCTTTGCCTTCCTCCCTTGGTGGTCTTTCATCCAAGTACTGACCCTGTTTAGCTGCCAAAATCTGATGCAATCGCGCTATACCATGCTGCCATCTCTCCCACTGGCAAATGGTATTATGGGTCATATGCCCTGTATGCAACCCCCCCCCCCAAAAAAACACTTATATAATAATACAATATAAGTATGTAACTGAATCTTTTAAGGTAACAGAGTAGCTCTGATAGCCAGTCTTGGTGAGGGGGAAGGGATTCTGTTTCTGTCTTGAAACAAAATGGCTCACAGTAAGATTACCAAAGTGTAAGATGATCAAGGTGCCCAAAGATAGCAAGGTGGCTATACAGAAAGAGAGCAAACTCACCCCCCTCCCCACTGTGACCAACTTACTGTTTTCTTGAGTTACTGTCATTGTGGTGGTTTTACTCTCACTTTTTTTTTTGGTCAGCTCTCTCTCTTCTCAACAGTTGCCTTCCAGAGAGTGGAGGCTGTGGAGCAAGGGTTGGGGGACTGTTGGAGAGGATGGACCCTTTACTTCCACAGTTTACTGACCCACAGTTCAGAGAAGATTGCTGATTACCTAACCTCCAGTCCTTCCAGTGTTTCAAAGTCGCAGCCACAAGCCCTACCATGCAATGGCCGTGCCATTGGGTGCCATATTGGAAAAACAGTGCTCAAAAGAGCCACAAATGACATGTCCAAGAGCCACATGTGGCTCCTGGGTCACAGAGTATCACTGCCATAGCCTATCACGCCAAACAATAGCCAGTGAAGACTTAAAAAAGGAATCCCACAAACCTGATGTTCAAAAAACACTACTAAATGAGAACAAGATCCTATCTTCTTCTTCTTTTTTTTATAAAAGACGACTTATCCCAAGCTATTAAACCAGCAAGGTAATCGGTGGCAACGCGATAAAAAGAGAGATCATTCAGCACAATTCTCATATGTTCCCAGATAAATTTGAATATGATGATTGGAAAGCTTTGATTACAGTTTCACATCTCCTGATCTCTCCTGACTTTCCCCCCTCCCTCACTTCCTCCAACTCCAGCCTCTCCTGGAACTCATTAAACCAGACTGCCAGATACCAGGAAAGATAAATGAAACAAACACCACCTTCCTCTTGTCATATTTTCATTCATTCATTACCCTAACTCAGGCTTTTTCAATTTGTTTTTTTTTTTCATTAGCCCACTCTGGTTTATTGGCTGTCAAGTATTCCCTAACCACATGTCCACCCCTGAACTCAGTTTTCTGTGATTTTTTAAATTGCTGCTTTTGGACCAGTTGTGAGGAAATCAAATGGGGGATTCCCTCCCCAAGTAGCATTTTTAAGCTGTATAATATAGGATTGTATAATATAGGTACCTTGGTGGCTTTTGTAGAGGGCTCAGTGCTGGGTTCACCAAAAACTACAGTACCCTAGTTCTTGGTTTTATCAGTTATCCTGCTCTAGACTCTCCTCTCTGACCTGGTCTTCTCTCCCATTCTCCATTCTAGAAGACTTTAAAAAAAATAATCAAGAATTCACACCCTTATATTGTTGCAGGGAAGAAGACAGCCTGAATTCTAGTTGGACATCTCTGAGGTCACTTTGTCAAGACCTATTGCCACCCCAGCATGAAATAACGAGACAGACAACAGGTATGGAATCAAACAAGGGCCACTTTATTAACTATTTAAACAGAACATGCAGCAACGGGTAAACTAAGCAAGCACAGGAACAGGCAAGGCAGGCGTCATTCCCAGACACAGCCTCCTTGCCCTTGTAATGGGCAGGTAACCTAGCCCCAGTCTTGACCCAGTGAGATTCTGGCTCGTAACCGGCGGCCCAGCATACTGGCATCCCCTCCCAGGGGCGCCTACCCCTGAGGCTGCACAGACCTTCAGGGAGGAGCCTAGTCTGAGAGGTTCCCAGAGGCGATCACCATTCACCTCCCCAGACCGCAAGGCCCTAAGGTGGTTCCTGATGACCTCCTGTTCCCAACAGGGATATGCCGTGAGGCACCCACCAGTTCCATTTCTTGCTTGCATAAACCTACCACATGCAAATCCAAGCCTCTGCTTTGGCCTTTGCTTACCCCACACGGCAACCGAGAGCCATCCGAATCCCGTGCTGCAAGTCCTCTAAAAATAACCCATTGCCCTTGTTTGAAAGGTGCACCCCATCAGGGCGATACAGGTCCTGGAATCTGACCTGTATGCCTGGGTGCGGCAAAAAGAGACCCAACCCGGACTCCATGGCCGTGCGAAGTTGGCTGTTAGCATTACGCCTAGCCCGGTCCATACACCTGGGGTCACCGGCATGCCTCCAAACCAAACGGGGGAGCATGGCAGACCAGACTATCTGCACACCAGGCCACCGTGACCTGATCAGTGCCAAATCAGCCCTGGCCTGCATCATAAGGGCCACGCCCTTGACCAAACCCAAATCATTGCCCCCCAAGTGTATGACTAGCACGTGAGGGGGGGGCCCCCGCCTCTCCTCAAACAACAACGGGAGGAGCGCCGGCCATCTCATGCCCCTCCTCCCCAACCACTCAACCGTAGCCACTTCGCTGAGGCCAAGCTGGGAGCCGAAAGATGTTCTCCGCGCCCGATGAGCCGCCCAAAAGACCATGCTGTGGCCGCAGACTATGACTCTTCGTCTTGTCTCACGGCCTGCAGCACCTGTAAAAAGAACTTTATTAACAAACGTCTGAATGCAACTACAACAAATTTACAAGGTACAACGCCTAACATAACTCTTATAGCATCCAGATTTCCAACGCCCGATCCTCTGTATTTTCCTATCAGGGTACCCCATTGCGGCAGCAGTCGAGGCTGCCCCAATTCGAAAAGAATGGGAGCAAAAACGAACACCGCCCAGACCCAGCCGGATCAATGCCTTCCGAGTCACGGTCCAAAACTGGAACTTTGTAAGAGGGGTGCTGTCACTATGCCGAAATAAATAGCCCGGGCCATCACCCCGAAGTGTCAGGTACCGCCTCATGGCGGCGACCGGGCACAGTGCTGACTCCGAACTAGGCCCTAGTTCCAGCACACTCCCCTTACCCCTCTGGTCAGTTTTAGATCTCCGCAACCTAATTCGAAGCTGAAAATTAATGATGGATACGTCCCTATGCTCCAAAGCTGCACCGGAAACATCAGCCCGAGAGCCTGCCACCAGTTCGCTAATCCGGAGTGCCCCAAAAAAGGCGGTCAGCGAAGCGGCATGAAACAGGCCCACCTCGTAGCTGTCACTACAACAAGAAGGCCACTGGCTCTCCAGCCCTCTCAGGACCGTGGGTGTCAAAGGCTCCCTAGAGTCAACTGCCCTAATGGATTCCCAAGACCACCCCTCGAGCATCTTCCGGAGACGGAAGTCGCCCGTGGTGTCCTTGTGACCCGAGGCCTTACTGGCAAAAGCCAGCGCAGTCAGCTTGCCTCTGATTGTGTGAGCTGAAAGGCCACCATTCCGAAGTGTCACGCAAAATTGCATCAGGTGTGACACAGGAATAGGCCAGACCTGCTGCAAACCCGCTCCCGCCCTGAAGGACAGAAACTGCTTACCGGCCTTCAGGTAAGCTCTCCTGGTAGAAGGGGCGAGTGCCAGGCTCATTGCCCTGTCGGCCTCAGCCCTCCAATCCCCCACACCTCTGTGGGCATCCGTGCCGGGAGCGGGTCGGCCTCTGGAGCCAGCTGACGAAACCTCTCCATCTGTTTACGAGAGAGAGCGTCAGCGATCCCATTAGCGACCCCCGGGACGTGTCTGGCCCTAAACAAGATGTTAAATTTAAGGCACTGCAACGTAAAAGCCCTAACCAGGGCCATGACCCTAGGGGATTTAGATGTAAGGGAATTGATGACATGAACCATGGACTGGTTGTCGCACCAGAAATGGACCGTCCTATTAGCCAAATCGGCTGGCCAAATCCACACCGCTGCGACAATTGGAAAAAACTCCAGGAAGGTGAGGTCCTTGACCCAACCTGCCCGAAACCAATCTGTAGGTTAGTCCCCGGCACACCAATGCCCCCTAAAATAAACTCCGTAACCGGAAGAGCCGGCCGCATCAGATGAGATCTGAAGCTCAGCCTCCAACAAGAGCTCGTCTCGCCACAGAGAGACCCCATTGAACGAGTCCAGAAACTGCTCCCAAACAAAGAGGTCCTCCCTCATCCCTTTGGAGACCTTGGTCCTATGGTGTGGGAGCCGGAGGCCTCTCATTAAATCGCATAACCTCCTCACAAATGCCCTACCTGGAGCCACAACTTTGCATGCAAAGTTGAGGTGACCCACCAACTGCTGCAACTCCAGGAGTGTAACTCTTTTAAGGGACCTAACAGAGCTAACCCGCGCCTTCAATGCTTCCAATTTTTCCCGTGGTAATCTACAGCTCAAACTAACCGTATCAATCTCAATACCTAGAAACGTCAATGTGGATGTCGGGCCCTCAGTTTTCTCCTGAGCAAGAGGGACACCCAGCTCATCCGCCAGGTAGACAAAACTGTCCAGCAGAAAACGACACTGACCGGAACCCCTCTTGCCCACAAAAAGAAAATCGTCCAAATAATGGGCAGTACTGCAGAGACCCGACCTGGTTCTCAAGGCCCATTCCAAAAACGAACTGAACCTCTCGAAAGCAGAACAGGACACCGAGCATCCCATGGGTAGAGCCCTATCCATGTCAAGAATTCACACCCTTATATTGTTGCAGGGAAGAAGACAGCCTGAATTCTAGTTGGACATCTCTGAGGTCACTTTGTCAAGACCTAATCTTGTTCTGAGCCTTGAAACATTACCTTGTATCTACACTGTGTGGGAAGCTGTTTCTTCCTAAAACAGAAATCAGATGATGGAGACCAGGGCTGCATAAAGCAACTTCAGTGCAATATTTATTTATTTCCCCTCTTCTCCATTTTATCTTCACAACAGCCCTGTGAGGTAGGTCAGGTAGAGAGCATGTGACTGGCCCAAGGTCACCCAGCGAGCTTCCATGGCATGAGTGGGGATTCGAACCTGGGCCTTCAAGATGTCCAAGTGTTGACCCACTCTGTTATCCTTCCCATGCTCAGACTTTAAATTAAAATATACATTTTAGTGCTACCAAGATGACTGTTTTAAATGCTTATTTAGTGCCAGCAGTGTCTCAGGAAACCGGTGTTTAGCTATTTTGTCCATCCTAATTATGAAGCATTTGCTGAGAAAAAGTTCCCCCAAAACACTGAAGCTAGTGAATAAATTCAAACAAAAGGGAGGTTTAATGAGAATGACAGCACTGCAGGTATGCTTCTGATTTAGTGTCCCTACATTCTGAACACTGTGAAATTGTCAAGTATGCCACGCATAAAAAATTAAAACATCATACACTATAGAACATTATAACCACCACAAATTGGCCATTTGTAGGTATTTGAATCATTCAAAATATAAGCAAACATCAACTGCTACTGCAGTGTTTATCAGCGGGTTCATGTTTTGTGTTTCTCATAAAATAAATAATGCTATGATCACTGGCAGTTGTGAGTACTGAAGAAAGTATACAGCAGGATGTGTTACCATTCATTTATTTAACATATACCCCCCCCCCCTCCTCATTAGTGTGTTAGCTTTGCATGCTTTTTTGCAAGGTATTTTTTCTTGGTTAAATGAGCAAGCTATGGCATCAGGGATGTTAGATGGAACACAGGTTTGCTTCATTTATTGTTTGAATACACTGTGCAGGTACAACTCAGTATACAACTCAGTATACACTTAAACTGCGCTTCCTGGATCTTAAGCAGAACATTCTGGTCATTCATACACCTTAGAAAGTTGCTCCTGTACAGTCATGCTCTTCCTGATGAGCACAGTGTTGCATTCCCTGCTCTGCATGTGCCCATCCTGCTTCTGACATTCTTCACTTGCCTATTGGTCCATGATGACATTATTTACAGCTTCTTATCCTAATAACCAACTTGGAATCAAGTTAGATTTTACCAGCAGGGATGCTCAAACAACCACCAGTTTGTCTCATGCTATGTCCACCAGTCAGGAACACAAAGCTGATTTTTTGAAGATCCATTCATCTATTTGTGAACAGTTCTAGCCTGTTTACTAACTTATTTTTTGCAAATTCAGACACTATAGCATAGAGCAATCAGTGGTGATTCATGTATGTGCTTTCTTGCACATCCCCATAAGAGCTCTAGTCTCATTCATCCCCCCACAGACCTGTTCTATTGCACACGCCTCAACAGCTAACCTTATCAATAAATTTAGCGAGCAAATTGGTCACTCAACCAGTGGGGTGTGGGTTGGCATTTTTTACAAAAGTCTTGACATTTGGGGTTTGTTTCAATCCATGTTCTAAAGGTTATTTGCACATATGCTTTTTCACAGCCTTCTTGGAGGCATACACATTATTTAATTACCTGACCCAACCATCCATGTCCCTAGGACAGAATAGGTTTCACCTACTATGCAAATTCAAGGCAAGAAACTGAAACTCTACCACCACAGCTACAGCACAGCTCCACAGCTGTTCAGCAGCCATTTGAGGCAGATGACAGACAGGTGAATAGATCAATGACTCAGCTCATGGGTGATTGTGGCAGTTGGACACAGTACATTTACCTGCCAGATCTGTTCACAAGAACCTCACTTACTAGTGTGCTTCACAAACACCAGAATGTTTCCCCAGCATAACTACTATTCTGTGACAGATAAACTTCTTTGCTAGTGGAACAAACTCTTGCATTGGTGGAAGGCTCTCTGTGCTGCAGGTATGTGCTTGTGAAAGCAAGACCTATATTTCTCGGAGTATACGGTGAATTAAAGGCAAGTTTATCATTTGTAGAAGTACTACTCTAAGACATAAATAATAATCCCCCTCTTTCATTCAGTCTTTGTCTGCCCTTCTTCTGCTTGTGAAGCAGAATCTTTAGCTTCAACGGATTTTCAATTGTTTTAGTAATTGCTCCATGTATATCATTATTTTTGAATGATTAAACCAGCCTTTCTGATACCAGGTATGGTCCAAAGAGATATGTACCATAGATATGTGCAGATACTAGTAGTAAAAGGACCTACCTTGCATATTAATGAGGTGGGCACTACTGGTACTACACCCAATTTAGAGAATAGGGATGGGCACAGCCTGAGAAAATGGAGGTTCATCTGGGTTTGTGGGGCCACATGAACCATGAATCTTCATGAGCCTTCCCATTCACTGAATCAGTTCATTTTGTGAGGTTTGTGAAGCTGCCCCCAGGATCTGCTTGCGGTGGGGAGGTCTCTCACCACCGCATGCAGACCTGGCTGTGAGACTTCTCCTGCCTGGCACTAGAAGCTGCATCCTTGGATCTACGTGTGATGGGGAGGTCTCTCACCACCTCACACAGACCTGGCTGGGAAGCTTCTCCTTCCTGGTGCTAGAAGCTGCCCCCCTGGATCTCTGTGCAGCAGGGAGGTCTCATGCCACTGCACACAGACCTGGCTGGGAGGTTTCTCCTGCCCCTGCACTAGAAGCCCCCCCCCCTGATCTGCATCCAGTGCGGAGGTCTCTCACCACTGCACACAGACCTGGCTGGGAGGCTTCTCCTGCCCAGTGCTAGAAACTGTCCCCCCTGTATTTGTATGTGGTGGCCCCGCTGTTAGGCTGAAATAGATGCAAGCCATTTCAGCAGTTCCTCCCACTCAAGCCATCTCAATAATATTGGGCATTCAAATATGGATAGCAGAAGGCCCAAATGAAAAGCTATTCACGCACCCAAACATAATGTGAATCAGTCCATTCAGAAGGCCAAAGAGTAAAGCAAGAGAGAAAGCAGAATTATCTATAGTTCAATTCCATGCATGACCAGGAAGGGTTCCAGTAGCTAAGAGAATACATGTACCATCTTTGTTGAGGGAGCGGAAAAGCTAGTGGGAGGAATGTGGTGTGTGGACTGATGCTAGGTGAGTCAGTCCTTCTGATATTTTCAGAAGGTAGCTGTGTTGGCCTGGAGTAGAACAGCTAGAGTCACACCCATTAGCATCTTAGAGACTAACAAGATTTTGGGGGTATGAGCTTTCAAGAGTCAAAGCTGCCTTTGTTAAATACCAGCTGTTCACTTGACCTCAGCATCCAAGCACTGGTAGAACAACCAAGGCTGCATCTGGGGGCTTGATCAACAAAATACAGAACTAGGTGTCTTTAATATATGGATAGTTTTAGGTGGGTATCCAAGCTGGTCTGCAGTAGAAGAGCAAGATTCAAGTCCAGTAGCACCTAAAAGACCAACAAAATTTCCAGGGTGCAAGCATTCGAGAGTCAAAATTCCTTTCATCAGATAATATATGGATGACATACAACTGCAAAGTGATGATCTCATTTAGTGTCCTCATATAAATATTAAAAAGCATAGTCAAACCGATGTTTTATCATTTGATAGAAATTCTCTGAGTATGATTGGACAAGAAATACCAAATTTTTCAGTTTCAGAAACTCTCTCTTGCTTTTCAGATCAATGCAACAATGTAGAATACCTAACTGTATGAAAGGATGAGATAAATCCAACAAAACGAACAACAAAGAAAACCATCTGTAGATCATGCACTAGTGCAGCTAGTGCTGTTTCTATTCCCTAACCAGGACACAAGACAGAATGAAATAAGCTAAGGAATTAAATAACATTCAGGTATTCCTGGAGTTCCTCTGCCATCAACCATTCAATTGCCTTATTCAAAGAAGGAAGATCTGAGAACAGCCTGTAACTGGCCAACTCATTCTTTTAATAGTGTTATGGCATAACCTCTTCAGTGATTTGGAAAAATTCCCACAATCAGCAACATATTAATAATCCTACACACACTGTGTAGGTCACACTCTTGACCTGGTGCTTTGTTCTGGGCAGGAAGATGATCTGAAGGTGGGGGGACTGAAGACAGTCCACTTGTCATGGAAATCTGACAAGGTATGGCCAGAGCTTGTTTGAAAGCCTACTCCATGGCAGTGATGGTGGCAAAGAAGCTAAAAAAATTGCCACCATTGCATCTGCATAGCGTAAACCTGCAGAATTCTTCCGGGTGGTCAGAGGTCTATTGGGTTCTGTCCAGCCGGAGGAGGTGGAATGCTCTGCAGCCCACTGTAAACATTTTGCAGACCATTTTGTGGATAAAATCTCTCACATCCATTCTGGAACTCTGTGTTAAGAGCTAAAGAATGAGATGGTCCTAGGGTGCTGATTTGTCCAGTTGTGTGGGAAGCCTTTCACCTTGTGCAGTCTGAGAATGTGAACAGGCTTCTGGGAAGTCTGACACCTACCACCTGTTTGGATGACCCTTTCAGCAATTCCTGAATGAAGTGGAATGTTGAGATCAGTAAACACCAAAAGTGGGTGCTACTACCAACCCCAGGGGGGGATTACCAATGGGGGCACTAAGAGACAAGGGGGTGTTGCAGTGTTCCCTCTAAGCTGAGTTAGTGTAAGCTAGCTCACAGTTTTTTAGCCTCTGGCTCACTCATTTTTGACTTAGCTCAGGAAAGATGGCTCCAGAGCAAATTAATTTATGCAGTAGCCAAATCACCTGCTCACAACTTTAATGCCGGTAGCTCACAAAGTAGAATTTTTGCTCACAGGACTCCATAGCTTAGAGGGAGCATTGGTGGTAGGGGCTTTGGAGGTGGGCTCCTTCATCCATGTTGTTCTCTTATTTATGATTGACAAGGCCTAAATCAGTGGTTCCCAAATATTTTTGGGTCACTGCCTCCTTGCTTCCATAAACTCATCCCCAGTGCCCCCTACCCTACCCTATAAAAAGCATTATTCAGAACACTGGTTTGGCCTTGCAAATAACAACTCTTGAGCCAAACTTTCATCTTTTATAAAGTGCACTTAAGTGAGAAGCAAAGTTGGCAAAGTCAACAAATCTAGCTTGGCAAAGTTGATTCATCCAGCTGTAATGCAAATTGTGTTGTCCTTAGTATGCTGCCCAATATATCTTACAGATTTTCATGGCTCTCTGTGGTGGTGGTGGTGCTGTTGCTCTTCAGGCTTTTTGTATTGTTGCAGGTCTCCACAGGCTGCACCTCTCTCAGCACTCTGTTCTATCCCCTGGACTCAGCAAAAACTTGAAGAAGGACAAAGAGACAAAACACACGCAGTTACAACAGTTTCTCAAAATGCAGTATACTGGTCTGACTAGAGATCTGGTGACATATTTACTAAAAATTCTGATCATTTCTGCTGGATTTCCACACTATGCAGAGGCAGAAACTTGGAGTACCATTTGCCAGCATCTAGGCTCTAGCCCATTCAATCATGAATAAGTGAACAGAGTGATCAAAGGGGCCTACTTCCAGTACCACCTGCTGCCCCTTGCCTCCTAAGTAATCCCATTGCCCTCAGGGCACCCCACTTTGGGACCTACTGATTTATATCAGCAGACTAAATTTGAGATGCGACTATTCAGTTCTATTTCACTTTAGAATGTAAATAACCTGCATCTAGGATAAGACAGAATCTTTAAAATGAAAGAAGTTCAAGTTTCAAAAAGAAAACACCATTTAATAGTGTCAAAGGCCTTCAGAGCTTTCAAGTTTTAAAATCACGTGCATTATGGGTTTTTAAAAAAATTTAGAATGTTTCTTGTTTATTAGACAACAGCCCTATCTCTTTCGAATATATATACTTGTTTCTGATACTGTGGGGTATATTTTATAATCCTTCGTTAATAGTGAAATAGTTCCATGTATTTCACTAGTGCAGGATTTTAGTTTAGCAATCACAGCTATTCTTGATTTATTTCTCATTTGGCATACACTGCATACTCAGAAATAAATTGATTCCAGTTGCCACTAGTACTTCAGAAGACTTTCATAAGACGGAATAGTTCATCTAGTCCTGGTGCTCTGTTTCTTTTTAAACATCATCATTACTTCCTCCCTATTTACTGGTTCTGCCAAAAGATTTTATCAATCACCCAATCTTGAGCCAAAAAACTCTTCTAAGTTTTTATTCTGCCAGGTGTGGATTTTCAGATCAGTTGAATGGATCCCAACATTAATGTCTGCAAACAGAATTCAATTGTGTTAATGGGACAGAACTTCCCTCCTCCACCCTGGCAGCCCAGTGATCTTCCCAGAAATGCTGCTTTTGGGTGACAGGAGACTCCAGGAAAAGAATGAGTGGTGAACTGAAGAAGGTCTGCTGTAGAAGAGGAGAATCAGTTAATATTCCTCCCCTTCCACTGGTGGAAATGACCATTGGGATCTGACTCTATATAATCTACTATAATAATCCAAGGATATTTAACAGGTATATATTGAGAGAGATAGGAAGGGGGTTTCACAGAGGGGTTTTTTTGGTCAGAAATAAATTTTACTTACTTTTTTTATCCAGATATGTTTTGTTGTGTATACTGTATATACTTCTCATAAGCATCGGGTGGGACCCAGCCTACTGTTTTGCTCAGTCTCTCCCAGTTCTCCACCTTACTACAGTCCTTGCCCATATGGATTTGGTACATGATGGATTTTGTATATGCCAGGAGCCCATGATCCCCTGCATAGTCTTTTTTTTTTAATTGTCAAAAGTAACCCGTCTTTCCTTTTATACTTGCATAAAAGCTGGCTGGATCCAACCCGTTCAGTCATTATCTTTAAAGTCCAGTAATTGTTTCAGTGTGTTCAAGTTCTTGCTTATGGTCTCTTCATGCTTTTGCAGTCACATGACGGTTCTCATTTCATAAGGCAAATGGGTCACTGAGAAGCAGGTTTTATGTGTGTTTTTCTCAAAAGTCATACAATATCAAGATAGAGTAAATTAAAAGTTACGTTAGCAGGCATTTTTCAATCATTTGTGTAAAAAGCACAGGAGCTTTCCTAGGAAATGGGGAGTATCTCAACATAGACATGAGTAATAACAACATGTCTTTAACCTTTTCAGTGCTTAAAGCCCTTCACAGACATTGTGTTGTGCCCTATCACTATGCTTGGCTAAGAAGGCAGCCATCCTCTCTGGGAAGAGTTTCACTCCACTAAATGCCAGAGGATAGGCCAAAATGAGAAGCTGTTACAGAGTGGTTTTCCTAAAACTAATAAGTGAGTTTGTAACCTCAGCTTGTGGGTTCTGTGGGGCAGAACTTGGAATGAATCTTGCAATAATTTAAAAGAAACAAAACTTTTACTTTGGACTTAACTTTATGTAACAAAAAGATAGATCTTAGTAACACAATAGAACAGTGATCTTTTAAAGTCCAAACAATTAACTTTCCCTTCCTTCACCCCCAAAGTCCATCTCTTTCCTCTTGGTGGCCCAAGAAGTCTCCAGCTGAACACTCTGTCCACTGGCTTCCAAAATGAATGTCCCAAATGAATTCCCCATTAGATAACACAGCCCTGAAATAATAATTCTAAAATTTACAATTTAGAACAAAGGTCTCCCTCCCTTACCTGTGTCCATCCATAAATCATAGTTATCTTAAACAAAGTGTTAAGAGCCTATTACTAAGTTCAAGCTTCCCAGCAAGGCACTGTTGGCCAGCAAGGCACTGCAAAGGGCTCTTATGGATTTTAATATTCATAAGTTTGAACTTGGGTTGCTATGCTGCAAGGACTACAGGCATTCTCCATTGCTGGGAGAAGCCCCAGTCCACTCCAGGAGGCTGGCAACCTCTATGGTTCACTAAGACAGAAGCAAGGACCCTATTGCAATAAGGGTTCTTTCTGTCATATCACGCTGGTCAACCCCTGCCCCCTCCAACATACCTACATGGATTATGCTAAACGAGGTTACCTGGCAACTAATCGTTGGGCCATCAGCCAGCCCGTCAGGGCCATCAACAAACAATAGAAGCGATCCAGTGACTCATCGCAGGAGTGCCCAGGTATCAGTTCTTTTTTTTTTTTAAGATTTTTATTGATTTTATCTATATTCTACATTTCTACGCTACTTACTATGCTAAATTTATCTTATACAGAGAATACTTTATAAAATGCTTAATCTATCAATTTGTAAAAATTATTATAGCATTTTTTTAAAAAAATATGGTTAACACATATTACTTTGTTACTTTTTCCATTCAAAAAGCTATTTGGCAGTATGCATAGTTTGGAGACAACACTTAATAACAAAGCTTATAATTCATACTAGTGCATATGCTTAATAAACATTTAACAATCATTTCTTCTTTTGTCCTCTTCTTGTTTTTTTAGTCTCAACTTGTACTTTTGGAGCTGCTGCTCCTATCTCCGAGTCTGATATCTCTTCTTCGCTCTTAGAGCTATCAAAACCGTACATACTTTCTTGCGAAGCCAGCAAATCATCTGTGTCTCTGCCTTTTTTCTTTTCTTTGTCTTTTTCCAAAAAAAATTCGCTTGTTCAACAGAGTCAATCTTATATTTCTTGTCTTTGATGCTGAAGCTAAGTCCCTCTGGAGAATTCCAACGGTATATTATTGATTCAGACTGAAGCCATGTTGTCAGCTTTCTGTAGGCTTTTCTTCTTCTCCGTATTTCAAATGGTACATCTTTCAAAACTTTAACTTCTTCTTCTTGGATCTTCAGAACCGCTTTGCTTGTGGCTTTTAAAACCACATCCCTTGTTGATTTCTTGGAGAACCTTATCATAATTTCACCTGGCAGGCTTTTCTTTTTAATATATTCTGGGTAGGTCCTGTAGACCATATCCATATCGCTTTTTAATTCTTCTGCTTTTAAGCCTGTTAACGGTGTCAACGCTTCACTTAACAGTCCTTTAAGGTCTTCTCCTTTTTTTTCTGGTACGTTCTGAAGTCTTAGGAAGAAATTCGCCCGTTCCATTTGCAATTTCAGAAGGGAATCATGATGAAGAGCCTTTTCTTTCTCTGCTTTCTGTAGTCTTGAATCTTGATTTTTTACTGACGTTTTGACCTTCATAAGGTCCCGCTGCAGCTTCTCTGTGACTTTATTCGACTCCTTCAGCTCCGACTGCATTTTATCCATCTTGATGTTCAGTGACGTCATTTGATCCACTAGAGGTCGCAATAGCGAGGAGAACACCGCACTCATCTCAGTGGTATCAACCTTTGAACTCGGAACTGTAGTTGCTAGCTTTGGGGAAGGTTTCGGTTTCCCCGCCATTGTTGAGACTTCGCTATTGTTTACGATTAGATAAGATGGAGATAAGAAGCGATTTTTTCAGCGGCACTTGTATCGTTTTAATTGTTAAGTCCTCAAGTATGCGATACCGCCATCTAGCAGCTCATCTAAGCTTTCCCTCCTTCAGTAACGCCGTGGGAAAGAGCCTCGTAAGTACGCCGATAATGGAAGGGGGGGGATTTCTCTCCACCCACCGCTTTTCCCGCTAAGCTGCTTATTTCAACTTCGAGACTCACTTTTTCACCTTTGCGTAGCTGGAAGTTACTGCTTCGTCGCTTCATATTCTCTGCTGCTTCACGGTTTGCGCTATAGCCATGCAGCTCCCGTGATGGGGGAACCTATGGGGGTGATGAGGGGGACCTCAAATCCCGCGGTCGCCACCGCCGGGAGAGATCCCTTCTCATGCCACCCCAGGCAGAGCCCCCTCACTGGGGTCTCTGGGGGCTCGGCACCTGTCCAGAGCCCCTTCTTCCCATCAGGTACGGATCGCCTCCCCCGCTAGCGTGGAGGGACGCGTCCGCCATTCTTCGCAAGTCTTCCGGAAGTCCCCCAGGTGTCAGTTCTTGTTTAGCTCTAGTTTCACAATGTTGACCACTCCCCAGCCTCTCCTCCTTTTTACCTTTAACCTATGGTAGAGTCAGAAGGGACGGACCGCCTCGTAGATGTTTTCAGGGATGTGGCCAGCGAGACCCGCCCCAAAGTCACTCAATAAAAGAGATTGCCCGGCCAGCAATCGGTCTCTTGAGCCATCATCCCCTATCTCCTTTACTACCCTTTACGTCCAGCTTTCTATCCAAATACCCTTGCCTCCATCTTTAATCTCTGGATTTGCGACCAGAGAGACCACGTGGTCTTGCCGGTTCAAGACACATTCCCCATTTTTCTATTTCCTCCCCATCCAACTCTCCATTTGAGTGGACAACTCCTCTTCAGGACAGGTACAGTATAACCCAACCAATGTCTCCTGCAAATTGCAACAGGGCTATTTTCTATCTAAATTTCCTTAGACCTGTGTGTGTGTGTGTGAGAGAGATTCTGTTTTGTGTATGCTTGAACAACATCATTCAGTAAACAGCATTTAAACTTAACCTCAGCCTCAGTGCCTCTTTCCTGAAGAAGTCCCGGGAGTGGTGGGACCCTGGTATAGTTGGCTGTGAACTGCCAATTGCTCATCCTAAATTAAAGCAATTCGGCTAACAGCACCCTTCTGCATCTACAGGCTCTACCCCTTCCTGGCTCATTCCATTCCTAGCTAGGGGTTACAAGTTCACATGTGAGATTTGAACCAGGGACTTCTTAGACCACAGTTTGTTCTTCTTGCCATTCCACTGAACCAGCCCCTATTATAAATCTTCATGACTGACATCCTCTGATAAAACCACATTTGTATTGGGCGGGGGTAATCTTGTGTCTGAAAGGTTCTAATTTACTCTGCATTAAAATTTGGCAAAGCTACTTAATGAGATGGGATGAGAATGAAAGATGCATGTTTTTGGAAGGCCCCAAAACCACCATAATAATAATATATATATTTTTAAAACACACCTAACTGCAATCCTAAACAGACCTATACCCTTCTAAGACCAATGATTTTAGTTGACTTTGACGGGTAGAACACTGTTTAGGATTGCACTACAACTTCTGTTGTTATCTGTGCTGTGCTTTAGGGCATTTCTCAGCAGTATACTTTATGGCTGCTTTACAGCCTCAGCAGTATACTTTTGCTGCACTGTGAATTGTCAACAGACAAACTGCTTTCAGTATAGTCATTTTTGGTGGGTTTTTTTAAATAAAAAAAAGCTGTTGGAAGAACTAAGCATAAAAAGGGCAAGCTGGAAACTAGTTGTTTTTTTTAAAAATCTGTTTGCATATAAAATTTTGCCTCAGTCTTCCAGTGAACAATTTTATACAGTTCTTGTTACCTTTAGACAGTTGTTTGTTTGCATTCTTTTCCAGTTTTCTATTTTTAGTCCTACTGCATTGTCTATTGGAGTATATGTGATGGAACTCAAAAAAGTGGTCTATAAATGAAATATTTATTATTATTGTTGTTGTTGTTGTTTTTATTATTATTGCAGATGTATTTTTGCAGGATTCCTGTTCCAGGCAACACTGTCTTCTGGAGCTGAGCTGGTGTTATTTGCTCAATGCCCAGAATGGCCAGGTGTTTTGTGAGACTTCTAGGCACTGCTCCAAGGGTTCCAGTGACAACTGTCACGATGGTAACCTTCTCCCAGAGATGCTCTGACTCTATTTGTAGCTCTTGGTAGTTTGTGATCTCCTCCTGTTCTTTCTTTTCTATTCTGCTGTCTCCTGGAATTGCAATGCAAATGATCCAAATCCTATTTCTCATTTTACTACAGTTGTGATATTAGGGGTATTTATACTCCAGGTTTTTATCTGTTTGTAACTGGAAGTCCCAAAGAATCTGTTTCATCATTCTCCATGATCTTGTCTGTTGTTGTTGTTGTTATTATTGTTGATAATAGTAATAATAGCTCTAAGTTAAACACTGGTTTTTCATTATTATTCTTGTGTTGCTCTTACAACACAATAGTTTCCAGAGCTGCCATAATGCAGATTTTTTAAAAAGTGTCTGCATTCTTTTTACTAATTTTCTTAGATAAGCCACAAACATAAATAAATTAGCAAGAAAAATTCTTGGAGATTATTGGTATGGAAATATTTACTTGCACAATTTCTGTTCACCAGGCTGCTTTAAAAGTTGCAGCAGCATATGCAGGAAAAAGAGCAGTTTTAATCCGGGCAGTATCCCTTTAAAATTGACATGCTGCTTTTTCAGTTTAGAGACAGATGAAACAGAGGAGGTGGACTTCATTCAGGACGGTGTGCCTGCACAGAGTTCTCCCTGCCAAACAGGACTAATTATCAGTTATTCAGGGAGCTGCAAAATGAGGTTACGTAAACTCTGTTCAAATGTATAAACAAAATTGAGGTGCAATATAGACTAGCCTTAAAAAGTGACTTGCATACATAAACGTAAAAGCGTAAATGACTTCACCAAGATTTATTGATTTGTGTCAAGGCATCATTACTTTTCAAAGTGTGAAAAATGATCATATATTTATGACCTGCCGACTGAAGCTGTTTGGTGAATTAGCAAAAGCTCAGGAGAGGAGCAGCCTAATTGCATTATCATAGAATCAGAGATGGTTGTCAATTTGCCGCCATTTAGCTTATCTCCTTTAGTTTGTTAAAATGAAGGTGCCATACGTTGGTTGAATTCGTTAATACCCTGATGAATGAGGTATTTTCCCCAAAGGCTCACTACCAGTATAAACAGTGAATTAGGGATGATAGGTCATCAATCATATCTCCCTCAAACAGATCCTTGCCCTCTGACTACTCCTTCCATATTTAGAGACCTTCAAAAGGTATCACAGATGAAATGAATTGAACCAGTTTTGATGCACTGTTTTTTCCTGCTGCAACAATCCAAGAGTGGCAATCCTTTTTTCACAGAGGATGGCTTCAAGGTATGATATTGGTGGTATCAGAATCTGTCTTTCTTCATCGAACGAACTAATATCCTTTGTCTTTCAAAAGGCATATCTTTCCAGCAGTACTGTCATTTAATACATCTTCACCACTCTAATTGATTGTATTTTGGCAAGGCATACGCTTCTGTTAAGCCAGTACACTTATGGAATGCAGTAAAGTTTCAGGGACTGTTCATAGCTGTGGTTCAATCACTGATTTCTTTATCATCTTAATTATCCATTGGACCTTTTTTGGGCTATAGTTCATTAACAAATAGTTACTAAGATTAAAGTAATATAAATATAAAAATGGTTCACTTGTACAGCCCGTATTGTGTATATCAAAAAACTATGATTATGTGAACAAAACACAGTAAACATAATTAAGAAATTTATAGATCAAAGTATAATCCTCAACTAACATTCACAAATTGGATTCTGGAAATGTGCTAGGTTGTTTGCTTGGTTTTTCTTGCTAGATTCAAGACAACATAAAAACCAGGTCATCACTTAAATCCTGAACTGAAATGTCCATAGCAGTGAAGAATGTGGGACAGAATCTAACAATACAGAATAAGTATTTTTACCCAATAGCTGCATTAGGGTCACATTGGGAGTGCTAATTGAAAACCATGAATAGATTCCCCACTATTTTTTTTAACCTTAAGCAAGGCTGTATGGTATCTCTATGTTTATACCTGCAGGCAAATAACAGCTGGGAAAGGGGGTGTACTTAGATAATAAATGGCAGAGGAGGGAATATTTAAACTTCCCTTTCTCCTGTACCACAGCCCCAGCCCAAAGCAGGGCCTGATGCAACTACATCATGAACTTAAAACAACAACAGCACAACTATTTTGGCCCTTATTCAGGCATAATTGCTCATATACACAAACGTTCAAACTCTTTCCCCACCCCCCCAAAAAATGAAGGGAGTGGTGCTAAATCTCATGTAGGTAACAGACCAAATGGAACTATGTGGGCAAGCATAGACACACATATTACTCATATATGCAACTCCAAAACAGGATCACTGCCATCACGTGTCAACAATGCCCCTCCACCTTCTACATTAGACAAACCGGCCAGTCTCATTGACAAAAAATTAATAGACACAAGTCTGACATTAGGAACCACAACATTAAAAAAAACAGAGGGGAAAAACATGTTTCTGAAACATTTTAACCTTCCAGGACATTAAGTTGCTGACCTAAAAGTAGCAGTTCTCTTACAAAAGAATTTCAAAGGGAGATTAGAGAGACTACTGAATTGCAATTGATAATGAAGCTCAAGAGAATGCATCCACCTGGATTGAATTGAGACCTAGGTTTCCTGTCTCATTACCAATGCTGATTTCTCCACGCCTATTACATTTCTGCATATCTTACCTAAATCCAATCATGCCTGCTATTGTTATTCACCTGCTATTGTCATTTGTCTGCTAATGTCTGAAATCACCACACTTTCCAATAAATAGGACAGATGGACTCCCATTCTAGCTGTATCAGAAGAAGTAAGCAGTGACTCACAAAAGCTCATACCCTGCCACATATTTTTTTTAGTCTTTAAGGTGCTACTGGACTCTTGCTCTTTTCTACTGCTATAGACAGACTAACACGGCTACCCATTTTGATCTATCTGTATTGATTAAAATACTGGACATGTTTCAGTTTGAAGACAAATTGGCATTAACTGCAGGATAAACCCTCAGGAAAAGAGATCAGGTTATACATAAGACAAACCTGGGTCATCCTGTCATAGATTATTTATATATTTATACACTGGCTCTGGGATTCAAAAGTTTAGTGCCTCTGAACATGGACATTCCCCTCAATCACCATGACTAGTAGCCACCTATCCTCCATGGATCTATCTAACCCTCTTTTAAAAATGACTATTCTTGGGGCCAACACTACACCCTCTGGTAGCAAATTCCCCCCTGGGTGATTCAGGATGCAACAAGATCTTTCTCAAGAATCCTTGGACTTTTCCTAAGAGCTCTCTGAAATCTCAGAAAGTCCAGTTTGAATCCCCTGTCACCATCTTCGCAGCTGATGGAACCCTGTCCCTCAGGAGCTCCTTTGCATATCAGGCCACACAACCCTAATGTAGCTAATCCTCCAAGAGCTTACAGAGCTCTTCTTACAAGGGCTACAGTAAGCTCTTGGAGGATTGGCTACATCAGGGGTGTGTGGCCTAATATGCAAAAGAGCTCCTGCTACGAAATGACCCTGCTTTCCCCCATGTTTTTGGTAGAAGGTAAACACACAGCAGGGGTCAGCAAATGAACAATCTTGAAATTCAGTGACAAAATGAAGGTGTCTTAGCTTGCTCTGTCATCGATGAGAGTGCTGGGATCTGTAGTTTTTAATTCCTGGCTTAATGGACTGAGCCAAGAAGAATTAAAGACTACAGATCCTGGTATTCCCACTAATGAAGGAGCAAGCTCAGAAACCTCTGTTTTGAGAACCCTTCCAGTTCTGAAAAGTCTTCTCCATCTTTGGTTTAGGATGTCTCTATGTGAAAGTGTATGTGGTTTTCATGCATTCTTGAACTTATGATTGATGGCTGTTTGTGGCCTGTCAGATGCTGATAATCCACATATTTTTGTGGATTTCCTGAGTTTCCTGAGCTTTTTCCTAAGAGTGATGAAAAGGGGCAGCAACCTTTTTTCTTCTTCTAAAACTACACCACACCTACAATGGGAAAGGGGTTTCCTGTCTAGAATATCATCCTACTAGAGCCAGTGCGATGTTGTGGTTAAGAGCAGCAGACTCTAATTTGGAGTTTGATTCCCCCCTTCTTCACATGGAGTTTGATTCCCCCCTCCTTCACATGGAGCCTTCACATAAAACCTTGGGTCAGTCACAGTTCTCTCAGAACTCTCAGCTCCACTTACCTCACAAGGTGCCTGCTGTGGGGAGAGTAGGGAAGGCAATTGTAAGTCGCTTTGAGACTCCTTAAGGTTGAGAATTGTGGGTTATAAAAACCAATTCTTCTTCTATAGGGTTTTTTTTTCCTTGCACAAGTTGCTATAGAAGTAGCCCAGATACATGCCAACAGCATCTAATTATGAGTTAAGGGATAGGAAGAGCAAGTGGGAGAGACCCGATGAGAACAAGGTCGTGGTTATGCAGCAATGGCATCGCTCACTGCTTTCATTAATTCCACCTAAAGGTGCGACGTGCCACTCCTGGCTGAACTGTATCTTGTCAGTCCTACTTTGATGGCAGTTAGCAAAAGTAAGAGCAAAGGGTAAGGTTTGGAATCCTTTCACTGACATGGGCCCAGCAGTGAGGCTGGAAAGAGTGGGAAATTTATTGTTGCATTGTTGTTGGAAAACATAAACTGCAGTAGGCTATTTCTAACTTAACAATGGGTGTCTTTGTTTTTATCAGCTTACAGTACTGCATCTTTTTGACTTCCCAGAGCACGTTTCCTTTGTTATTTGGCTATATAATCTCTTCCTTTTGTAAGATAATCACAGATAATTAACATTGTAATGGCTCTTGTCCTGTTAGATGGCTAATTGCCTGTTTGTGAGTCTCGCAGCTCTGCGGCTTCTTCCTTAGATAAAGGGAGATATGATTGGAGCACAGCTGTTTTAAACAGGGGGGGAAATGGCTACATATGAAAAACTGATCCTAATAAATGAGGGATATAGAAGCTGGCTGGTGAGATCTGTGGGATGCTGGTACAGCTGAGAACAGCCCTGAGTTCCAGACCTACAAGTGAAGCAAAAGTACATCACATTAAGCTGATTTTCGTAGGATGAAAGTGGATTTGGGGCAGCAAAAGAACACCAAATGCCAGATCTCTGCTATAAAAGAAAGGATACAATATTCAGGCAGAATTGCCAGGGGCATGCTAAACCCTTTTCTGTTGCCCCCCCCCCCCCCCCGCTGTGGTTTCAGGAAACTGGGCAAGGAGAGTTCAAATCCATGAAAGCGTGGGTTAATTAAACTAACTATAGTTGGTGTGAGTGCATGTGAAACACTTAAGTAATTATGATTAATCAAGAATAGTACTTTTTTTGTTAAGGGGGGGGGGGTACTTGTATATAAGGTTATGCCAAATTCTACCAATTCCTCCTCCCTCTGCCGATCCCTATACTAGGCTGTTCCTGAGCCTCCACTCTCTCTTTCTCCAGCTCAGTGGGACAGGCCAGGGCAAGATGATCAGGACTTGGAAGAGCCCTGAAAAAAAGATGCCAGTTCTCAGTACTGGTAAATACTATCACACACACAAATTGTTTCCTACATTTGGCAATGATTGGGCAAGCCATAGTTCTGGCACATCTGTTCTTGAAAAAGAGCAGTTTCTGTCAGAGCTCTCTCAGCCCCTTCTACCTCACAGGGTGTCTGTTGTGGGGAGGGGAAGGGAAAGGAGTTTGTAAGCCACTCTGAGATTCCTTCAGGTAGTGAAGGGCAGGGTATAAATCCAATCTCTTCTTCTTCTTTGCAGTTAACACTAGAAGTGGATTCATACACCTGTTGCAAATCAATATTGTGAATTACTTTTCACCTTAAGTTTGATTTGTTTTTCACAGTCCTCTAACTGCAGTTTTGGAATAGACCTATTACCATCAATGGAGTAACCTATATGGTACAGTAATCATGCCCCCATTTGTCTTTTTCCCCCCCTAATGATCCTCATGATCATCAGTTTGGTCACTCTCTTTGGTACCTGTTCCAGCTTTGTGGTATCATTTGATGAGATGAGATGAAATGAGATGAGATGACCAGAACTTTGTAGATATTCCCAGCCCCCTTATTGTTCAATTACTTGAGAAGCCTGGGGCAGCTGCAAATGTATGATGCTTTGTGTTTTCAGAGGAAAACTCATTCCATCCTGAATGCAACTCTTCATTGTTTGCTAGCAACAGTCAGAAAAAAAGCTAACAGCATCCACAGAACTCCTAATAGAAGATGGTCTGTGCAAACATTGTAAAATCACTTTGTGTACTTGACAGAGGCTTTCTAAACTGACGACTTGACAATAGTTGCTGATCTGTTTATTTCTGTATCAGATGAACATAGCAAACTCACAGTGTCAGGATCAAATACTGATGTGGGAATGTCTGGTTAAATGAAGGAAACAGTGCCAGGAAGAACATCTGGTGACTCTAACATCCAGCTGTATTTTCTAACACACTTGCCAAAGCACTGTGACAGAATATTGGTGCAGCATCCATCAGAAGGATGCTGCAGTAAGGATGGAGGGCATACCCAGAGTATAGATGCCAACAGGTTTAAAATTCACTCCCTTTCTTTGGTAAACCCTGGGAACTGTAGCTCTGTGAGGGGAACCAGAGGTTGCTATGAAGGGATTTTCAGAGCTCTCTCTAAACAGTACATTCTAGGGCTGCGGGTGGGTAATAGAAGATACAGCAGTCATGTATTATATGACCAGTGTACATTTGTAGAGTACATTTGTAGATACTGTAAGTATCCAGGTGCTGCCCTTACCAGGAAAAGAGAGATTTGACAGTTATTTCCATGCAGAAGATCAGAATGTTTCAACTTCAAAATTCTACATGCATTACAAAAACAAAATGGAAACTTTTCATTAAAATAGTTCAGCCTTGTTCCTGCCAAGACTTGTTTGTTGTCCTTGCCCTTAAAGAGTGCAAATAGTTGAGAGCCATGTAAGGAATGATGGAAAATAAAATCACTTCAGCTTGGTACTTTATTTTTATTTTTACAATGAGCAAGTCATAGCATCTCTGTCTTGATTACCAATAGTTTTAAAAGATCCTGCCTGCATGGTATCCATATCCGGTAGCTCCCAATGTCTTTCTTCCTCCGCTGGTTCACACATCCATATGATGTACCTGAGCAAAAAAAAGGGGTGGGGTGGGGTGGGAAGAACCAGAATTTCAGGGCATGAATGATAAAATGCATAACATGACACCAACCTTTTATATAAATGGTTGTTTGTATAAGACACTTGCCCTGACCTGGATGGTCCAGGCTACCCCAATCTCATCATATCTCAGAAGCTAAGCAGCGTCAGCCTGACAAAGGAACTCCAGGACTGTTACGTAGAGGCAGGCGCCTCTGAACATTTCTTGCCTTGAAAACCCTATAGGATGGCAATAAGTCAGCTATGACTTGATGGCACTTTCCATCACCTCCATAACATATATGTGGTATATTAATGATGTACTTTGCTTTGGAGAACAACTGAGAGAACAACTTTTTTTTTTCATTTGTGGAGGAGGAAAGAGGGATTTTCGTCAATCCCCCTCCCCTTCTGCTTCGGACTCCCAGTTTGCCACATTTTGGCCCACCAACTCAGAGTGATTTCATTGGGACAAAGAAGGCCACAAGAAAGGAGGTGTCTTCCTCTGGTGTGATTTTCTTTGCAGTTCTTAGGGTGCAAGTTCTACTTTTACAAGGTTGTGGTAGGAGCTACTGATACAAGCTTCTGTAAATGGAATGAAATTCATGGAAAGGATTTTACAGTGCAGTCCAAAGCAGAGTTTTGCTCTTCTAAGTCTTCTGAAGTTGACGGGCTTAGAGGAGTGTAACAGTGTTCAGGATTGCACTGTTAGTAGCCTTTCCCCTTTTCTCTCCAGCCTCTGCATCCCTTAAAAACCCTTCTGTCATAAGCGGAATACACCAATTGCTCCCCTCTTGCTGCTTTTGTATGAACCCCTTCTCTGTTCATAGAAAAGATGGCGTAAGAGCTGAAAGGGATTCTGCCAGTTCCTCCTGCACTGTGCCCCTCCCAATATTTATTCCTATACTGTTCCTGAAGATCTCCAACCTTCACAAATGGCATAGGGCTGGGCTCTTCAGAAACACCTGGAGATCAGGTGTGCTGGTTTCTTTGGGATTACTTGATTGTAAAATTTATGGCATGAATATATTAGAAGAAGACATAATGTTGAGTGGGCGAGGGGAGAGGGAACAACAGTTCTTGAGCAATTTGAGATGCTCAGTTCATCCTGCAGAGGACATGATGCCAGATTTCCAGGATGCATGGGCACATTTTTTTTGCTCATAATTAATAGCCCCTGTGCCTGCTTGGTTTTTTTGGAAAGCAGCTCACAGCATGCCCAGGTAATGCCTTCTGACAATGTTTTGAAGATCAGTTATGTCATATGGCTGCCTTTTAGGGGGGAAAAATGTAATGGATAGCAGTACCATATGGCATCTCTGAAGAATCAGCCAGATTGGACAGCCATTCATTGGATAAAGTCCCACAGCTCTTGGAAAAGAATGTAGCCCTGTTGCCAAAATGTGGCCTTTGTTAATCTCCTAACTACTATTGTGCAGGAACCAATTCATCTGTATTAATTATAAACAAATTTTAATTACTTCAGGAAAAGCTCATTATACCAATAGATTTGATACCACACAGATCTGACTTAACCCTTTGTTGCAGCTCCCAAGAAAATGTTATCTCTTCTGTGCAATGTTGTAATTTTAGCCTAACATACAGGAGTGATGTTTAATTATCTTTTCTTGTTAGAGTCCCACCTGTGATTTTTTTTTTACAGATTGCATCAAGAAATATTGTATACCTGACTATCCAAAGCTATTTATGCTACAAGACTAAAAATAATATTTAGAGGTTCGTAGTTAATTATGGAATAGTCAAAACAGGGATCAGTGTAGATCACTTCATAACAATGACAACCAATGATCTTATTATAATAAGGCATGGCAGCACAAAGTTCCATCTTCCATGGTCCAGATAATGAGGGCTACAGTGTTACCAGGTGGCTCCTCAGTTGTCTTGGGGAAAAGATACTGAACATCTTCAGCAATCCAGGCATAGTGCCATTACTTGGCAAGGGAGGGTTTGTGGCCATCTGAATTACAGATGGAGCTGGTGGGGAAGATTCCAGATCTTGATAAATGGGCAGATCTTGTTCAGGGCCCTTGTATCATTTCTAAAAGGATAAGTGCCAGCTTTAGGGGTCAAACTTGCCTGGAAACTATTATGATGGACCCCTGCTCCTTGGTTTACTGTGAGGCAGATTTCCCCACCAAAATGCTCTTCATCACTCTGACTGAGCAGCCTTTTAGCAGCGTATTTTAATAATAGAATTATAACTTTCTGTGTGTCCCACCTTGTGATAGAGAAGTTATTGGCTTTTACCGAAGCCAGCAATTGATTGTAACTAAACAGGAGCCCTCTTATAAATCCCTTTGGAAATGGCACATCACAAAGTAAAGTTTAAACAAGAAGGTTGACTTTACTGAACAGGCACAGTTGGGTTAGGAATAGAGCAGGGGATCAGAAGTTGAGGTAAATTTTGTTGTTTATACAAATTATAATTATATATATATATATATATATATATATATACACACACACACAAATTATAATGATATATATAAAGAGTATAGTGGCAGCTCATTTTCTTGGGGACTCAGTTCTTGACTGTGAGAGGTTTGTTTGTCTTGGAGATTGCTTTCAGCAACAATGTGTCTTAATAAACTTTCATGAACCTATCTTAGTTTCCTGGAAGTTAGTACTTTCTTCCTGTATTTGAATACTTCCCTTGTGCGATTATAACTTTCCCTTTTTAATCTTGAGGAGTTTAAGACTATTTCCCTTTTCACATAAACAAGGAGTCCCTTCTGAGTTGAACCCTCTGAATAACTGGAAAAAATATATTCCTCTTTCTAGGAACAATAATATTATTATTTTTTTGTGGCTCGCCTGGCAGTTTCAATGTACTGTCCAGTCTCTTCTGTCAAACCTAAACCCCAGTTCTGGCGACTGTGAATAAATGGAATTCAGCTAGAGCTGACACTTGGACTTTAAGTTCTGATTTCTGAACTTTTCCTCAAATGTACTGGTACACAGTAAGGGCAAGGAGTTGTGTTCCTTCACTTCCCAAGTGAACTTATCTGTTTCCCTCAGATCAACACACACACTCCTCCTGACTGGCTACTGCCAAGTCAAAGTCCAAACAAGAACTGACTTACTCTGACAGACTGATGAGACTTTTGAAAGTTCTCCTCAGCTGGTGCTGACCAACCAAAGAGAAGGGGGTCTGTCAATTGACAGGCAGCAGTCTGTCAATCAAACTGTGTTTTACAGCAAGGCATTAGCCCCTAATCTTCCAGATGTTACCTGATTTCCTGCTGTTCACTGCAGTTCATTGGGCTCTGTTGCATTTGGCTCTTGAAGCTTCCAGGACTCCCATCACTCACTCTTTGGAAGTTTCAGGGATGGCTGAGAGAAGGGCGAGACTGGAAAGATCCTTTATGTGGGCAGCTGTAGGGGCAACCCTCTGGAATGCTTCACAGCAGAGGCAGGCACCCCTGGCATGCAAACCAATGGTGGCACACCAGTTTATTTTGTTTGGCACCCACATCCATATCTCTGCCTAACTAACTGAGACACTGGCAACACTGCTGGAGCCAACAATGCTGATGAAGGTAAGAGACATGGTGGCTGAGGACAGACTGGCAATCTGGAGCGAGATGAATGCGGAGGAAACTGCTGTGGGGGGAAAACTCCCCGGGGCTGGCCGTTCACACCGGCCGGTGTATTGCGCAATGGTTAAAGCAGATGGAAAGCGAGTGGGAGATGGGTAAGTGCGAAACAGAGCCGACGGACAGATGCGCATGTCTGAATGCGCTCCCTTCTTCCACTTCCAACGCGGGGCTGTCCCGCTTTACATTGCCAGTCTGTCCTCAGCCGGTGTATGCCCATCTTTGACTCCCAGATTTGCACAGTCACCAGTTGAGTCCAAACTGATAGAATCCCTGAAATGCTAGCAGCACCACTGGATCTTGGTTTGTTGCAAGAGTGCCTGGCCATGTATAACCCCCTTTGCTGGGGCCACATCTGCTTCAGAAGAATAAGAAACTATGGTTTCTTGTTTCACAAGGAAGCCTCCCTTCACACATAGCTCAGTAATAAAAGACTTCTGCTTTCCAGGCAAACTATAAGTTGTCATTAGGCCAAACCATATTCTTTTCTCTATAGGCCTAAATCTCAAACTCTTCCTGGCTCGTAGGGAATAGCAAACCACAGTTGTGGTTTAGATGAAGTGAGCAGCAATGCCTAATGACTTTAATTATCAAGCAGCATGCAAGGGGAGGTTGGGGGAGAGGGAATGTATAAATCAAGAATTCCCATAGAATAACAAACCAGAGTTTGTTGTTACATTTGTAACATGCATTAGCTACTGATTTGGAAGTCTTTCGAATCCTGGATTAATCACAGTCTGGAAATGTTTATGGATTAGTAACAATTGCTACATGGGGAGGGAAGAACCTTTTGTTTCCCTGTATCATTGTCTTCTGCCAGCAGGTGAAAACTTTCCTGTTTTGTCTGGCATTCTCTCTGACACACCTGCTGGTGTGTTTTTTTTAAACTGTGTATGTGTTTTATTTAATTGTTGTTTTTATACTACGTATTTTAAAGCTTGTTTTAATATTTTTGATTGATTGTCACTTTGGGAACCCTATGCTGGGTGGGAGGAGGAGGAGGAGGAGGAAGAAGAAGAAACCTCACACTTCACTTGGAGTCTCAGAGCAGCTTATAATCTCCTTTCCTTCCTCTCTGTGTAGGTGGGACTAAGACAGCTCTGAGAGAACTGCTCTTGAGAGAACAGCTCTGAGAGAGTTGTGACTGACCCAAGGTCACCCAGCTGGCTGCATTTGGAGGAGGGGGGCATCAAACCTGGTTCTCCAGATTAGAGTCCACTGCTCATAACCACTACACCAGACTAGGTCCAAACCATATTATCTTCTCTATAGACCTGAATCCCAGACACTTCCTGGCTCATAGGGAACATGAAACTACCGTTGTGGTTTACGTGAAGTGAGCAGCATTTCATTTTAAATATGATTTAAATATTTGTTTTAAATAAATAAATATTTTGCACATGCTCACTGGCACTCTGCTCTTCTGTGCTTGGTCAAAAGCAAACTTTTCACATATGCCCAAGCATTCAAAATACCTTCTGATATCCTACCAGGCATGCATATAACCAGTTTTTTTTTTGGGGGGGGGGTTCTACATTTCACCCCACATGTTGAAATTCAGAATCGGAGGAGTGTTTTAAAAGACAGAATAGTCTGGTGGTTGCACTCAATTCAATTGATTACCAGTTCATCATCTGACACCAGTGTGGATTTCAACTTCTTAGGGCTGATTTAGTAATTAAAGTTTTTAAAGTTCAGGTTTTTTTAAAAAAATGCAATGAAAATGTGGCTTAGTGATGTTTTTGGACATATGAGAATTGTCAGGGTTGGGTACAGCTCCATGTCAAATGTACCCTTACTTGCATATCCAAATGCATATCCTATTGAAAGAAACACAATATCCAAAAAGGTTTACTGCTCACTGAGACCAATGGGTAGTAGACCTGGCCTCTACATCTACCACAGTGCACTTTGAAGTCTAAAGCTGGTTGAAAGGCCCGAAGGAGCACCCTTTCTCTTTCCTCCTCCCTCTTCCCTAGTTGATTCTGCTGTCTTCCAGAAACAACTGATCAGGAATGAAATATTGCAGTCAGGAATATCTGGGACTACCTTTCACAGTATTAGATATTGCCAACCAATCCAAAATATTGGGCAATAGCAAGTCGGGCAATATCTGATTGCACACCCTGTTAGTACACTGCAATGGGATATGCATTTGAATTCATACAGATCCCTATCCACATTCTGTGGCTAAATCTATGCAAGGGTGCATCAGCAATAGAAATGCCTTTTCCCTTTATACCCACCCAAGTTATTATGACTCTTTTGAAAGGGGTGTGAAATGGGCCATATTTCCCTGGAAGAAAAAATGTTTGTGAAACATTTGCTCCTATTTTGGCTCATCACTAGTTTTGCATCTTGGGACAAGTGCCACAAGATAACATATATCATCTTCCCCAACCCCCAAATTGAGGGATTTTATAGTGTTTGCATTTTGATGACCAAAAGAGGGTACAGATCTTAAAACTCTGCCTTTAGGATGGGTTTGTATGATCACTTTATGAATCAAAGCCTGTGTTTGTTTATTTGTTGACTGTATAATATTCTCTGCCTTACATACAGGTGCAAGTGTGAAATGCTTAATTGCAGTTATTTTTGATCCCCAAAGCAGCTGGGAAGCCCTGCCTCAGTAACATCCAGGCTAGATTACTATATTGTATTCTGTATGGCCCTTGAAATGCATTCAGAAATTACATCTGGTCCAGATTGCAGCAGCAATGGTAGCATTCATTGCTCTGGAAGGATCTTTATGATGGCTTCTAATTTGAGTCTAGTAGGTCAAGGTACTGGACATTCTCTAGAGATCTCATTTTCTGATGTTTCCATTGATATTTGGTGGACATTTTTAGTGCTAAAATGTTAACACTGTTAGTTTTTGTATGGTAACCTGGGGGTTGCATCCTATATGACCATGACCAGAGTGAGTTTGTGGAAGCAATTTTTGTAACCCCTCTTGTCCACTGCAGTCCCACCCAGAGAGCTACTTCTGAGCATTAGGAAACCCTTGGAAACAACTGCTGGTGTAGTGCAGAAGGGGAATTGGTACAAATTGCTTCCTTTGTCTCTTGCATGACTTGCAGAAGAACTCGTGCAAGAAAAGTGGGGGATGATTCCTGTGCAGCCCTGCTCCATGTTGTATGTCATTCCCTGGAGCAGCTTAGGGGCCACAATAGAAGACTTATAGGCTGCAATGGGGTAGTAGCTAAGATTTCTTCTGTGAATTGTTCCATCCATGGCAGAATAGGATCCAAGCCATTGCATTCAATTAATGTGGCTGGTTTTATTGTCATTCTTGTGGCTGCGAGCCTCATCAAGAACTGTTAGTTGACAGGTGGAAAGTCAGTATCTTAAATAAATAAGCAAGGGGAACAACAAAGAATTCAGAACACCCAGAAGCACAGAGCTGGATTTGAGGCCTTAAACTATGTCATTACCCCCCCCCCCAAAAAGTAATGGGTAATGTCTAGATTTATTTATTTGTTGGTTGGTTGGTTGGTTGGTTCCTCTTAACCTAGACCCCTAAAAGTGTAGTTTTCTTAGCTTGTGTATGAGTACAACTCTGCATACCAAACCCAAAGGGACAGCCAGTGTGAAGATCTATGGCTCAATGGTACCTGGGACCTTGTGCTGCATGTACAAGGTCCCAGGTTCAGTCCCTGGCATCTGAGGTAGCAGGGGATGGGAAACACATATCTCTGTTTTAGACTTCAGAGAGTTGCCATCAGTAAAGAGAGGATACTGAACCAGATGGACCAATCATCTGCCAAGCACACACAGCTCTAGATGTAGAACTCTACCAGTAGCAAATTTGTCTTCAGTAATTCTCTACATGCCACATTCCAAATTCAGCATAAAATCTGCAAAAGCAGCAAAAAGCAGCATAAAATCTGCTTCTATATACAAGCTATTCCTCCAAGAGAGGGACCAGTGACTACAGATGGGTACAGAAGGGGAATTCATATAATTCTTACAACTCCCCTATGGAACAAAGTTCAAGTCCAGTGGTAACTTTAAAACCAACAAAGTTTAATTCAAGATACAAGCTTTCATGTGCTTGCTTTGTTGGTCTTAAAGGTGCCACTGGACTCAAACTTTGTTCTGCTGCTTCAGACCAACATGGCTACTCACCTGAATCAATTCCCCTATGGGTTAGATTTTAAGCACTTATTTTGTAGACAAATAATCTACTTTAAACCTTGTATTCACCCAGCATATTTGATACAGTGTTTTACTTTAGCTTTTTTGTTAATATAATTTTAATAAATAACTAATCAAACCTCGCTTCTTAGCCTTTTGGCTAAGATCAAGTGCAGTAATCAAATCTTTGTGGGTGGTGTGTTTTTGTCCTGAAATTGTGCTGTGGATAGCCAAATGTCCTTAAACCAAAACAATCTAAACATTTTAAAATAACTTCCTACACCCTTGTTGTTGTAGTCAGTGATCCAAATTCCACTGTTGGCTTTTTTCTATGACTTGCTATCTGGTTATAAATATTACTATGCTGTTGAGGGAATTTAGACTAAGCTGTGTTGAGTTGTCATTGAGAATATCAGAATAAGATTTGTATGCCACATTATTTTTAATTGTTTTGGCATATCGTAAATGCAGTTTTCTCTGTACTTTCTTGATGAGTTCATGATTAATGGTAATATATGCATTAATTTCTGAGAACTATTTTTGGCAGTGTTGGTACCCTAATCAACAGAGAATGGTAGGGCAGAATAATTTTTCCATTAAAAAAATACAAATTGTTAGCCCATCTCATTAAAAAGAAAAAGGCATTGATATTCACCATGGAGTATTGATTCCAGACATTTCATGACCTTTTGTCCAGTTTCCTTTTCTCCCTTCTGCATTGTCTGTATTTGCCACAGGAGAATAAAACTTCATGCATGTAGGGTAAGTTTATGCCACAGAAGTCAACTAGCATTTTCATTGTTCTAGTCTAGCCCTGTAGATCTCCATGTTAAGAGTTATAGTGGTTTGCAACTATTTATTTTATTTTAGTGTTTTATATGTCACCTTTTGGTCAAAAAGGCCTCCAAATCAAAGAAAATCACAATAATAAATTACAATAATAAATTGCAATTACATCTACCCTGAACTCATTGGGTACAGTAAATCAATTGGTGCCATCCCACAATCATTTAGTTCAGCTCAAAGCCTTCTGAAACAGAAATATTTTCACGTTGTCTGAAGATCTGTAAATATGACACCATTTGCACCTTCAGGGGGAATTTGAGGGCAACGACTGAAGATGTTCTCCTACAGGTCCCACAGGAACCAACCATATGTGGTTCTTAGAACTCAGGCAGATTAATACAGGTGTAGATAGTCATTCAGGTACTTTAAGTCCAAGCAATTAAGGACTTTTATGGCACAGCACCTTGAAACAACCTGGCAGCCAATATAGCTGGCATAGCATTAGTGTGATATTCTCTGTACAGTGTGTATCAGTAAATACTCTTGCTGCCCCATTTTGTACTCATTGAAGTACAGGTAGCCACACATACAGCATGTTACAGTAATCTATTGTGGATATTACCAAGGCATATGTAACTGTAGTCAGGCCCACTTTCTTCAGGAATGACTGCAGTTAGTATACCAGACCAGCAGCCTAATATATAATTTAAAACAGCTTATCACTTCTGCACTTCTTACCACTTCAGTGACATGAAAAAGAGATGCCCAGAAGTACTCTTGTGCTGTGTGTACTTGTTCCTTCAAAGTATTAGCTCATCTGGAACAGTTCAAACACCAATTCTCACATCAGCTAACCTGCACTCTGCCTTTGGTGACCCTAGCCATTAAGAATCAAGCCTGTTCCTAATTTTATATCCCAATCATCAGTTCTGTTTCCTGTCACATTAGAACTTGAGCTCGGAAACCCATCTGAAAAGGCACTGAAGATGAGTATGTTGCCCTTGCGTTCCAATATGAAGACCTACTGCACCTGGAAGCAAGTGCTTTGGGTGTTGTATATTGACTACAACAATCACAGAAGGATATACCAGAACAAATGGTTGTAGTCCTGCCAATCAAGTTAGGGATCATGTTCCAAGCTAAATGGAATTCCACATGGAAATTCAGAAGCATGGTTTTCCAGCCTTATCCAATGATGGAAATTACATGCATGTAACCCTTTTCAAAACATATGGAATCCCACCAATAGGGAGCTGTAGGATCTATATCACAGGTCCAATCCTTCTTCTTTGCCAAAGAGTGGATTGGTAGAATTTGGAGCTACATGTATGCAGTCCCAGCCACAGCATATCTGTTCATAGCATTTATATCCCACCCTTCCTCCAAAGAACTCAGGGCACCATGCATGACTCTCTGCATCTCCATTTTATCCGTACAATATCCCTGTACAATATCCCTGGATGGAAGTTAGCCTGACAGAGAATGTCTGACCAAAGTTGCCCAGCGAACTTGCACAGGTGAGTGGGAATTTAAATTCAGATTTCTCAGTCCTAGTCTAATACTCTAACCTCTACACCTCACTGGATCTCCACTAGTATACATAGTGTATACATATCATTGGATAAAAGCTGGTATCTTATCAAAAACACAGCAGCAATGGATCCTGCAATAAATCCAGATTACTTGAACCCTTTTTGCACTATTTTATTTGCAAGGCAATTTTTCCTTAAAACTACTTTTCTATAAGTTAAAAGACTGGAACGTTTTTGATATTGGAAAAAAGTGAGATTATCGAAAACATATTTAGCTAAGTTTTTTTTTCTCCTCCACCAGCTTGCTCTCTGTATTTGGACCATTTCTTGCTCAGTTGGTGTCTTATAGCAGTTCTTATCGTTGGACCCTGGCATATTAAGAGTTACGGTCTTGAAATGAAGGAATCATGAAGTTGGCAGGATTGACTGCATAAGCAGCCAGAGCATCTGCTTCAAAACATTGCCATAAAAAGGAACTGTGGGGAAGAAAACCCATCAAGAAAGGAGAAGGCATTGGCAGCAAAGGTGGATTAACTAAGGGAACCTAGATTAAAAGTGAGTTAAAATGCGAAGTTTCAAAATGTAAACAAGCATTGGTTTAGTGACCGCTGTCACACCTAATGAGAGGGGTGGTATAAAGAACAGTTTTTGCAAAAGTCTCTCTCTCTCTCTCTTTCTCTCTCTCTCTTGTACAGAAAAAACTGACAGTAAGTAGCAGTAGATAGATTGCCTACTAGTTTTTCTGAGTATGAGCCTATAAGATTGCAACTGTTCATTTATGGAACTCTCAAACTATTGTTTGGGAGTTATTTTCCATATAGATGTGTTGCTGAATACAAACAGATCATTTGTTCATTACAGTAGAAGCAAAAGACAGGTGAAACATGAATAATTTACCCATACTGTTATGTGGCATGTGAAACTCACAAATTTCACCTCTGGTAAGACTGTGAAATCCAGTCATAGCATAGTTCATCCAGATCACTCCTATGGACCATTTCTCTGTCATGGGTAATGGGTAAACTGACCATAAACAGGAGGACAGTGATCTCTTATGGTAGCAATTCACATTCCCATAGGAAAAAAACTAGATAGCCAGCAACTGTAGCTAAACATATGTTTATGTACACTGGAACGACAATCCTTGAATAAATACATTCTGAATCTTGATTATATGAGGAAAATACATTTGGCCAGGGCTCATTCCATAGCAGGAGCTCCTCTGCATATTAGGCCACACACCCCTGATGTAGCCAATCCTCCAAGATCTTACAATAGCCCCTGTAAGAAGAGCTCTGTAACCTCTTGGAGGATTGGCTACATTGGGGGGGTGTGGCCTAATATGCAAAGGAGCTCCTGCTACGAAATGAGCCCTGCATTTGGTTGTTACTGTAGCTGCTCAGACATGTATATAAAACCCTCCCTTATACATTTTAAGTGGGCTTTTGATATAGAAGAAACATGGGTGGGGTAGCCCTCACCCCTAGAGCCGGCTTGCTGGCAAGGTAGGATATAAATCAAAATAAATAAATAAATAAATAAATTATTTATTTATTTATTTATTTATTTATTTATTTATTTATCATTGTCAATAGATTTTATAAAAATGGGACATCAGGTTTTATTAAAGTGGGGATCTCAGGAGTTAACATGTTCTAAGAAATATTAGTTGTTGTGAAAAACTGCTTGCCAGTGTAGAATACCAAGATTTTGGGCAATTTACAATTTAAGCATTTTAATGTTAACTTAAGGGACTGGAGAGACTACTAAGGGAGAAACCGAGGAAACAAAACTAACATCAACAGGAGATAAATTAACATACCAGAACAGAGTAAGTTTTGCTTATTCTAGAGCTAGCACAATAAAGTGCTGGCCTGGGGTCATGATCAAATCTTTCAGGGTGATCTTCAGCTAGTGATTAACATACCTAAATGTGCCAAGATGCCTAGTTAGAACTTTGGCCCATCTAGCTCAATATTGTCCACTTGGACTGGTAGAAGATCTCCAAAGTTTCAGATAGAAGAAGGCCTTTCTCAACAACAGCTGCTTGGGGTACTCTAACTGTAGATGTCAGGAACTGAAACTGGGGTTGTCTGGGTCCCACACACATGTGCTGCCACTGAGCCACAACCTCTCTACCAAGTTACTGCTTGAGGGGAGGGGTTTGTGAAGAAACAGTGGAGGGTGTGTATCCACATTCATTGCCCTGAACTTCTTTGAGGTTTGCATTGTACATCAAAGAGGACATAGAATTAAATAAGTTAGAACATCGGGGAATTAACTCCCCAGCGGAAGGCCTCGGCCTCTATGTCCTGTTGTTGGCCCTCCAGAGGAACTGGTTGGTCACTGTGTGAAACAGGATGCTAGACTAGATGGATCACCAGTTTGATCCAGCAGGGCTTTTCTTACGTTCTTATGATGTTCAGTACCAGTTGTGCTCCCCATTGCCATCATAACTGCATCGTGGGAGCTCACTAGTTTAGGAAGCTTTGGGCAACAGAGACCTCCTCTCTCTGCTCACAGAGCATACCCTGTGTTTCCTGTGTAGGGGTCATAACTACCTCCTGTTGAATGAGGGATGAATAGTTAATAATTTCCACATATTTCTATCAGGGAGGAGGACACACTCTGTGGATCTGAGTGTTTGTACACCTCTTTTCTTGATGTCCTTCAGGATCACATCTATGGAAGGAGGGGAGGGGAAAGTTTAACCATCCTTTAAAGAGCTAATGACAGCATGCCATGCCACTACAGGACGGTGAACCATTTTGGTGCAGTGGTTAAGAGAAGCGGACTCTAATCTGGAGAACCAGGTTTCATTCTCCACTCTTCCACATAAAGCCAGCTGGGTGACCTTGGGTCAGTCACAGCTCTCTCAGAGCTTTCTCAGTCCCACCTACCTCACAGGGTGTCTGTTGTGGGGAGATCAAGGGGAGGTGATTGTAAGCCACTTTGAGACTCCTTTGGATAGTGAAGGGCAGGGTATAACACCAACTCTTCTTCTTCTTCCTCTCCACCACATACACTGGTGGGAGGGGGTGTAAAGGTTGCAGGGCTCAGCAGGCTTATAATCCGTGAGTTCTACCAGATGTCTGGGCACAAGGTGAAGAAATAAGGAGGAAGGACGGACAGGATTGCTCAAAAGCCCATCACTTTATTCAGCAACTCAGTGTTACAAAATAGCCTTGAACTGGACTGTTTCCACACTCCTACTATGGCTGAAATGCCACACCTATTCTAAACCCAACTTCCTCCTACCATCCCTTTTAAGGTCCTCCCCATCCAGTTGCCAACCCAGCAGGGCCCCATCTTCCCTCCCAGGATGACTTTATGCCCTTGCACATTTAAAGGTGGGGTGCCCTAAATGCCTCAAATATTACGAAAGCATGATAATGGATTTGTGGCTCATGCTCCTTTCTTCTGCTATACTTTGGCTTAACTACCCCTGCTATGGCAGTTTCCTAAAAGGTGGACAGGAGGATAGTGTATTCCTCTTGCTAGTAGATGCGCACACCTGAAAGTGCTTTTTAAAAAAATGCTAGGGAGATTTAATCACAGATCTTCCAGTGTCCTGTCTGTTTGTCCTTAATTTCTGTTGCTTCCTCAAACCCAGTGCTCCTTAGTGTTCCTCCTGGTGCTGGCAGAGTGATGCTTGTGCTCCCAGCTCATCATATTGTATACATGTAAAGTGCCATCAAGTTGCCGCCGGCTTATGGTAACCCCTTACGGGGTTTTCAAGGCAAGAGACATTCAGAGGTGGTTTGCCATTGCTTGCCTCTGTGTAGGGGCCCTGGACTTCCCTGGTGGTCTCCCATCCAAGATACTAACCAAGGCTGTCCCTGCTTAGCTTCTGAGAGCTGATGAGATCGGGATAGCCTGGGCTATCCAGGTTTGGGGGGTGGAGTGTTACCATTCTACTGAGGTACATTTTTGTTTCTGCTTGGTGTGCTACAAGAGGTTTAGGAGCAATCCCAAATAGCCAACATTACTCAAGGATAAAGTTAGGCTTTGTATACTTATTTACTGCAATCAGCCCCTTATGGCTTAAACTTTGCTTACTTGGGCCAACAGGGAAACTCTGCCAGAGCGAAGAAGGATTTTTATCGCAATATATGGAATACCAGTCAATGCTGCTAGATAATATGACTGAACCTGAAATAATATACTGTATACCTCATGGGAAATATAAAAGATAAAACTTGTGGAGATTTTCTTCTATGAAAGCAATAGGCTTTTCATAGCCTAAAGGACCATTTCTTCCCATATGTCCCTGTGTGCCAGTTGAGGTCCTCCGGCTGCCACATGCTAGTTGTTCCTCTGCTGTCTGAAATCAGATACAGCCCACACATTTTCCATCTCCATGGACCAGGCTCCTTGTCTTTAAAGGACTTTTAGGAGTCAGTGCAAGGCTAAGCTTTTTATTAGGACTCTTAATGGGATACAGACTGCAGACATTTTTTAAGAAGGGAGGGGTCATGAGATGTTTTATTCTGTGTTTTTGTATTTGAATTTGTAAGCCATCTTGAGCTATGACAAAATATGGGATATGAATATTTAAATAAATAAATGGTGGGAAATAATTGTACCCCTGTGAAAAATATTCTTATTGTACAACTTTTAAAATTTTAGCAATTACCTTTCTATGGGGAACAGACATTAATTACCTCCCTACTTATTTAAATCTTGCTCCCACTTAGGCAAATATTAAGTCCATTATATCTAACCAAGGTATTATTTGCTCATGTTGAATCACCTTCGCACATATGGAGCTCCATGTCGTGTAGAGTTCTTCCCATTCTCTGGTATAGAACGGACAACTTTGCTAGCATAATGCAGTGTATAGATAGAGCTCTCTCCTCCATTAAAATGGTTATAGAAGGATAATCCACCTTCAAAGCACATATGAAACTTTTGGAGGAAATTTTTTTTCAGTAAGTCACTTTGGATCCCCATTGGGGAGGAAAGTGGGATATAAATGAAGTAAATAATAATCATAAATAATAATTGTTCTTGAAGGCCACAAACTAGTTTTTCCACCACAGCAAAGAGGGTTTCATAAGCACACATAACGGAGAAATTCATTCTGCCTTCTGCAAGACTTTTGCAATTATTAGATCTACTTTTTGTGTTTGTCTAGGAACGTAAGTAATGCATGACTAATCCAGAAAAGCAGCTTCGCAGTAAAGACACGCATGGGAGGAAGCCGTGGTTATTGATCATCAGGTTGTTATTCTCTGGCAAACCAGAATTCACCTTTTGTTCTAAAAATAAACTGTTTTTTGTTTTTAAAAACTCTAGCTTAAAACGTGGCAAAAGCTCTTATTTTCCTTTCTGTATTCTCAAGCATCAAAGTGTATTTCTTTGGAATACCAAGAGCTTAGGTTAAAGAAATGTTAACCAACTTAGGTTGTACATAGGACAAAAATGTAAATATCAGTCTCTTGAAAACAATCCTGCAATGACTGTACTGGTGTGCTACGAAATGCCTAATTTTGACAGGGCACCAAATAATTATGATGATGCTATGAAAATGTAAGAATAATTACGGAGGAACAGGAATGCCAAAATTCCCAGGGGATTTCTGGAACATTTATGGAAAAATGTGAGGAAAGTTGAAAATGCAGCTGGAGTTGGTACTGGAAAAGTAATCATCTGGGTGGAAACCATCCTCAAGAAAGTTTCTGTTAAAAATTATACAGAGAAAAGTAATAAAACCTACACACATCTGTTTTATGCTTTAAAAAATATTAGGCCGGGCTGCATGAGAAATGAGTTTTCAGTTGCATCAGAGATCAGCCATCTCAATTTGTTTTTATTCACAGTTGGAAATGTGGACTTTGGGGATGCTAAAATTGGACATTGTTATGGATAGCTTCTTTGTGAAATTTGCAACCAGAATGTTCTCAAGCACATTGCTCAATTAAAATAGCTATTGAAATTGGGGCAACATCTTACATTCAATAGCCAAATATGGATGCTTTTTCTCAACAGGAACGGATAAACGTCTGGATTGTCAATTAAATGGATTGTGTTTCTGTACTTCATGAGCCAGCAAGCCAGTCATGACTAAAACTAAAACACATGATAAAAGTGAACTGCAACAAATGGCTGGCTACACATGCAGTAGGGTGAAAGACAAAAAGAAACACTATTCAGAAAGGACAGAATGGACTGCTATATGACCACTGCTGGTGGATTCCATTTTGCATGTTCCCTATGCGAATAACTCCCTGAATGTTGAAAACAAATGCAGCAGATAGTGTGTTTGGATAAGATCTTTTCCCTGATGTGTTGTTTAGGAAGTTTTTAAATATACATATAAGTGAACATTTAAAAATTCTATTCTGAAGTGGTATAGTCTATTCTATCACCCACCTACCACTGCTATAGCATACTGTAGATCCAACTGTATTCTATGGAATTTAGTCATCATGATGACTAAGTTTAGCTGGGTTTAAGAGGAATGTTAAGATTTCCCTCCCCCAGACACACACACAAACAGTTGTATAAAAAAGTGTATAGAACAGGTTGCAACAGCTTGGTACATCTTAGATTTACCATCGATTTATTATATTTTTATCCATCACACACTTAGAGACACACACACATAACAAAATGCAATACAAATGTTCCTTGGATAGAGGTAAAGTTGAACTGCATCCAGGCATGAGGGAGGGTGCCTGGCTGTTTCCTACAATACAGTAGCTTTTCCTCCGATAACTGATCTGCAGATGGCTGGCATATCCAGTTAAACAGGAGGCAGGTTCAGAAAGAAAATGCTTGGATGCTGTTACTGTTGCCTTTGGGAGGCTGACAGAAAGAAAGAGTTCACCCGCCCTTGACTACTAGGAACCAATTCCTTTGCTGTTCAGCTTTCATACAGTTTACAGTCCTGTTTAGGTAAACAGCTTGCAATTGCTTATTTTATTACTGACTGATAATAGGCCACCATTGTTTGGTGCAGGTGTCTCCCCAGCAGGTGAGGAAGTTAAAGAACGATATAGATCTGTGACCCAGGATAACTGTTTCCCTGCGTTCAACAAGGTATGGACTCCCTCTGAGTGCGCTCTAGAGTTATTACTGTACATTTTGTTTCCAGGAACCTCCACAGCAAAGTGTTTCCTGCTCTTTGACACTGCTGAAAACAAAACAAATTCTTTCCACTCCACCTTTCACTCCCTCCTCCCTTCTCATTTGCAAAAACAAACTTGGGTTTTGATTATGATTCCTATTGTCATGTTTGTTTTAAATTTAATCTAGACTACGTAAAATGTAGTGCTGCAGTGAAGAGATATGCGCAGAAATTGGATTTGGGGTAAACCTGTAACTTTTTTTTAAAAAATTGGATTTTTAAAATTTTATTGCTGCAACACAATGAGGGCTTTTGTTAAACAAGAAGCAGGAAAGTTAAAAAGGAATAGGAAAGAGGGAGCTGAGTGAGTGAGTTTAGAAGAAAGATGTTGGAATGATTGGCTTGCCTGTAATTGGTCTGGTTGATAAACTGCGTGCCTATAAACTGCGTGTCTGACTGATGGAAGAATGAAACAAATCTAATGCTAGGGAGTGGCAGTTTAAGACAGTTAGTGGCCACTGGGGAAAGAGAGGGTCAAAGAGAAGCATGAGGAAAAACACTATGAAGGCGGATAAGGAAAGAAGGTATGTGGAATATATAAATGTAACACAAACTGAAAGGTTTACTGATCTAAAAGAGGATGTGTGTGCGTTTGTGTGAGTAGCATTTTTCTCCTCATGTCATTTTTCCTCATATTTTCCTCATATTTTTCCTCATTATTTTTCTTGGCTTAGTATACCTTCTGTTGACATTTGTTCTGTTATTCCTACTGCTTATATTTTAAATTAATTAATTCAGGGGCCCTTCTTTGGGTGCCATCTGAGGCTAGCTGGGTGGCAGCCTCTAAGCTCCACAGTGCTGTGAGCAAAAATTCTATCTCGTGAGCGAAAAAGCTAGTAGCATTAAAGTTGTGAGGGAGTCTACATTTGACTATTGCATAAATTAGTTTCTTAGAAGATTATTCCCATCACCTTGTAAAATCTCATAATGAATTCTTTTAAACTATGGCTGAGGACAGACTGGCAATCTGAAGCGGAGGCAAAGCGGAGGGAACTGGAGCGGGGGAAAAAACCCACGGCCGTTCACACTGGCCAGAGCAATGTGGATCAGCGGCGATACGGAGCATTCAGACTGCCACGGAGAGTTCAGACTGCCGCATAGCCAGCGCGCGCGGCTCGCGCGTGCTGCTGCACTTTTTTTTGTTTTCCTTTGATGTTTTTCGCATATGCGCACATGCGTACATGCGCATATGCGCAAAATTTTTTGCTGGTGCGTTCACACTTCCTCCGGATGCCTCCCGCTTCTTCCAGTTCACACTGTTTGGAAGCGGGAGGCATGCGGAGGAAGGCCCCTGAACACCGGGAAAAACCGGTGTCCGGGTAAAGCGGAAGGAAAGCGGCTGGGAGACGGGTAAGTACGCAACGGAGCCGACGGACAGATGCGCATGTCTGAACATGCTCCTTTCCTCCGTTTGCGAAGCATGCCTGCCCCGCTTTAGATTGCCAGTCTGTCCTCAGCCTATATTTAAACATTAAAAGAGAAATCAGAATAAAGTCAAATTTCATTATAGAAAATGTTGTCCTCTATGGGGGTAGACCAGGCCTCCAGAGAACAGGTCTACCCGCCCCTTTCCACTATATTGATAGACCTGGCCTCCGGAAAACAGGTCTACTCGCCCCTTTGCCAGTTTGGTGTAGTGGTTAAGTGCGCAGACTCTAATCTGGGAGAACCAGGTTTGATTCCCCACTCCTCCACTTGTACTTGCTGGATGACCTTGGGCAAGCCATAGTTCTGTCAGAGCTGTTCTCTCAAGGACAGCTGTCTCAGAGCTCTCTCAGCCCCACCTACCTCACAGGGTGTCTGTTGTGGGGAGGGGAAGGGAGTTTGTAAGCCGCTCTGAGACTACAAGTGAAGGGGCAGGGTATAAATCCAATCACTTCTTCTTCTTCTTCTACATTGGTAGAACTGGCCTCTGGAGAACAGGTCTACCCCTCCCAGTCCTCTCTATTGGTAGACTGGCTTTGGACTGTCACCTTTAGAAAACATACCAGCGCAGGGTGGGGTGGGGAGAGAGACTCTTGCAATATGACAAATTTACAGGTCACATATAACAGAGGTGGAACAATCAGTGTCAGAACCCTGCTTAACCCAACAAACAGGAAGTTGCTTGAATGTTATCAACCTGCCCAAACTACATATTTATTCAAATATTTATCAAGGCAGCTTACAAATCATACTGAAAAGCATAATAGGTAAAGGTAAAGGTTTTCCTTGCTCGAAAGCCAGTTAAATACGGCTCTAGGGATGCAGTGCTCATCTCCGTTTCCAAGCCGAAGAGCCAGTGCTGTCCGAAGACGTTTCTGTGGTCATGTGGCTGGCATGACTAGATGCTGAGGTGCATGGAACGCTGTTACCTTCCCATTGAAGCAGTACCTATTTATCTACTTGCAATTTCTTGCTTTCAAACTGCTAGGTTGGCAGAAGCTAGGACCAGAGATGAGAGCTCACTCCATCATGCAGCACTTGGGTCTCAAACTGCTGAACTTCCGGTCTGCAGTTCAGCGTCTTAACCACTTGAGCCACTGCAGCCCCCTTGAAAAGCATAATAGGGGTTGCAAAAAAAAAATGGAGAATTGATCTGGGCTCTGGGGGGCTATTTTTTGAGGTAAAGGCACTAAATTTGCAGCATAAGTGCTGGTGCTTCTCCTCACCCCCCCCCCCCCCAGTTTCAAAAAGATTGGTCCGGGGGTCCAGTTCTATGGGCCCCAGAAGGAAGTGCCCCATCCTCCATTGTTTCCAATGGAGGGGGAAATGCCTGTGAGTTGGAAGCTAACACCGCTGAGCAGCCAGCTAAATTTTTGTGTGCCAGTGCCCCCTAGCGCAGTCTTGGTCATTGCACAAAATTATGAAATTCCCTCCCTAGCAAGATCTTCCTGTCCTCTATCATTGTCTTATGACATATATGAAGGCTTTTTTTTCATTTTGTATGGCCTTCCCTCACTGTCCCTCCTTTCTGTGTATGTGTTTTGTTTGTCAGTTTTGTTTCATACTATGTATTTTTAAAAAAAGTTTGTTCGAAAAGATAGTTGCCTTGAAGACAATACCTTGGGACCCTAATCTGGGTAGAAAGACAGCATAGAAATGGTTTATTAAATGAATAAATAAAGGTATACTTAAGGGATAAAGGAACAGAAACCTCAAGCGCTGGTAGTAACCCAGACTGACTGTATGTTTCTAGCCCTTCCTTTCAAAGGACACCAGCGAGCACATCAGTTCCTAGGGGGAAAAAAAGCTCAGAGGACATTTAATTGCCTTCAGAAAGCACTTAAATGCCTTTTGAGTTCCCTTCCACAGGGCAAGAAAGCTTAGAGGGGCACCTTCAATTCATCTCCAGCAGCCCCCCTTTCTGCTAGCCCAGTTCTGCTGTATACCACCTAGGTCATTGTGAGTCTTAAAAAAACATTCCCATGAGCCTTTGGGAAACATGAAAATTAATTCGGGCAAGCCGTGGTACTCTTACCCTGGCTGCTGCCAGCAGCAAGCAGCAGGGGTCTCTACACAAAAATAAGGTTCCTAGCATGGCTATTTGTGAGGTGGGGCTTTTAATTAAGGGGTGGGGCCCCCAAATGCCCCACTGTAGCTACGGGCCTGCCGCCACTGCTGGCATTCACTGTTGCAGTGCTTGGACCCATAACGCCTGCCATGTCCACAGCCACTGCACTCAGGCCCAGAACGACTGCTAGGATCCTCATCTTTCCCTGCTGGGCCCAGAGCAGCTGCCAGTGTCCTCTACTGCTGGGCCCAGAGCAGTGGCTGCCAGTGTTCACTTCCTCTGTGCCCAGAACAGTGGCCGGTGTCCCCCTTCACCATGGCGGCTGGCTGGAGCAGTTTCCTTAAGTGTGCAATTTTATTTTGGAGGGATTTAACCCCCCAATCTATTTTATTTTTAAGATTTTTTTCCTGCAAACCTAGAGAGTCCCCAAAGTTTGCTGAAAAATCTCTTTAGCCTCCATGTGTCATTCTTCCCTCCCACACACACACACACACTATTGCAGCTAATGTCTCTTTTTGTCTCTTTTCTTCCATTTCAGACATGGCTACTGTCATTCCTCCCCACCCCCACCCTACTACTGCCATTCCTTCTCTCTGTTGCTGCCTGTTTTTTCCATTTCAACTGCTATTACCACCACCCCCATACACTGCTATTCCTCCTCTCTGTCTCTTTTTTTCCATTTAACTTCACCCATGCTATTAGTCCTTCTCACCCCACACTGTCTTTCCTTTTCTCCTGCTCCTCCCTGCATCTTCCTGCATCCCAGAGTTGCGGGGGGGGGGGGGGTGGCTCCTCACCTGCTTGCCTCCCCAGCCTTCCTCCTCACCAGTACATATGGTTCTCTGGAGGGGCTGTTGTCTTCCTGGGCTTTCCTGCTGCTCTGCAGCCTTTAGCTCTCATAGCAGATGCTGGGTGCTCCACCCCTCCAACCTGCCTCGCTGCTGCCACCTTCCCCAGGATTCCCGTAGCCCCTGCCTATCTTCACTGCAGCTGGTGGGCACTCCTGCTGCTGCCATAGGGTTGACAGCCTCCAGGTAGGGCCTGGGGATCTCCCGCTTTTACAACTGATCTCCAGCTGACAGAGACCAGCTCCCCTGGAGAAAATGGCTGCTTTGAAGGGTGGACTGTATGGCATTATACCCTGCTGAGGTCCCTCCCCATCCCAAACCCCACCCACTCCTGGCTCCACCCCCAAAGTCTCCAGGTATTTTCCAACCAAGACCTGGCAACCCTGTGCTGCCACTTTGGGACTTCATGGCTTCCCCAGGCCTCTCCCAGCTCCTGTCTCTCTAGCCCTGGAGGCTGCTGCACCATGGCTGCCTCACTTTTGCCAGCTGCCTTTTTTCCAGCCTGAACTTCCTCCTGCCACCTCCGCCAGTCCCAGTCACCTCTCCATTGGTTCCCAGCTGCCTTTTGAACACCCTGACAGCTGGAGTAGGCTCCACTTCTCTACCAGCACTTGAGATTCTTCCAGCTTGGCCATCTTTTTCCTCCAGCTGCCGTTAGAAGACAGAACTATCATTCCTCTCACCCCCCCCCCCCCATCCCGCAGCCATGCTGTTTGAGTTGTCTGAGGGACATTTCTGTGCAAGTGCAAACAGAACCACTTTTATTTTTAGATTTTGTAATACTCCTCCAGCCTTCTCTTCTTACTTTCAGATTTTTCTGCAACCCTGGGGAGTCTCCCAAGTTTTCAGGAAAGTAGGCCTGATCTGCAGATTTTGTTACCTACAGATTTGGCTACATAGGGTCCCCTCATCATGCTGGCGGGGGGGGGGGATTTGGAGGAAGTTCTGGTGGTGGGCGGAGACATAATATAACATGCTGACATCACCCAGAAGTGAATGTCAACATGTTGCCAACGTCAGGGACAATGCTTTGCTTTTTGGGCAAAACTCTATGATAAAAACAGCCTCAAATCATACAGTTTTGTCCCAAAAGCAAAGCATCACCCCAATGTCACCGATTCATCAGCATCACTTCCAGATGATGTCAGTGCATCATGCATGGCATCAGGGTGTGTGTGTGGAGGGGTTTTTTCCCTCCTGCAATGGGCAGGAGCCTGAGAAAGTGGGGGATCCCCCACCTCCACCTGGGGAATGGTATTCCTAAAATGAAGTTAAATTAAGAGGCACATTCCCACCTTCTCTTCAACCCCCACCCCCAAATCTAATTGAGATACTATTTTCAGGAATTGTAACTTTTACCCCTGGGATGCTTCCTGCCAAATTGTAGGCAATCTATAAAAAAGATACTTGGTTTACAGGCCTTTGAAGTTTTCCCTTGCAGAGCATGCACATGGAAGCCTAGCAAGGGAGATTTCTTTTTTGGCCTTTCTCTCATACTTCGGGTTGCCAACTCAGGTTGGGAAATTCCTGGAAATTTGGGGCGGGAAATCAGCAGGGATATGATGCTCCAGAGTCTGCCCTCCAAAGCTGTCGTTTTCTCCATAGGAACTGATCTCTATAGTCTGGAAATCATTTGAAATTCTGGGAGAACTCCAGCCTCCACCTGTGGTTGGCCAAACCACTATCCAGCAAGCAGCTTAAATGGTTTATGAGAGAGAGAGAGAGAGAAGGACAATAACTTTCTCTCTGTGAAGAAGGCAGGCTGATTATCACTGGGGTGAGAAGGAATGGAGAATCACATGACCAGTCTCCAGCTCTTTGGTTTCCCGATAGCCCTTATAGAGAAATGTTGTTTAGATTCTGAGGTTAACAAAGAGGGCATGCTCAGCCTGGCTTTCCAAATGCACACTCCTATGACTAGATGGGCAAAACCTGCATTCCATGTTTAGTAAAGACTATATTATAGTTCAGCTATCTTACAACATTCCCTGACCTGGATGGCCCAGGCTAGCCTGATCTTGTCAGATCCAAGAAGCTAAGCAGGGTCAGCCCGAATTAGTACTTGGATGGGAGACCACCAGGAAAATCTAGGGTCTCTACACAGAGACAAGTAATTACCTCTGAATGTCTCTTGCCTTGAAAACCCCATAAGGGGTCACTGTAACTCAGCAGTGGCTTGATGGCCCTTTCCACCATCATACTGTAGCATAACCTACCTCACAGATCATTATAGCATTAAGGAGATTAAATGGGATATCTACATAATATCCATTACGGGATGTTTTCCTTTTGATTTTTAAATGGTCAAGGAAGGGAAAACCGCAGAGTATTGACCATCAGGCATCAAAGGTTTGTAAAAGACTGTTTTAATGTTAAAGAGTTCTTGCAACACAAATTTGATCATCTTGTCATTACTGTATTGTACAATCTTAAACAAATGCCCTTTGTGCTGAAGGCACTGAGAATGAGATAGTGGTTAGCTTGCAGAGGTGACATTTTCATCAGGTCCTAATTCACAACTTAGTCTCTTACTTAATGTGACAAATTGGCTTTCTGTGATTAAATATGGGACTCATAATTCCTAAATACTTAGACCAGGAAATAAATATTTTGCATGGGTCATATCTACTACATCACAAATCATGTTGTGTTATTTATTACTTCAACGCTGCAGGCAAATCACAGGGGAAAACTATCAGAATCATTTGCTAGTAGAAGGGGGAAAGAAGCTGAACACCTATTTCTGTATAGAAAGCTAATACGTAAAGTGAAACTAGTTGTTATATTGTAGGGGTAGGTAGAATGATGAAATACCACATCACTAGCTTCCCTTGACCTCATAAATAGGTGAGGATATGCATAAATCTCCCAGAACTGAGACAGGAATGAACTGTACTTTGGCTGATGACAAGATCACTCCCCCACACACATTGTAAAAGGAGGAGGAGGAGGAGGAGGAGGAGATTGGATTTATATCCCGCCCTTCACTACCCAAGGGAGTCTCAGAGCGGCTTACATACTCCTTTCCCTTCCCCTCCCCACAACAGGTAGGAGAGGCTGAGGTAGGTGGGGCTGAGAGAGCTCTGACAGAAACTGCTCTTTTTCAAGAACAGCTGTACCAGAACTATGGCTTGTCCAAGGTCATCCAGCAGGTGCAAGTGGAGGAGTGGGGAATCAAACCCAGTTCTCCCAGATTAGAGTCCACGCACTTAACCACTACACCAAACTGTTGTCAATATAACAAAGAATAATTTGTACTGATCTGGGCCACTTACATTTACCAAGAATTACTAATCCAGCAGTTACTGAAATAATAGTTGAGCCCCACATACATTTAAATGTATGATTTTGACTCATGGCAATGTAGTCTCCTGACCTGGATAGCCCAGGCTAGCCTGATCTCATCAGGTCTCAGAAGCTAAGCTGGTATTGCCCTGGTTAGTACTTGGATGGAAGACTACCAGGAAAGTCCACGGTCCATACAAAAAGGCGAGATATGGCAATGGCAAACCATCTCCGAACATCTCTTGCCTTGAAAACCCTATAGGATCACCATAAGTCAAGTGGCACTTTTCATAATCGTAATCAATGTGGTCTCCTGTTTAGGGGACGTCCCGAGCCCTCAATATTTAATTGAGTGCATCTCAACTGGCCTTTGCAACCAGAAACTAGAATTCAGACTGGCTAGGACCTTTCTATACACATGTGGGGGAGAGGATTGGAAAGGAGCTGTTCTTTCTTTGTCTCTGTGTGTGCCTATCTGTGGGGGAGAGTGTCCATGTGAGTGACAGCCAGAGGGCATCCTCTTTGCTCTAACCTATTTGCATCATCCAACTGGGAAGGAAGAGCAGATGCCAGGTACTGTAGTTCCCAAGTTCAGTAAGGAATCTTTCTCTGTTTCCATTTTCTTTATTAGTATCTGCCCAATGTTTTCTAGCCTGTGCATCTAGAGATATCAATAGTAGAATAAAGTTTGTTCTTGTTAAAGAGATAAAGGGATTGCCTTGATTCCAACCTGCAAGCCTCATTACTAAAACAGCCTTGTCTGATGTTCCTCCTGGCATCAGACTGGAAATGTAGGTAAAAATCAGGAAGTGGTGTCAGTGATTGAAGGGAAAGCCCCCCCCCCCAAGCTCTTGAAAGAGAGTTGGGGAGCAGCAGGGGATCTATACTGGGAAGGCTGGGTTCCCCTTGGCAAAATGGATCTCCCCTTCTTGACCAGGGCTGGATCTGGCAGATGCAGACATGGAAACATTATAATATGTACAACAGATAAGGCTTTGATAGGAATATCAGTCCCCAAATCCAACCTTACATTTTTTTTAACTGAGTGATCTGGCTTGTCTCACTAAAAGAAATCATACAATTTCACAATTTATCTAATGATAAATTAATGAAACTGAGTTTCTCCCCTGAAATAATAGCCCCAATCCTATGCAGTTTATATCCCATTGGCATGATCCTACTTAAAGGAGAAAAATATACAGTTCTTTTCTTTAAAATGCTGGGGTTTTTTAACCAAATGGAGGTTCCCTTCCCTGCTTGACCCTGAGGCAAAATGAGGCAGGAAGAACCTGTAATTTGATTTTTATAGACTGACCAAAACACGATTGTCATCTCCTCCTCTGTTTGAACCTATAGATGGATCAAAACCTATTGTGAATTTATGTTTGCATAAGGGCACGTTGAGACGCACTATGTAGTAGGCATTGTACGAATGCTTGATCATCCTTCTCAATAAAAATTGCATTTCCTTGCAGGGATTTCAGCTTCTTAGGGTATTCTTCATCTAGCAAGTGAATTTGAGATGTATCTGTGTCTTTGGGGGGGGGGGGTCATCAAGTGTGGCATTTCACATCCAGATTGCAGTTCCCACCTTTTCTGCTTGACCTACCTACTGAAGAAATGCCTCCAATGTGCAGTTCCAAATCTCGTCTCTTCCCCACGTTCCATACCTCATATGTTCATTTCTTCTTATTTACAAGCACCATTTTCCAAACATCATTCTCGGCACTGTTGTCGGGGTTCAATGGCCTAAAGTGTCACTGTTTGATTAAAACATTTTCTATCCTTTAAATCCAATTTCATTTTGACTAGTGTCCCCTTAATTTCCTGAAAGGTATCTGGAGAGTGGGGAGTAAAAGAGAAGCATGATTAAGGAGGCTGTATATCCTCTTACTGCAACAACTTCAAAGGAGTTGGCTGCAAATATTTATATTTGCTATAAGCACGTGAGCCACAGCAGGAATACAATAGTCACATACTCCCTGCATCCCAGATTAGTTCTGGGGCAAGACTATTGAGTTTAGTGGTCCCTGGTGGTCCCTGGCCCAAAGGATGTCCATCTAGCCTTGACCAGGGCCAGGGCTTTTTCTGCTCTGGCCCCCACCTGGTGGAACATGCTCCCCATTGAGACTAGGGCCCTGCGGGATCTTCTTCAATTCTGCAGGGCCTGCAAGATGGAACTGTTCCACCAGGCCTTTGGCTGAGGCAGTGGGCGTCCACATATGGACTCCTGGAGCTTGCTGTCACCCACCCACCAATAACCGGCCATATCCAACTCCATCAATGGGCCGGAATCTCTCAGTGGTAAGCTATAACTACTGATTTTAAATGTTTATATTGTGTTTTACATTTTATTTTATTTATTGAAATGATGTGACCTACCCTGAGCCTGCACACAGGATAGGCAGGATATAAATACGATAAATAAATAAGTTGAGACTGACCCTTAAGACTGACCTGGAAGTTACAACTAGTCCAAAATGTGGTGGCTCACCGGAACCCCACTAACAGCACATATCCAACTAGTGCTTTGCCAGCTGCACTGGCTCCAGGTTGAATACTGGATCAGGTTCAAAGTTCTGGTATTAATCTTTAAGATCCTAAACAGTCTGGAACCAATATACCTTCAGGACTACCTCTCCTGGTACATCCCCCAAAGAGCACTGCACTCAGTGGAGAAAAATCTTTTGGAGGTTCCCGGCCCGAAAAATATCCAGCTGTCATCAACCAGAGCCAGGGCTTTTTCAGCCAGGGCTCTGTCCTGGTGGAACTCTCTGCCAAATACCACCAGGGCCCTGCAGGACTTAATGCAATTCCACAGGGCCTGGAAGGCAGAGATGTTCCACCAGGCCTGCTGGTGGAGGACAGCAATGTTTTTTAATTAGCCTGGCCTCCTTTCCTGATGATTGTATTCTTGAATGTTGTATATCGCCCTGAACCCCAAGTATGGGGAAGGGCGATTTAGAAACAGAATTTATAAATAAATAGTTTTCTTTGGATGAGAGATCACTGGAGACTTACGGTAGCTTTTTAATATTTGTGTTATTTATAAATATATAAGCAGAGATCTGGGAGACAAAGGCTGCGGTCACACACACTAAATAATCCACTTTCGATGCACTTTCAATGCACTTTCAAACTGGATTTTTACTGTGTGAACTGGCAAAATCCAGTTTGAAAGTGCACTGAAAGTGGATTGAAAGTAGATTCTTTAGTGTGTGTGACCGCAGCCACAGAGAAAGAAGCAGATCCACTATGGTGTATCAGGTCCCCAGACAGAGGACAAGAATGTACAGGTGCTTCACTCTCAGTCAGTTTACAGTTCCCTGTTTTCAAACTGCTGACTGCTGTTTCTCAAACTGAGAAGCCTCTTCTCAGATCTCAAACCTGCAGCTGAATTGCCCAAAGGACAATCCACTGTTGTTAAAGGAATAGTAATATTTTTTGCCAAATCCCAGGGTCTGATACATGTACAGTAAGGAATCAAGCTGTCACCCCAGACCAGTTCTAATTTACATATCGCTCTTTCTAGACTTCAGAAGAAAAAAAGAATAGAAGTATTGTTATTTATATATTACACATTAATTTCCTCATGATCAGTGGCTTTTCTATCTAAAGCCAAGCCTCCTTTTTGACCACCATATTAGCGGTATTAGTAGGAGACAGTTCATCCAACTGCTGGCCATGAAAGATAATGAAAAAGGTATATATGCAGGTAAATGTACAAATTCTGTATGCATATGTGGATAAATGTATATCCCATGACAGTTCCAAAGAAGGTACTATCCACATAAAGATTAAAAGGCATAACACCAAAACACCCTTCTAAAAAGATTTTTGGGACTCAGTATTAATTAGTTCCTTCATTAAATGTGTCTCCAGGTATATAAAGCACCCCTGTTTGGTGTGGCAGAAGCACAGTGTGTTAGTATTCAACTCACTGTTGAGGATGAAAGAAAGAGCTCAACAATGGTCCATAAATTGTATAGCCTGAAAAAGATGGGATTCATCATGATCAGAAAAACATCAGCAGCTTCTAAAAACACATACTTCTATATAACTTTGTATAGGATTGGGCTGTCAGGACTTCTGCCTAAATAAGAGAGAATACATTGGGTTGAAAAATTATCTTATGTCCACCACCTAAATCACAAGACATGCACAACTCATTTACGAATGTACCCTGAGCACTGACCATAGGCACCTTTCCAAGAGACAGTTCCAATTAAAAACCTATTAAAAAGCTGTATTTTAAGAAGCAATGAAATAACTAATTAATTGCAACAGTTAATCAATTAAAGCTTTCAGACCCTGCTAGTAAATGGTTAGCAGCATTTGAAACACCTGCTTTGTTTGTAGTTTGGGATTGTTTAACTAGGTTAATTCGTGTTTGCTCAGGAGCTGGCATATGCATTTCCGAATGAAGCCATGCTCTCTTCATCTTGCAAGTGTGAAATTGATAGAAGCTTGCCTCTCCCCCCACCGTGTAAAAAAAAAAAAACTAACTTTTTAATGTTTTAAAAGAAAGAATTCTTTTTTCAGTACTGTAGTGGAGGGGGGTTGAGAATCACAGAGTGTGTATGGAGGAGAGAATGATAATTGTTTTCTCTAAGGCTATTATTTAACGTGAAAGCAAATAGCAGCCTGAAAATCAGCTAACAGAAGGGGATTAGAGAGTAGATCTGAGAGTGGCTTGATTCCTAGCAGTGCTGTCTCTTCAGACAGTGACGAGATACAGGCAAAAAAGCCAGAAGCTCTCCAGATGGCTGGGGAAAGTGTTTGTCTTGGGTTACTGCAGGGCAGTCTGGACCCTTAAAGCAGGCAGTCTCGGGAAAAGCTTCATTAGGGAGCAAGTTACATGTCCACTAAGTAAAAGAGAGAGAGAGAGAATGAAAGAAAAAGCAGGCAGACTGCCCAAGAGGGACTGAGCTTGACTATTGTTAACATATACTTGACCCCCTCCCTTTCCTCATGACACAGATGTCTCCTACCTCTATCACCTCCCACTGCTTTAAGACCTCCCCCCTGCACCTGGGTAGCTGAGCCAGGCCAGCTGCTTGCAGTATGCTGTTTGACTTTAGAGGTGGCTGCTAGCAGAGGGGGGGGGGAGACGCGCGCACACACACCACACACGCACACACACGGCACAGACAAACAAACAAACGGCGGAGTCTTTCTGCAGGGCGGATCTGCACAGACATTGCATGGAGCTCTTTCCCCAAGGCAGGCAGACACAAGGGGAGCCTGCAAATCTATGCATCGCCGCCTTCCAGAGAGGCAGGCAGGCGCAACGCCGCTGACAGCCGTAGTATCTACTGCTTGGACTTCAGATCACATTTGTCTGCAACAGCCGCGACAATAAACAACCGCAGAAGACCTGGGCATTTAATCGCAGAATCGGTCGACTTGAGGACTTTGATTTCTTTCCAACCCACCCCTCTTTTCCTTATTATTATATGTTGCTTTCTTTTTCCTTCCGCATTGGCATCACCAATAAGCTCTTTCGCACTGATCCTCCTTTTTAAAATATACACATTAAACAAACGAAACACAACACAGAAGCATAAAGCAGCGGGAGAGTTTTTTTCCCCCCTCCTCTCCTTCCTTCTCTTTCTTTTCTCCGCATCGTTGGGACTGGCGGGCGTGAATGTGACCGTGGATCGTTTGGAGTGGGGGGGAAAGGCAAGGAAGCGAAGCGGCATCGCCTTCCCCTCTTCCTCTCGTGTTTCCCCGCCAGCCAGCCAAGGGCTGTCGGATCTCCGCCAAGAAGAACGGGAACTTTTATTTGCAGCTTTTCAGCCCTGTGGCGAATGGTGGGAATCTCCGGCCCTTTTCAGTGTAAGTACCCACAAGGCGTGCGGAGAGAGAGTAGGGAGTTGCGCCGTTAGACCCAGCCAGGAACGGGACTGTGGCAGGGGTTGGGTTGGATTCCGGGGGGTAGACGAGAAGCCGCGATCCCCCTGCTTCGCCCCCCTCCCCTTTTCTGCTGTTTAGCTAGGCGGGCTATTGGAACTGCGAAGCAGCTAACCCCACTTAGATCTGAGCTGTTGCTACTGCAGGGAATCGCGCGAAGGGCAGGACTGCATGCAAAAGAACGTTCTGCGGTTTTGCTGTCCAGCGCTCCCCAGTTTAAACCCCCTTTCCAATGCGGAACCAAAACAGCTAAAGTTTTCTTTTTGCAGAGGAACAAGCTCCGCCTCGATCTGAGTACTGGCTCCCAAGATGTGAGGCATACCATGTTCGTGCCTCATCCAGGATTTCCATTTGAGCGTACGGTTCAGACGCGGAATTTATTTTGAATGTTGGGACCCAGCTCTCTTTTCCCTCTCCGCTGGAAAGGGATATAATGGAAGAGGGTTTCTGAACATGTGCAGAGTGCTTTCCCATCTCGCCCAGTAATGACTACTGTGGTTGACGGTGGTGGTGGGGAATTCTAAGTGAGGAAAGGGGGGGTTATTTGGGGGTCTGGTTTGAGACCTGGCATCTCTCTTTTAAATTAAACCATGGACTTATCTCTGTATTTACTTTCTTTCCCGTTTCAAGATGACCAGTGCTGTATATTAGCTCATGTGATCAAGACCTGAAAAACTAGAAACTGAAACTACCCCAGCTCCCCAGTTTTGAAATACTTGTTTTTAAATACACCATCAAGTCAGATGGTGACTTTAGAACACTAAAAGCTGTATAAATACAAGTGTTTACAGTGGATGAACATGATGATAAGCATCTGTTTAGGTCTTCTACTATAGATATGATCCAGGTAAGGGACTTCCTGGTTAATTGCAAAATAGTCCAGGGTAGTATAAAATGATGGAGAAATACTGGCCTTTTTCAAATGCTACAAAAAAATCTTATCTTTGGTCCCCATATTTTGTAGCACAATATTGATAATTAGACATAACTCACAGACCTTTTGATATTAATGTTCATAACTGAATGTTCAAAAGTCTAATTCAGATTTTAGGACAGAATTTTGACAAATTAAGAATTCTGTGATTGCTTAATCTGGAAATAATTCTGAATGAGGTGGAGTTTTGAAAACTTCAGCTAAGGAGTCACAGGAATGTATCCCATGCTTTATCATTAGCGTTGATTTCTAGGAGATACAAAGTTGACCGCTCACTAAGCATCTTTGCTGGTTTAAAGTGTCATTGAGTTGAATGGTGCTGAAGCAATGTGAGACTCTTCTGTACCACATCATTCTGGAATGAGATTATCATAGCAAGTTTTATTGTATTCTTTAGAGGTGAAAGTGGAATTTAATGTTATAGCATATGTAATACTCATATACTATACTGTGCCTTCAATTTTAAGACAACTCCTGCCTGTGTTATAGAAGAAAATCATAGCAGATACAATTGCCATTGCTTTAGCTTTTGGAATAGCAGAGCTGAACCCCTACAGTTAGAACACATTGCATTTTTTATATGCTAAATTCAAGGGATGGTTTTTCTAACAAGCACTGTAATAGGGCCCACCTCCTTGATAGATGACTTCTGAGTCTTGGAATGCAGTGCTAAGGTTTTGCTTCAGCAAAAATTCATGTAGTTAATGTAACTCTGACCCCTTTAACTTTTAACATTGCTTCCTCTAATTAATCTGTTCAGGCCCCAGACTTAAATGGCTGTCCACAGCTGCTGAAAATTGATTTCTCCCCTGATGGTGGTCTGAGTTGCTGATCAAATCAGAATTTTTCTTCAGTACTAGACAAACTTCAATTTGGTCTGATCTACTACTTTAATAATTATACATATTATAAAGATATATCTTTTTGATAGTGACAGAGTACTATACCAAACAAAAATCTGTTTTGTCATTTTAGAAGCCTGGTCTCCTGAGTATTTGTGTCAATGCTGTACTGTTCTTCAGCTGAACATAAATGAGACTGAAAACTTCAATCTGTATGTTTTTTTAGATTTAACAATTTGCAGAGAGGGGTGTTGCATCAGATAAGATGATGGTCATCAGCTTGATTTATTTTTTTTAGTTTATAGCTGAATTTCTAGAGCTCATGGCCTGGCTGGTGATATTGATCTCTAATGGTTGTGCCATAGTTACTGGTATGACCTTTTTAAAGGAAACCTGAAAGCGTAATTCAAATCATTATGTGTTTATTTCCTAAATAAAACCATCCAAAATGATTTCCTGCAACTAGGCAGAGACTTACATTGGCTTTCGTACAGTATTTATAGAAAACCAACTGTAGAAAAATAGACAGCACATGAAAGTAATCTAAAAATTGCTCATTTATCATTGTGTACGGTAAAGATCCTGTCATTAAAATAGTTACAGGGGTTGCATCTCAGGATCCTAGATGTAGCTAAAAACTATTGATAGCTAGACATCTATTTTTAATTATTTCTCTGAAACTTTGCTGGTAAATATATCAGATTTCATTGTGTATTTTTACTGCCTTAGCACGTGATGAATCAGGTTGGTTGATTCTATCACACACACATGTCCCCAACCTGTATAAAACCACATTGTAAGAAATATGTATATATAGACTGGAAAATAAATCCCATACCAGTGACTTAATGTAAAACCCTCCATTCATGCAGTTATGGGAAATTCTACTTTGTTTCTAAACTCTTGAGAAAGGCTGACCAGACAAGTGACATTCTGTTTGCAATGGAATGTAGACAGTGGTGTTAGGTCACTGCATGTAGCAACTGCTGCTGCTCAAGACACCCCCCCCCCCCCCAAAAAAAAAAGGATGTTCAGCTTTTCTGAAATCTTTTAAGGAAAAAAACAGTTTATTTTTATCTCCTCCCAGGGATGTCAGCCCAAGGATGGTGTTATTCCATTAAATCACCATAGGCATGCCATCCTCTGTGCTCCCCTATACTTTACAGTATCTGTTTAACACACAATGTCATGTCTGTTTGTGTTGTCCAAACCACATTTTATGCTGAATATCGTGTTTGTATTGAAGACGGAGGGGGAGAAATGGCTCCACCTGGAGTGCTGGTCAGTGGCCAGCAAGCTGAGGGCATTTTTCTCTGTCAACTCCTATTTCTCAAGTCTTCTGAAATGGAGTTCAGCTGACAGGCATTGAATGCAAAGCCTTCTTTACTAAAACTCTATAGAGGCTATACAGCTTTTCCTAGCTAGGCACTCTGAATAAAATTGGCATCTGTGTAGTATTTGCATTGAGAAGGGGGGGGGGGGCTGGGAAGGCTGCTACAATTGGCATTTTCATCTTTCAGATCCCATTGCCACAGCCTGTTACTGTTAAGATATATAGCTAATGGAAAAGGGGTGGTTATAGGTGTGGCAGGTCTCATGCTCTAATTTTTTAAACAAGTGGTTCCTAGACCCTTCCCCATTTGTTCTGTGAGAACTTAAGTTGGCACTTCAAGATCAAAAAGCCTTATCAGCAGAAGTAAAACAGAGTTCAACCTTTGGTTGGAGTTTATTTCTTATAGATTGGTTACAGTTCAGTTTGTCCAGAACGTTGCCCCTGTGGTTTTCAGTAGCGTTGTTAAGAAACAAGGTAGTTTGAGTTTAGCAACAAACAGAAATTACCCATCTCGTGAAAAAAACAGCTTCTAATATGAAATTTCTTAAACCTCAACATGCCTTTTAACATACTCAGAATTTGGAAAACCAAGTGTACAGATACACTGGAACATGACACATTATACTGTATTTGTTAAATAGTGCTTTTAAAAACATTTAAAAACAATCCTGTTTTAATTCATACCTTTATTTATTTATTTATTGCGTTTTTAATTTATTTATTTATTGAGTTTATGGGGAAATTAAAAGATAATATTTCAGAGCAGAACAGTTAACATATATCAAATTAAATAAAAACATGTATATAAGAGCAAGTATGCGTTAGAAAGAGTGATTTTAATTTTAAAATGCTTAATCTGAAAGGCATTGACTTCCATCTTCATTAATTTTTTTTCTACAGCAGATAAGAAAGTTCTCAAATGATGTTTAAAGAGCAGTGGACATTTTATTAAAGTAAACATTAGTTCACCATAATGGAGGTAATTGTGAGTGATAAGAACAGAGCAGGTTATCTGAATGTTGTTTAAACAGGAGGAGCTACTTTGCACCATTTCCAGAAGCCATCTGCACAAGAGAAGGGTGCACACCTGTCTGTCCACACTAATTATAGATTAGGGGGCAAAGAAATGAAATTTGAGTAGTCGTTCTGCTAATGAAATCCATAGTAATTTTATTGTAAATGAGTTTTGTGTACAGAGGGCAATGCTAATTTGGAAAGAAAAATAAACTGCTATATGGCTGTCATGCATTTATGGTTGTGCAGCAGGGTGAATGAAAAAGTGGTCTATGAAAACAGAATGCTATATTTTCATCACAGGCTTGAACAGTGGGTGCCTCCTCAATTTAGTGTCAAATCTAGCATTCATTTTTGGCTTACGCTCTGAATAATAGGGTTTTTTTAAAGGAAAGGTTTCAACACAATATGCTGGTATACAGAAGGTGAAGAAGAAGAAGATATCTATATTTTATTTCAGTATATATGTATTATATCTCACACCTAACTTAGTAATTCTGATTTGTGTGTCTGCTAACATAAAGGAGTGAAAAATGTATTCCGCAATAAAAAGGTCACATGAATTTCTACCACATCTGTTTATAGTAATTATGAACATAATTACCATAAGAATTACAAGTGAAGTAATGACGAGCTGAGCAATGAGGTATTATGGCATAATGGTCATATGTCGGCATTCTCACATTATAACACACTAGAATTCACATATTCAATGCAAGAAAGGAAATGTTAGGTTTTGAAGCATTAAAACAGCTAAAAAAACCTCTCTGCCTGGGGCAGATGGACCTTCTTGCTTTATAAGGAGGTAACCCGTTATTAAGAGAGAATCAGTTGAAATTAAGATTTGTAGCCTCAAGCTTAGACTTACAGACAGCTGTGATTATGAATGGTTCGTCTGTTACACATTTTTACTTTGACCATCGTGTATATATTGCTATACATTGTTTTCTTTTTTCTGTCATTTTAAAAAGGACATGTTTGCAGCACAGCAAATGGTTTATTCTCCAGATTTCTAAGACATCTACAAGACAGACATGGTAGTATTTGTAGTGGAAATGAATGGTAGATCACAAAGATAAGAACAGAAAGTCTTGCATTTGTTTAGCTACTGTTTGGAGAAGATATCCATTTCAAGATGATCTGTAGACTGGGGCATGATCTGTAGGAATCTTGTCCTGCACAGTGACTGGGAAAAGCCCAAGGAGCTCCACTGTGTGCTTGTACAATTGTCATTTGAAACAATTGACACACTTCTCTTTATGTGGCATTTCATTACAGTAACACAATTTTCACACACATACATCCTTCCTCTGGTGTTAGGTTCTACTTCTGGCCTTTTGCCATGTGTTGAGTCCCTTTTCATTTAATCTTATGTAAAAAGGGTCCCTTTTTGGCCAAGAGACTTAGTAGTATTGTGGGATCCTAGTGCTCTCTCGTTTTGCTGTGTTAATCTGCAGGCATCCTAAAGGAAATGTGTAATTTCGGAAGTACATGAACATAATTACCACCAGTCCATGCAGCAATGCAAAGTTTAAGAATAAGTCTTACTATAATAGATGAAAGGTCTATTCTATGCACTGTTGTGACCAGCCAGATGCCCCTAGGAAGACTGCAAGCTGGCACAAACAATAAGGGAGAGGATTTTGCCTTCATACCTGGCATCTGATAACTATACGCCATCTCTTGAGCACAGACGTTGCATTAGTTGATTAGTTGATAAATCTATCTTTGATTAATATATTTAATACAGGGATTCTGTCATCTGATTTTGATGGATTCTCTTCTGTTTATTCCCCATGGATACATCTAATGGACTTTTTAAAATTTTAAAACAAGTAATATGTGGTGGATCTCCAAATCACCCTTTTCTTATAGAAAATACTACCCTTCAGTGAAGAAAGAATCATTTACCTGGGAGCACAAAACATTTTTTTTAAATAAAACCAGCTTCTGCTCTGGAAATCAGTAGGCTAGAAAGTCTCTTTGATTTACCATTTCTTAACTTCATTGGATGTTTAAGCAAACAACCCCACCACCACTGCACAGATGTACATGTTCAAAGAATGTATGTTTTTAAACACCACCTTATTTATGAGGTTGGAGTAGGCAGATAATCACCATTCCATCAATTTCTGGATATACTAAAAGATGTATTGGGAAGGAGAACCTGAATACTGTATGTGTGTGTGTAATCATTTATTGACACACTGAAGGCTGCTAATTGATTCTGAGTAGGTTGCATTGTAAAACTCACTTTAACTAGAGTTTTCAGAATGCTGGAGTGTTTCTTCATCAGTTTTAAGGAGGTATCCTGTAGTGTTTAATGTGTTAAAAATGACTCCTTTCAGTGTTGCAAGTGCAAGAAGCCTAAGTACCATTGTTCCTTGCACCTTTAGGCAGGACTTAGTTTTCTCTAAGGTAGGACAATTCAAAGGAGAGTGGTGGTAGTAAATTAAAGGCAAAATTTCTGGTTGTTGCACAGAATGATTTTACACATTGTAAAATTCTCCAGTAAAGGACTCACTGTCTTTTCCCTGTCTTTACTTCTGTGTAATAGCGAACCCATTGGGCTGCTCTACACTGAGGGAGAGTGAGTATATCACACTCAGTATAGTACACTTTGCTTGCTCCTGCTGTGTGCTTGTGGTGCTTATCACCTGGGTAATACATATTTTTTACCAAACAGCATCAGCAAACTGATGGATATGGTTCTTTTTTTTAAAGTTTGTAGGGGAAGATCTGACAATGCAAAGCTATGTATGGCAGGAAGTCCTATTTGACTTCAGTAGGGATCACACTGAAGCAAATGTAGATTTGATGCCTGTTATTGGCACACATTTTTAGATTACTGGTAAAGATCTACTACTAGCACCAATCATGGCTTAATTTTGTTTGTGTGCTGGAGTTGGGCTCCCCCTCCATGAAGAACAGACCCCTCCCATCACAGTCATACACAAGTGCCTTTCTCTCTCTTCACCCCCCCCCCCCAATTTATTTTCCTGCCTCCATCTGGGCCATGCTGATATTGTAATCACCCTGATGCACATTGCCTGACCACCCCCTTCCCTCACACACAATGTGCCATCCTGACAAGGCTCTTACTTCAGATAAGCTGCAATGTGTGTTTAATGAATACAAAGCCCTAGCTCTGTGTTGCCTCTGCTCCTGTCTCCTCAACCAGAAGGTAATATCCAAGCATTTGTGTGTGGGGGTGTTGCTCCTCTCTTTCTGTTTCTCAGCACCCCCCCCCCCCCCCCCAATGATGCAGAAGTCGATAACAGCTCAGAGAAGTGAAGATGTAACCTCTTATCTTGCTTCTCTTCTTTGCTGGTGGGGAATTTACATTTAAAGATTAGCTTGGAGTGAGAGAAAAGGGATCTGCCTTTTGTTGTGTGGGGTTATGAGGCATCTAACCTCGCCTGGCCTGGCCTTGCAGTCTTCTATCAGCTCAGTTATTCAAACAGGACTTGCAAAGGTGAGATTAATCCCCCTCCCCCAAAAGTCCCCTTATCTCTAATTGGGTTTAGTTTGGCAAGTCGAATGGGTTTAGGATTTAAAATGAAAACATGATAAAGCAGAGGAAGTGTGGTTTTTGTGGGAAACAATAGGTTATTTATTGACTGGGCTTTAAGAAGATTAGATGGGGGAGAAAATGAACATCATAACAACTTGATTAGCTGTTTTATTAGGTGAGAATGGGTAAAAAAAAGACCTTTATTCACAGAGAGTTACTGAATGTTTTCATTGATTTTTTTTTTCTGGACAATTGAGAGGCTTGAGCTCCTTCCTCCTCACTCCACCTTTAGTGGAGTCTGCATGTGGATTATACTGAAGGTTTTGATAAAAAAGTTCTCCCAATGCAGAAGCACAACTAAAAGCTTGATCTAGAAGCTTCTTAATTGAAACTGAACTCTGGCTCACAAAAGCTTATTTTGTTAGTCTTTAAGGTGCTTTACAACTTTGTTGGTTTTACTTAGAAATAAATCCCACTAAACTCAGTAGGACTTCCTAGTAAACGTTCTTAGGATTGATGCTTTAATAATTTCTGATTTGAATGTTATGCCTGTATTGCATGTTTTAGGAAATTCTGTTAAAAACATACAATTTAAGAAATGTGGAGTTTTCACTGTTTTTAGGTGAAAGTTACACCTAAGTGTGTAAAATGTGAATTGAATGTAATACTTGGAATTTTAAAAAAATGAATGAATAAAAAATTAGGTGATACTTTAAGGAAAATCCAGTAGGAAATAATTTTTAAATGTCTCCAATAAGGCATTCTAACACAAAACTGCATGTTCCTTGACTCAGTTCTCTAAGCACAATTACTTGAATGTACATTCTGTAGAAAACAGTAGTGTATAAATATTTTTAGACTCCAGGTATTAGCACTTCCTTCTAGCTGCTTGGTTAGGTGTTTGCATACTTGGGTACAGAGGCATTATCCAGTAGCTTAAAGTCTAATTAAAATGTATTTAAAGCTGGGGGGGGGAACGGGACATGTCTTCATGTTGACAACAGCAGATGATAGGGAAAGACAATAGAGTCCTATTATTTTACTTCCATCGACTGAATATATTGACATTTCAGGTTTACGATTGCCTCAGTGAGCATGATGGAACACAAGTTCATAAACCAACAGGCCGGAGTGCCAGCTCTGCCTTTAGGTTAGCTTATCACTGAAGCAGAACAGTAACAAATGGCAGCAGAAAGTTTGGGGCGCTATCAGATGCAGAGCTTACCCACAGCAGGTCTTAGGAGCATCTTTAATTGCACCTAGAATTATGGTAGCCCTTGTAACTTGCCAGACAGCACCTCTTCAGAGTTTATGGGCTAAGAAATGACAGGATAACAATGTACTTATGTTTCATATAGTATATGTGGGAGCAGACATACTGAGAAGTTTTGTATCAGACATGCAAAATATAAAGGAACCAAACTGACATTTGTACACAGTTGTCCTAGTGTTTTCATGTCACAGCATCTCTAGAAGTCCACTGAACTGTTACGTAGATTATGTAGGAGTTCTTCCTAAGTTGGTGCACTACATCAGTTTTTGATGGTAAAGAGAAGGTTTGTGCATTGAGGAGATAGTATGGTCTTGAAATTTTTCATCTCATCAGGCCATTTAAAGTATTGTCTGAGTGTACCTATTGAAGACCTATTGACTGTGAAATACATACTAAGCTTTATTATCTAGAATTCTTTGAGATGCTCTATAAAATGGAACTGGCAGAACAATAAAACTCATTAGTGTTAGGCAAACATGGAGACAGAAATTAATTTAAAGCAAACAAAGAGTTAATATGAGAAGAGTCACTATTGGTTTAACTCACTTTTTAAAAAGAAGTTTAATGGTAATATAAAATATATTCAGACTGTGACATTATATAACAAGTTGTGGGCATGGTGAGACTACTGATGATGCCATAAGATTACAAGGATAATACTAGATTCATGGAGGTAGCTATGCTGGTCTGAAGCAGCAGAACAAAGTTTGAGTCCAGTGGCACCTTTAAGACCAACAAAGTTTTATTCAAGGTACAAGCTTTCGTGTGGACACACACTTCTTACCATTTTCATGAAAATTTTAGGTTTCTGTTTGATCAGCAGGTGCTGTTGAGATGAAAGCCATGTGTAAATTTTCAGAAGGCCAAAAATGTCAGTTCAGAAAAGGAAAGTGATAAGAGAAAATGCAATCAGTTTTCCTGTTTTAAATTTGTGCAGGGTTTGAAGAGCTGTTTTGTTAAACTGCTGCATCTGCTCCAATATGAATATTGAACTACTTTCACTAAAAATAACACCCTATAATTTGCAAGCCACTGCAATCTTTTGTTAATGTGAGTGGGTTTGGGGGGGGGGGGAAATCTTCTGAAAAATCTGTAGCTTAATGTGCATTTTTTGTTGTTTATTGGCACTTTTATTTGTAGCAGGGAAATGGAGTTGTGCAGTTAGGATCTTATTGTGGTGATGGACTATTAAAATGTGTCTTATAGTTAAATGATATGCTAATATTTAGCAGATTTTTAATTGGGGAAAACTTATATTTTAAGATCCTAGTTTTGAAATAATGCATTTTCCCTTAAGTACTAATATTTATTGCTCTTATTAATGTAACATTTATTTGGTATTACTATTCCATTCACCTAAAATACACTAGTGGCTTGTTTCTTATTATACCAGCAAATCAGAAATTTTAAGGTAATCAAGGGTATTTTAGTTAATAGGGCTTTCAGTGCAACTTTTTTCCATATTTAAATAAAATGATTAAATTATACTTGAGTGCATTCATTAAACATCCTCTTCAGTAAGGTTGTTAATCAAGTTTTATGGAATGTGCAGGACACAAATTGTGAAAAACAGGTGGGGGTTGTTGGAAACTATGGAGTAGGAGTGATAAATTGTTAAAAATTTGCGAAAGTAGAATTCTTTAAAGTCATAAAGAGGAAAAATGATCAGTGACCTAAAATATATGAAAAGGTATGTACAGGATGTAAAGACAGATCTAATATATTTCTTAGTAACTGAAACACTTTCACTTAATCCATGTTTTAAAATAATTTAAAATATACATTTTCTGTGATAGTACAGTGGCACTTGGAATTCTGGCGTCTGTTAAAGATAAAAGAACTAGGCTAAACAGAAGGTGAATAGTATATAAATTATTGATTTCAGTGCAATTATAATTATAAATTATAAAGGGTCTGAATGAAGTTCAAGGGGTTCTCACTGCATTTTTTTCGGCTAGCTATCTGGGACAGGCTTTTAAAATAAAAGGAGCCTTCTAAAAGAAAGCATAGTTTGATTAAAGCCAATTCTTGAAAATTTGCCTTTATGGGCAAAGCTCCATCTAGTGGAGTAAATCTGTTCCACCAGCCGTAACAATCACATGGGGCCATTGTTTGCTCCTTGATACTTGCAGTGTTAATTTTTTCTTTAAAAATGATTGGTTCCAACAGGTTATTCTCAGTCACATTTTAGAATCGAGAATGTTAACCACCACCTGAGAAAGTAGCTTCATGGCTTACATCAGTTGTATGAGAACCTATAGTTAGCTCCGTGGCTATAGGAGGCTTCAATATGTCTGCCTGGCTGGATGTTAATATGCAATTTGCATAAGTACCAGTCATTACCACCAACCAGTTTTCCTTTGTGATTCACTTTATCTGAAGAACTATAGCCTACATTTCTTGCCTGACTGATGATGACCGCACAGTCACCTCCCTAGGTGGTAGTTCAAATGTCATGTTTCAATTCACTGGGTCAAAAGACTTCCCACAATGGACTGTCTGGCTGATGTTCTGTTTGCAGTGTAAAAATCCCTCATTTGCCTGGGAGCCGCAGGAATCAATCTACTGTTTTATCATTTTATCACGACAAGTTAATGTGTACATGTTAGGGTTAAATCAAGGCTTAACATTCTGACACATAACAGCCCTGCCATATCTTTCTTCTCATTGGCTCAAGCTTGTAAGTAGTAAACCCACTAGAGTCACCTTTAATACTCAAGCGAAGTGGGTGACACGTTTTCAAAACAATTTCAGATTAAGATTGCAGAGCTTGTGCTAGATGAGGAGTGGGAGGGGAGTTCCTGAAGATGGGAGGCTGTGGCATATGTATGTAGCAGAAGTGTTGGATGTATAATATACCAGCTAAAGGATCTGGACAATAGGGCGAGGAAACATCTTTGCAAGACACATAGTGTAGATGCTGTCACTTGGAGAAGGTAGTACTGATTTAAGCCTAACACAGCATCAGCAGTCGAAGAAGGCAGTGCCTAAGAATAGTACTGCTACCTAGATCTGCTTTCAGGTCTAACAGACAAACAGAAAGGAACTGTTGACCCAGTGTAAGAAAATCAGAATGCTGAGGGAGAGCCAGTTAGGATACTTCTGCAAAGGAAATTTGGGAAGAGTGCTATAGTAGATTAAGAAAGCATGCTGTTTGGGACTTCCAGGTAGGATTGTTTGTCAAAGTGATTACACTGCTCAGCTGCCAGAAACTTGATAGTATTCCCAGACATTTATGGACAATGGCGCCAGGTTGCTGGTTGATTTTTTTTTTGTTAAAAAAAACCTGGTTTTGTAACTGAAAAAAAAATGCTGAAGCATATTATAGAAAGTTAGGATGTTCACCTAAAAGCATACTTGCCAGCTCCACGGAGTCAGGATTTCCCCTTACAATAGCAGACCAGCGGTCTCTGAGGAAATGCTGAACAAGGCCTGGTTTATGATGCCTGAGCTATTAACTGTCATGATCCCTGGAAGCTCTGCCATGGAAAAGCAGCTTTCAGTCAGTGTTGGGACACCAACAAATTAAGCAAGTTTTCAACTTCCAGTCATGTGGCAGGAAACACCCCCCCCCCCCCCCCCCAATTTATATTGCATTGTGTCATATATGGGCCTAACCTGAAAAATTGGTTGGCTAAGCTGGTATTTATGAGGTATGTACCACTTTCTGGCCACAATGTACCCTTCCAAATAAATGCTGTTTTGTTGCCCTAGGAAAAGTCCATGTCTTCTCCTGTTCATGTCTTCCCAGAGTCTCTTAAAATATGCTCTGTTGCATTCTTTAAAACTGAACCTTGTGAAATATAAACTTGAACAATGAGATTCATCTATCTTAAAGTAAATGAATTAAACTGGCAAATATGTGATAATGGTGTTCTGCTGAAGTTAGGCTCAGGTTCCCCTCTGGATGGATTTCTTGAGAATTTTTCTGTTGCTCAGTCCTCAACAGGCCATCTCATTTGCAGGGCACAATTGAACAGCTTTGTGATATTTTGAGCATGGGTGAACTGGAAATATTTAAAAAATCCAACCCCCTAACATCAGCTGCAGGGAGATTGCAATATAATTGTTGTTTATATTTTTCTATCTTTTGAAATTGCAACATCACGATGCCAAGATCTTCTGGCAGAATTTGGTGTCATAAAAACCACTTTGTGACTTCAGTTATGTGTTGGAAATTGAAGGCTTTCTGTAAAGCTTACCAGAGGCTTCGTTAATAAATGATCCAAGCAGTTCTGAGATATTTCCACATACAGTATCATAGCTTCAAAAATGGCTTTCTAAAGCGTCAATGAAATAAAGCACTCACCAGCAGCAAGTTAACTTTCCCTTCTGTTGTCTGTTCCCTTTCCTATAAGACAGGCCACAGCCAATCTGCCTTGCTAAGGGAGGTTACCCTTCTTCCCAGTGGGGCTTTGAAAAAATAAACAGAAAAATCAATGACTACAATGCAACCAACAGAAAGTTCTGTATCCCTGTAGCAAAACTCGCGTGTCTATTTTCGTGTCTAGAAGTCATTAGTGTCAGAAGTGTGTAAGATGAATGAGGGTTTTTTTTCATTTGAATGTTTTTACCTAATCAAGCTTATTTTATGGAACCTATCATGCTTATAGTCATGTAAGCTAAAGGAGAAAGAGCCAAGAGAAACCTGACTGAATTGGGCAGATTAGTCAGATGGGCTTTGGAACACTAGCACATTTGGATGGATGGGAAGGCATCAGTCACCACAGATTTTGTGTGTGTGCGTGTATGTAAAACAATCTAGAACTGTTCTTACTCTAAAAAGGGTTATATTCCTTTAGTGGAAATTGCCATGTAACAGATTGATCTGAAAAAATGGGGTGGGCCAATGTACCTTCTGGTCCCACTTTATTTGTGGCTCTTTATCTGAGTGAAATGAAGTAATTGCAACCACAGGTTAACCAGTCATTATGCATTCTTATGTTTTAGCAAGGAAGCCAGCATAGCCAGATGACATACAATTGCTTTAGAAACTTGTACAATAACTGCAGTTTGAGGAGAAGATCCTCAACAATATGTAATAGTGGGTAGCTGGTGCTGATATTTGGGCAGTGAGATCCATAGTGGAGAATGGGGATGTCTACATATGTATGACTTCTGTTTTTGTTTTTGAAGGGGTCATGGGGATATGATGTTCCTTATCCCTGGAGATTCTGTTCCTGTTCACATGGTGTGTTACAAGACTCACTGATTTTTGTGGAAGTTTGTATAAGTGCCTGGGAGGCCCATGCCAGCCTCCATGAGGGTCTCAAAGGAGAAGATGAGAGTGTGCTAAATTAGGAGAGTGTAATGAACTGCTTGCAGGATTGTTGCGGTGGCTTATTAATAATCGGCAAGAAGTGGGGGGATTTTGTACACAGAAGGTATGTCAGAGTTTGCGTGTGAGAGTCCCGAGCAAGGAGAATAGCATAACAGGCGAGGCAGCCATTGCCAAGTCTGTGTGGCTCTCTCAACTATGCCTTATAAATAATCACTCTGTAAGCTTTCTTTGTTTGTTGTGTGAGATGGGATCAGCTGACAATGGCAGCAGCAGTAAGCAAACCGCGTTTGCAGCTGGGCAATTACAGTAGTCCCTAAGATCTGTGACTGTCAACCATGAACACAGATGCCTTCAAAGTTCTGTTTTTCTTCTATGTGGAAGTCATTGGCATGGAACAGATGCCTTCATTTTGGAGAAACCAGCCTCTGGATATAATTGGTTCTCTCTTCTCTTGTTCTCTAGGGACTGTCTCTTGTTGATGAAATTAGATGGGGGTATGTGGAGTGAGCAAGAGACACACACACACAGAGCTCTTATGGTTTTTTCTCTGTGCTACATGATAGTAATCTGTTTGGAAACTAGAATGCCTTTTTAACGTTTAAAGGTGCATCTCTTCATATATTTCATTATGTATATGGTAGGCCGAGGGCTATTTTAATTTTTAAATTTGGAAACATGTTTTCTTTCTGGCATGATTAGGGCTGTTTGTTTTCTGCCACCTGGCTGTTTATACTGGGGGAGGGGGTTAAAACTAGAATAGGCAATAAGCAACTTTAGCTTGACATATATGTAAATGAAGTTATATGAAAACAGTCTATGCCCTATTCTGTGCCCTCAGAGTTCGTGTTTCGGGATCACAATACTGTAGCTTTTCCCTTATAAAGTGTCACAGGATTGCTAGAAACTATTATAATAGCTACTTTTTTACCATTTTGAATCTGAAGTAAGGTAGAAAAATGGTGGGTTTGTTCTCTTTTTTTAAAAAAGTCACATATTTTTACTGAATAAAGTATATTTTTAGGAATTCAGTTCACATTCATACTCTATGCAAACATTTCAGTGAAATTATAGGTAGATTTGTGTAAACATGAAGAGTTTTAGTGAGCGCTCCTCAAGCTGTGGTGTGATTTAGTGAGCGTGCTGTAGCTGTTCCTTTGTGTACTTGGCTTTTTTTCCTCTGTGCTTATAAACATTAATTCATACCTAGAGGCACTAGAATCTCCTTCCTTTCTTCTTCCTCAAATAATTCCAAAAATATTTGAAATGTTGTAATCCCCTTGTATTATTATATTTAGTTTTATTCTCAGTTTGCTCTTTAATGTACCAGTGGTAAAGTTGGCTGTCCTCCAAACCAGATGATAAACCGGAGGTGTGATGTTTCATGTTATAATTGCTCATGGATGCTGAATCACTGCTCAGTATAAAAATGTGTTGCCAATGAGCTTAGCATATCCTTCCTGACTGAGGATGTCTCCAGCTTCAAACCCCATTTTTAATGTCTGGGTTTTGTAGAATGTGATAATAAAATCTTCTGTTCCTAGCTAAAGCAACATAGACCTATATGAAATGTCTTTTGAGAAATGTGTGTCCTTCCCAAACTTTGTAGAATACTACTGAATACAGAAAAAATAGGACTAAATCCTTCAGACTATAGTGAAGAGGAGCTGGATTCTGTGAGGTGTTGGATGCTGCATCTCTCCTACTTATTTCCCATAAAGAAGTTTTGTTCCCACCTCTTATTTTAATTGGAACTAGAATGGGAATGGGACTTAGAATGGGAAAGCATACATGGAGAAACCAGGGTATCATGACATACCTGCTGTTTGGTTCTGTAATATCTAATGCATAAAGCGACAAGAGCTCAGCCTTAGCATCTGTTTTCTGTGCTGGATCTCAGTCTCAAAACTTACCTGTAAAATATATATGTGAAAGTTGGTCCAACATTTCTCCTGTTTCTGCAACATTCTGTCACACTGTAGAATTTGGGCAGGGCTGTGCAGATGTAGGCTTGATTTTCATTCTCAGTGATTGGCGTCAGCAGGTAGCAGCTTTTGATCTCAGCACAATGGTGTCATCAGAAGCACACCCATATATTCTATTGAGAGTTCCTCAGATTTTGGCTAGGCTTGGTAATCAACCTTTTTTTTTAACAAACCAGCATTAGTTGCCCACTTTGTACTCCATAAAGGATGAAATAAGTCTATCTGTCTTGCCCAGTGGGCAAGATCTGTTTTGATGGCAGCAATTCACACAAGATACAGTCTGGAGTTATTGTAAAAAAAGCCCTGTACTGGCAGCTTTAAAAAAAAAATTAAATTAAAAGCTTTACTGTAGTGAATCAAATATGAGATTTGGCGCATGCCCTAAAAGACTGAGATCCATCTGTATATGCTTATGAGTGATCTTTTAGTCTTCATAAAAGTTTTGTAAGACGTTGTAATTTTATAGTACAAAAGAAACTCCATATGTTAGCCATTTTTGACTGGTCCGCTCAATTTCTTGCTATATTGTAACATCCTATATTGTAACACCATGACTGAGGGATGTGGTTATCCATTGTCAGCTTATACTGGTGTGGGGGGTGGGGAGGGAGAGAGAGAGCAGGCAGCTGCTAGCAGATTTAGGTGAAAAAAATAGTCTTGTACCAAAATATTCTTTAGGCTGCTTCCAAAGTTAATTTTTCGGGTGTTTCTGGGAACCATGAGCCCATATTTGCAGACTCACGTGTAAGTCAGGAGTTGATATTCAGTCCTACTGAGATATATAAGATGCTGGCCTGGCCCCTGACAATAACAAAAATCTTGCACAGGGCATAGCTATGAACCTTGCAGTATAAAAGTCCTTCCTCTTCCAGGCTGAAACCAGTATACTGTAAACAGTTATGTGTGTGTGTTTAAAGTGCTGTCAAGTTGCAGCCAAGGCAAGTGATCAATCAGAAGTGGTTTGCCATTGCCTTCCTCTGCAGAGTCTTCCTTGGTGGTCTATACTATACTATTCCACATCTCCCCCTGTATACAGATACCACCTCCTAAACTTCCCCAAGAAAGGGAAACCAAAAAGGACATGTGCAGGTGAAGGAATTGGGATAATTCAGACAAAGGCTGCTCTGTTCTTGGTGGTTCACTCATTAGCATAATAGGCCACACCCAACAATGAAACTCATTAGCATATTAGGCCACACCCCTGACAGCGCAGCTCCTTCCCAGGATCAGCTTCCCCAGGTGCCCCACGGGAAGCTGCAGGAACCCGAGGGAAGAAAGGCAGTTTCTGGATCAGCTTCCCCAGGCACCCCACAGCTGCAGGGCAACTGGGGAACCCAAGGAGGAAAGGCAGTTTAAACTGCCTTCCCTCCCTGGATCAGCTTGGCTGTCCCAGGTGCCCCATGGCTTGCAAGGTGTCTGGGGAACCCAAGGGGGGAGAGGCTGTAGGCGTGGCCAACTTGGAAGCCAGCCAGAACTCTGTTCCTGTGCATTCCTGCCCAAAAATAGCCCTGATAAAGGCCTTCCTCCATACATGTCCCACCCATCAGGCATTTTGTTAGTGAAACAATGAAGTATATCAGAACATCTTCAAAATGGCTTTCCTTTATTATTAAATAACAGTTCAAAATATCTAAAAATAAGAGGCTAAAACCTCCAGACCAAAAAGTTTGAACTCCAGTGAACTGGAGTCTTTGCACTTTTAAAGAAATCAGTCATATTATAGATTACTTGGAGTCTATGGTTGTGAAGAAGTATCTTCAAGACTTTTTAAAAGGCTTAGTTTGAAGCATTTCATATATTTCCAGTGAGAGAAGTCTTCTTCCTCTAGCAAAACAGTGAGCAGCTTGTTCAGCAACAGAGAGATCCACGTGTAAAGTACACCACAAGCTGGACAGACTAGGAACAAGGAGATCCAGATTCAGATCCCTCCTCGGCCATGAAGCACACTAGATAACCTTGGACCAGTTGTTCACTGTCACTCTGATCTTCCTCACAGGGTTGTTGTGAGGATAAAATGGAGGAGGGATATGACAAAACAATTTACATTGCCCTGAGCTCCTTTGAAGAAGGGTGGGATGTAATAAAAATTATTGTAGAATTGTAATAATCATCCATGAAAATAAAGCTGAAAATCAGAATAAAATGGAATCCAAAGTCATGTATTTCAAATGGTGCTGTGCATGAGGTCCCCCACCATTGTAGCTGCCCAAATTGGTGTGTGTGATAGCGGTGAGCTAACTCCTGAATGCTGAGAGAGAGAGAGAGAACATATGTGTACAATTTGAAAAGGATGGATTTGTAAGCACATGCACATAACCCATCCTGGAAAGTGCCCGAGGAGATTATAGTTTTGCTTATTTAGTGCACCAGGTTTTGTGTATAGATGAAGTTGTGCTTAGTTATGTATGATACTAAATATGGACTAGCATGTGGATCCAAATGTACATCATAATGTGCATCCCATTAAGAGGAATGAAGAATGGGAGACATCCTGCTCAAAGGAATATTATGATGTGCATCCAGTCTGTGTTTTCCACACAAGTTAGCATGTCTAGTTACCACTTTTGTTTGCTTCAAGGGAAATATGAAATAATTGTCTGCAATAGGGGAAAGCAATATCTACATAGCAAATTGAACCTGGTGGATTATTGTGCCATCCCTAGTTTCAGCTGCCAGTCTGCTGGATGTACATTGAGTTGAGAGTTGTTGATATCTTGAAGGCAGCCATTTCCGAACAAGAATACTCGTATAATATGACCACTAACTGTAATTTAATGCCTGTCAAGTTCATGAAAATGATATGCAATTTTGGGGGGGTATTTCATATGTGTGTGTATGTGTGTGCACCTGGAAGTCATGGCGACCTCTGGTGACTGACCCCTACTGGGGTCCTGGAGGCTATTCTGAGAGGTGGCTGAATAAAGCCTGTCCCTGCCTCCCGCCTCTGGTATTTCAAGGAGGTCTCCCTTCCAAGTACTTGCCAGAGTTGACCCTGCTTGGCTTCTGAGATCTGGTGAGATCGGGCTTGCCTGGGCTATCCAGGTCAGGGCATGATATGCAAATTTTGTTAATTACATGCCAGCAAAGTAGGCAAAGAGTTGTGTCTGACTGGCTTGTGATGTACTTCTTATGTGGTTCTCTCTGCTGCTGAACAAGTTGCACACTCTTTTGCTAGAGGAAGAAGGCTTAACTCATTGGTAATATAATCCTGTGTGCTTTTAGGTGGTGAAGGGATTCCTGGCAGCAGCTTAAGCAGTACAGGAATTGGTGACTGCACTTGATTTTCTTTTATGTTGATTCTGAGATGTGTAGTCTTTACATCCTATTAAATTTTTGAAAGATAAACTGATGTGGGAATGATTTGCCAGGCCCAGTGACTCCTCTTTTTAAAACCTTGGCTCAGCTGAGTATCTTGGAAGAGAGTGGAGGGAATAAGATAAAAGTGCTTTCACTATGAGGTTAACTGATTTCAAATAGAAGGCTCTCTCAAGTTATTGCATTCTGTACAAAATAAATACATTTCGCATATGGTTAAGATTGATCAAAAAATATTCTGTATGCCAGTGATTACATTCCCATCTGTGATTAAGGGTTTCTGTCTGCATCTGGTTTTCACATTATATTTCTGTAACAAGAATCTTTTATATGGCAGAGTTCATTCTCTGTATTTTCTGTTAGCTGCAGCTTGAACTACTGCACGGATCACAGATTTACACATATGGCTTTAATTACTTCATACCATTGAGAAAAAGTAATATTTGTTTGGGAATGTATGTTTTTCACTATTTCCATGGTTATACAACAAGATGAGCTTTTGAAATGCCACTCTTTTGGAGAAATACAAATTGTTTCATGCATGCTCTTTGAAAATAAGGTATAGCTTTTGAGCAGATTTGTATGGTGCTTTCATTTGCAACAGTTAATGTATGAGAGAGCAAATACAATTTATTGCCTATTACTGACATAAGAATACTAACTATTGCTTTTTTAACCAGAGGCATGGTACAGGGAAATAAAAGGTAGAATTCATAAACCATTTTTTTAAAGTAGATGGATTTTGAATATATATATATATATATATATATATATATATATATATATATAACACTTTAGTAGGTTTTTTTGGTAGACAGAGAAAACAGACATGTGACACATATGAAAAATGCAGCTGAATGATTTACATTTAGGAATATAAGAGCTGACTTCAGTGGACTTTGGAAGGTATATGCTTAGGGTTACACTGTTAGCAAATTAGTAGCTGAATGGATATGTGTAGTTTGTGCGTAGCAGTCATGAGCAGTGTTCCCTCTAAGCTGAGTTAGTGTGAGCTAGCTCACAGTTTTTTAGCCTCCAGCTCACACATTTTTTCCTTAGCTCAGGAAGGATGGCTCCAGAACAAACTAATGTATGCAGTAGCCAAATCGCTCACTCACAACTTGAATGCCAGGAGCTCACAAAGTAGAATTTTTGCTCACAAGACTCCCCAGCTTAGAGGGAGCATTGGTCATGAGTATAGTAAAACCTAAGTGGTATAGAGATTGCATAACAAATTACTGCTGTAGATCAATTGATATTTAAAGATGATGTCAGCTTAACAGGGTGGCTGTGTCTACATTTTATAAAATGGATGGAGGAATTCCATTTCCTCTACAGGTCTTTGGCAGTTTTAAGAGATCTATGCCCAGTGCACAGTTTCCCACTTTACATATGTTTTGTGAAAAATGTTCTTTAACTTCTACCAAAGATATACAGGTATATCCTGAAAAGTTTTGTTTTGTATACAGTGATATTAATGTGAATAACCAATGTGGATACAATCCAAAGAGAATATATTTCTTTATAAGGTATTACACTGAAAAATGTGTACATTTGGATTCTTCCCTATCTCAGAGTTTCAGGGCATATTATATAATGTTCTGAAGACCCATTAATTTTTAAGTTTGTCTGTTTCTTGGCTGTCATCTCTGATCTAATTATCTCCATGGGAGGATAATAGTCCATTGATGTCTGGTGGGATGTATTTGGGTTGGATTTTTTTCAAGTGCTTGCAGTGGTCCCTTTATGTTTGTGCCTGTGTATGATTTGCTTGCAAATATATAGTGCACAGGTTCAAACTTAAATTGCCATTCTGCATGTAGCTGCATTTACCTAACCCCGAAAACTCATGCTATGTTATATAACTTTTAAAAGCATTGTAATATCTTGGGAATGTTGGCCACACATATCGTTGAAAGTTACTCTGTTCTTACAGTGCATGAATTATACCAGTAGACATAGCTAAGCAATTGTAAAGGTTTCAAAGGCGGAGGAAGTAAATTCTTAAATCGTTATAGGCTCCTAGAGATTTCACAGTCTGGGCAATAGCCCCTCTCTTACCATTCCACTCAGCAAAGTTTCTGAAGCCTTCCTCTGAAATGTAAGTGGCTCTTCTTCCAGAAAAAAGAACCATTTAAGTTGGAGGAGCCTTCAGACTTTGCTTAAAAAGTGGTAGGAGGCAGGCTTGTGAGTTTGTATAATATCAATGAGCAAAGTATGGTGAGGGCCATGTCAGTTGTGAGTAAGAATGCCACTTGTGAATTAAAAAACTGTTTCTCATGCCACAACTGAATAATACAAATATAGTTTTCTTTGATGGAATATATTGAAAACCTACTGGTTTTTGGCTATGGAATTGTATGGTTGCCAGCCTCCAGGTGGTGGCTGGAGATCTCCTGGGATTACAACGGATCTCCAGGCGACAGAGATCAGTTCACCTGGAGAAAATGGATGCTTTGGAGGGTGGACTCTATGGCATTATACCCTATTGATGTCTCTCCCATCCCCAAACCCTGCCCTCTTCAGGCTCCAACCCCCCAAATCTCCAGATATTTCCCAGCACAGAGCTGGCAACCCTATGGCAATGTCTCCTAAACTTCTGATAACTGAGGCCAATTTTTAATTAAATATCCAGTAGCAATGGATGGCCCCAGGGCACAGATCAAAATAACTCGGTGGAGCGGGGACCTAAGGCCTATGGCATGTGTTGAAGGTTAACGGAGTAATTCCCAGGTTTGTATACACATATGAATCCCTTAAAAAACAAGGCATGGGGAAGAAACAGTGATCACAATGATCCAATCTGAACTGGCACCAAACTTCTGTTGTAGCTTGGTGCTGAAAGTACCACTGTGCAAGCTTTCAAACCCAAGCCACTATTGATCACTTGACTGGCAGGAAGAGAGAATGGGAGTTTGTATTCTAGAAAATATTATAAAATAGTGTATCATATAAAATGAACAGAGAAATTCCACTGTAATAACAATATTATCCTACTTTATCCCTCTCTATAGAGGTCAGCTTGGGCTCACAAAAGTATTTAAATTGTTTTATCAATTTATTTCTCATGACATATCAATGTGCCTCTGCATGGAGTTTTATAATTACTGTACTGTGATGAATAAAAGATGTTGCATTCAATGAGATTACTTCAGAGTTAGTGGTCAGATGACTGCAGGTTTCTAGAGTTAACTCTGGATGCTTCCACATGGAGGATTTACTCTGCCCTGGCTCTCAAACTGAGTGTGGTTCTTCAAAGCATCCATATGACATCTTCTTTCTGGTTTGCCATGATCCTTCCCAAACCTGCTTTGCTCCAACTTTTCTGAAAAGATCAGAGTCAAAGCAATGTGAATGGGAAAGTATGGATTTCTGAATTTCCTGCCCTCATCTGGTGCCGTTTCTCCGGTATATCTTCTCACACCTGCTTTCTCCACCTTTCATCACTAAGGACTTTAAAAAAATCATAGTCATAACATTATAGTGATAATCCTATTACTGTTTTAAAAAAAAATAGGAGAAAGTACTAAGGTGGCAGCCGGGGAAGGGATGACAAGCATGATGGTATACTCCACTGTGGGGACTCCCTGTTGCCACTCTTAATGCCTCTGTTTTTGCAGCAGTAAGTGCACCATGTGGAACTGTCCCCATTTCACACTGCTACCCAAAATATTTGTTTCACTGAAATAGTGGAATTAAAGTTAATGAAGGTGTGCCACTCTAAAAAGTGCTGGGTTTTACATTCCCATGCTTGTAAGTGACCATTATCTCATACAGTTCTTCACTTCTGACATTTTTAAAATAATCCACAATATGAACTGATGTCCACCATCTTCTCTGAAGTGATTTATTAATGAATTTTTAGATCCTACAGGATGCAAAGGTACCCTTATGCTTCATGAACAGAACATTTCTTCTTTGAGCAAAAGGGCACCTTAGATCTGTTCTATTGTCTTTAGGATGGCAATAATTTCTGCTACTGTACAAAAAGGATTCGTATTGTCATGTAAATAGAGTGGCTTGGTGCTTCAAACTGGCTGTGATATGTGCGTTTTTGTTTTTGTTTTTTTTCCTTTTGTTTGTTGTCAATAGAAAAGATTGATCTCTGGGCTGGTGAACGTTATATCTGTCCCAGTCAGAAAAGGAGAGAGAAAATTAGCAGGACGATTGGTGGAGAATGATATCTGTCAAAAGAAACACTTGGAGAGCACTGAGTTTAGTAATAGGTGACTGCCGGAAAAAAGGGAACTTTGAATTTTGCCAAGGTAAGGAACAGATTTGTAATTAATGTACCTTATTTGACAAAAGAAATGACTAATTGTGCGTTGTCCTTTTAAAACTGTGCTTTAAACCTGTTTCTTGTTATTCCATGTGCTACCTGGTTCCTTTGAATAATTTGAAATGATACTTTTAAATGTTAGACTGTATGCGTGATAGATTTTTTTTTTTAAAGCAAGGGTATATTTACATTTCCTCAAAGGGTGAGTGGAACAGGAACCCCCCCCCCCCCCCCGAGCTGCCATGCAGGTATACTTAAGATATATGGTGTGTCTGTACCATAGTTCCATCTATTTGGGCTTGATCTCTGTGAATTTTACATATATCTTCCTGATTTGGAGAGATAACAACCAAATCAGTGGGGTAATTGTTGAGGTGTATAATCATATATTGAAATCTGTCTACATAGACCCAGTACCAACATTACAACCAATTTGGGTAAAGACACCAAAGTGCACAGTATGATGGGGGTGGGTTGGAGTGAGAGGGCATAATTTTGCTCCCAACACAGGCAGGACGGGATCTGGCCACTTCCTTCCTCAAATGACTCCACTGGAGGAAGATTTAGCAGAAGTGATAGGGTACATCATGGTGAAAGAAGACATTGATCCAACCTACTGATTCTGTGTACTTTGAGGGTGCATAAGAATGGCTCTTAATAATTTATTAAGAAATGGGACCACTGGAACTAATGGGAACATGGAAAATTAAGTGTTTTAAAGACATCTGCCTATGTCACAGTGCTTTTAAAGTTCTGTCCCATTCTAACATTGTTACCGGGGGGGGGGGGGGGCAGCAGGGCAGTTCCTGACATTATTACAAGTGTGGCTTTATCAATGATACCAAATGTTTATGTAGAAAAGCCCATATAGATTTTAAACCAATGTTTTAATCCATACTGAATGCAGGTAGGGGGAGGATGTGGCTCAGTAGTAGAGCATCTGTTTTGCATGTAGAATGCCTTAGGTTCAATCTCCTGCATCTCCACTTAAAAGGATCGGGTAGGTGGTGATGTGAAAGATCACTGCCTGAGACCCTAGAAAGCTGCTGCCAGTCAGAGTAGAGAAGACTGATCTTGATAAGCCAATGGTTGGACTCAGTATAAAGCGACTTCATGTGTCCATAAAGTACAAAGAATATGAAGTGCATCCATTAGAGATGAAAGCCCTGATAGATCTGAAGATATTGGAGGCAATCCATGAAAAACTCTAGCTATTTCCTGTCATTCTGTTCTCTCCTAGCTATGAATGCTTTATTTTCTCATAATTCTGCCCAAAGGAAGGGGTGAGTCATTTTTCATGCATCCCTACATATGTCCATTCCGTATGGGAACTTTGAGAATGGTGGCCTTTGCCATCTGGTACAACCCTTTGTATTTCAGGACTCAACCTGCTGTAAGAGAGCATAGTCAAGTCAATCTTAAGCACATTAACACTCACTGATTTAAATGAAGGACTCAGACACATGCTTAGCTTTCTTCTGCTTTGTATACAATTGTATACATTATTCATGAAATCAGTGTGATATATAAAAAAGTAGCTTTTATTGAATCATGTCCACAGTTAAGTTCCAGGAAGATTAATAAAACTAAAACCCTAAAGAAAACTAGACCCCTAAAGAAAGCTGCTTCTAAGTAAGTACATGCATTTAGCATCTAGGTTTGTGAGTTTGGTGACTTGTCAAGCAAATTGAGAGACACTGCTATAATGTGACTTCAGGAGCCTGATAGGTGCTCTTCAAAGCCATGCCATATGGAAACAGTGTATGTAGAAGCCTTCTTCTAGGTTTAGCTTAACTGGTATATTTCCTTCCTTTCAGTTTTTAAAGTTTTTAAAGAAGTTGCCCTTTCAAATGGTGTTATTGTGGCTTTCATCAGCTTGCCAATGAAAAACAGGGATGACTGGGCTGAAATATCAGTGTTTCCATCACTATGTTCCCCTAATATATCTGTAGCTACACTAAATAAAGGTGATCCATAGATCATGAAAACTTTTTTCCTTCCCATTAGCAAACCCAGGTTTGCCAAAGATAATGTAGTAAGGCGATAAAGCCTACTGAACAGTCAAAAGAAAAGGTGACCACAGTCACTTTTGGGACCAGGGGTTGCTCGTGTTAGTTAGTTGGCTTCCAGATATACTTGTCTAAAAATGATAACTAGCACACGGAAGGGCTTTATACTGAGGTCTGTTAAAGTTAGTATTGCCTGCTTACTGGCAACATCTGTCTATAGTCTAAGACACAGGTCTTTCACATAATGCATTCTTGATTCTTGTAATGGCAGATGCTGGAGTTTGAACCTGTTACTTTCTGCATAGAAAGCTGATGCTCTGCCCTTGAGCCATGGCAGCTCCCCTCAACACCTCATCCAACTTGAGTTTGGGGAAGGGGAATGAAATTCTGTATTGGACATACTAGTAGTAGTACTTTGATAATAGCATTATTCCAGTCTAAGCCTGTTGATTTTAAGGGTTTAGTCTGCAGTAGCTCTGCATACTATTGCACTGTGAGAGTTCCAAGTGCTTAGGGTTGTCAGCCTCCAGGTGGGGCCTGGGGATATCCACTTTTACAACTGACAGAGTTCAGCTCCCCTGGAGAAAATGGCTGCTTTGAATGGGTGGACTCTATGGCACTGTACCTTGCTGAGGCCCCTCCCCTCCCCTCCCCAAACCCCACCCTCTCCTGGATCCATCCCCAAAGTCTCCAGGTATTTTCCAACCTAGATCTGGGAACCCTACAAGTGCTTCACACATATTATTTCAGTAATCCTTACAACAGGACTTGACAGATTTTCTTTGGCTGTAGGAGCCAGCCCCAAAATTAAGGAGCCCAGATTCGAATCCCTTTTTCCTCTGTCATATTAAACAAGTTGAATGTCAGGAGGTCAGGCCCTACTCTAAGAGGTAAAACCATCAATTAGTTGTGAAATGCAGGGCTTTACTGTAGTTGGCCCAAGGCTCTAGAATGCCTTCCTGAATAAGGTGCAGAGTTCCTTCTTCCCTTCACATGGGATGTATGTGGGAATGTTTCCCTGAAGAGGCATAGCCGAGGAAAAGCTTGAAAACTTTCTCACAGCCCCCTACAAGAACTAAGCCCAAGCCACATTTTTCCTCAGTTTTGCCTCACTTCTACATTCTCTCCCCTCTCTTTGTCATCTTCCTTGTCTCAAATTTTAGATTGTAATCTCCTTGGGGCAGGGACTTGGTTTCTTGTGCTCTGCAAAGCATCGTGTGCATTGACAGTTCTGTGTAATTAAAACCACATCACTTGATTTAGCCAAATGTAAACAAACTGGGATAGCTATTTTAAATCTGTGTCAACAAAAACTCTGTGGCATCTATAATACATGTATTGCAGCATAAGCTTTTGCAAACTCAAGCCTTTTTTATTTAAATAAATGTAAGGCAGGCCAACTGCTACCACTGTACTGCTATGTAACGAGAATGGAAGTAAAGGTAGAAAAATGTGCAATAATTATTCTTTTTTCAACACAAGCACTCCTTTTCGGGGGGAGGGTTAAATAGATTGCCCAGGCTAGCTCGATCTCATCAGAACTTGGAAGCTAAGCGGGGTCATCCCTGGTTAGTATTTGGATGAAAGGCTACCAAGGAAGTCCAGGGTTGCTACACAGAGGCAAACAGTGGTAAATCACCTCTGAATGTTTCTTGCCTTAAAAACCCTATGGTGTCTACATGAGTTGGCTGCAACATGACAACACTTTCTACCACCAAATGGAAATAGATTTCACCCAGGATATCCCACTTCAGTAAATCTGGATCATAAACTTGTATATATAATCAGTACTCCAAGCCTAAATATAAAACCACTCATGAGCATCTCTGTTATTTGTGCTCTGAATTACTTCAATATAATTGAAAGCTGGCTTAAAGACTGAAAGACTTGTTGCTTCCTCTCCAGACCAGATTTCTCTATCTCCTCCTACCCTTGGGGGAAGAGTATCTTACCTTTTCCCACCCTATCAAATGCAGCCACTTTCTTGACCTTAGCTTTCTCCCATGCGCAGGAGACAAAGCAGAAGTTCCCAGTAAAGGCAAAAGTTGTCCTCTTGTGTGGTGGTGGTATTGCTAAGTATGCTAGGAGAATGAGTGAGGAGATTGAGCTGTTTTTGCAGAAGAACTCACATCCTAGCAGCAAATTAGCTCTGTTTTAGTAAGATTGCCACTTCCAGATTGTGAAATTTGGGGGGTGGAGCCTAGGGATGGAAGAGTTTGGGGAGGGACCTCGGCAGGATATAGTGCCCTAGAGTCTACCCTCCAAAACAGCTGTTTGTTCCAGGGGAACTGATTTATGTAGTTTGGAGATCAGTTGTAATTCTGGGAGATCCCCGTGTCCCACCTGGGGGTTGGCAACCATAGCTAAAAGTTTTGCAGGGCATTCCTTTTAAGGGCTGACTATCCCTTTCCTCCTCCATCTTTTAAACTCTGTAACAGAATTTAAAGGGTGAGGGCCAGAGGAGCTCTAAGCTCCACAAACACCTTTCATGTTGCAATGGCTACCTGATGCCTGAAGTTGTTGAGGCCTGCTTTACAACAACCCACATGCTGTTGTTATTGTGTGAAGGGGAACTGAGAAAGATAGCCAGTGGCTGTCTCATGGCAGAAATAAAATGTGAAACCTGGAACTCCCTTGTTGAAAGCTTAGCCTCTTAACCTTTCCTCTTCTCTTTTATAAGGTAGCTTGTTTTGTTCCACACTGAAATGGGGTTGGGCATCAGTAAGGTGTTCCCTCCCCCCCAGCCTCACAATAACTCAGCTGCTAGGGCTTCCTTACAACACAATGGCAGAAATGGATGTTACATAGAACATACAGCTGCCACTGAAAACTGAAGCTCTGTGTCAAGTTTCCATCATGCACACTGTAACTGGCACCTGATGTATAGTTCCCTGTCCCTCCACCGTGTCATTAATTGCTGCTGGTGGGGTTGGGAAATGTACATTGTAATGATGATAATACATGGTATAAGTTGAACTAATTATACAGGTGAGTGGAGGGCAGGATTCCTGGTGGTTCCTAGCCCGAGAGAGATCCAGCTGTCCTCAACCAGGGACTTTTTCAGCCCTGGCCCCCAACTGTTGGAAATCTCTGCCGGAAAATATAGGTGCCTTGCGGGAGCTACTACCTTTCCACAGGATTTGTAAGGCAGAGACAGTCCGCCAGGATTTTAGTTGAGGCCAGTGACGGGACAGCAACTAATCTGGCACTCTCATACCTCCCACTTCCCCTCACCTATTCCCTTAGGAGGCTATGGTTAAGCTGCAATTTTTTTCAGTTGTTTCCCACCATTTGGAACAGACTGTTTTTTATCTGTTGATTTGTATAGTATTTTATTATGGTTTTAACTTCATCTAAATTGTCTGTTGTAAACTGCTCCCACAGGGAAGGGTGGTCTAAAAGTCTCAATTAATAATAAATAAATAAATTTGGGGGGCACTAGCTCCACAGTCTTTGTTGGTCCTGCCAAACAACGAATTGTCCTGTCCATAAAATACATAAAAAGCAATCTGTATGTGTGTAATTTACAGAGAGAGAGAGAGAACAACATTCCTGACATGTAAAAGTCTTCCGCCCCTTAACCCATTTTTCTAAAGGGCATCCTAAGTACTTTTCTGTGCCACATATGCAGTGCAGATTGTAATTAGTGACACACTCACACAGCAACTGTGAACCTGGTAGTACAGAGGTAGAATTACAGTGATTCTCATTAATATGGCAGCTGTGAAAAAATGGTAGTACATTTTCAGAAAGGCTTCCAGCTATATCTGTATTTGGCTCAATTCTTCATTGTTTCTTCATGTGATTGTGCATATATAAGAAGTCTCATTCGTGTGTAAGGGGAATTCACTATGTTCACTGTCCATAAGAATCTGTGAACTATGTGGAAAGAAAAGCCCTGGTCCCCGTGGCTATTGGAATCAAATCTGGCCTAATTTGTTTTCTACTCTTTCATTTTTTAAAAAAATGCAAATTCCTAGATGTCTTCTTTTAAGCCTCTGCCTGACAGAAGAAGTAATAATCATTTTTCTTGCCTAACTCATAAATTACAACTTGTGTAGAAGTCCCTTTTGCCTAAGAGAAGTGGAACAATATTTTGGAATGTTACCTTTCCTATATTCAGATTATCTTCTGCTCATGTCAGATACAGATGTAGCATGTTGTCACTGTGTGTTCAGTGACAACATGCTACATCTGTATCTGACACGATACAGTATGTGGTTGATATTAATGAAAGATAAAAATTGATGACAAAAATGAACACTGTTAGTTTACTTCACACACCAAAATGTTTGGCCAGCTCATATGCCACCACTAAATTCTTCTTTATACCATTAGTTTTAGAGAGAAAGATTTGCAGTCTGCTCCTGTGCATCTTTATTCTGAAGCTAAGTTCAGTGGTACTTCTAGCTAAATGCAGAAGATTGCATTCTTAAGCATGTGCTTAACTTTCCCACTGAAATCAGTGGAACTGAGAAGAGCTTAACTTTGGCAGACTTGTGCCGTTTCCCACCCACACCCCAATCTATGAAACCGTGTCATATGTGTTAGCAGCCCATACTTCATTGTGGATTCATGTGGAAAGCCATAACAAGTTGTTTTGTATAGATGGTCAGATCACAGAAGAGGAGTGTTCTCATCTACATCTTCTTTCTCACTCCAGTCCTCTTGCTTTTTGTCTGCGAAAGGTTCCTGGACTCCCAAGCAAGGCCTTTTAAAAGGTCATAGGATGCTGCTGGGGAAAGGGCATCCATAGGAAAGGGCATCTTTCTCTCAATCCCCATAGAATATAGCATAATGTCTGAAAATCACTCTGTTAACAAGGGGTCAGATCTGCTGTTCTAATGGTGAAGCCTTTCTTCAGCACAAGTAGCCTTACTTTGACATGGACTTTTATGGAGCTGAGACCATGTTGTCAGATCCTCAGTTGGTAAGAGGGTGTTTGTTGGTAAGAAGTCACTCATATACATTGAGGAAAGAAAAAAATGTGAACAAGAAATTGTAAAAGGTCCACAATATTTTTCAGCATAGCTTGGATGTCTATTGATAAAAACAGCATTACCCAACCACAACAACTGTGACTGGCTGCTGATAATACTTTTTCTTGTGATGTTTAAATGTATATTTAGAGGTGGTCAGTCACATTTTTAAATGAGAAAGATACTTTCCATCTTGAGTGAGTGCAAATTCAATAGAATGAGATTAGGAGAACTTTTCAGTCTCCCTTTGCATCTCATGGCATTCTAAATCTTCTGTTTGCAGTCATTTTTCTCTGCACCCGTGTATATACCTACCAACTGAAGGTAAATGTCATGCATCTGACCAAGTGGGCACTGTGTTTTAATTGGTCACAGGACACTTTTGTTGCTTTAGTTAGAGTAGGCTAACGGACTGGTCCTGAGTAAGAATTCCTGCTGACTGTACATGATCGATCAATTTACAGGTTACATTTCTTCACTATCTGGGGCTGTCTGGGCGAAGAAAAACTGTCTGTGCCCATAATAGCTCTTGTTTGTTTATTTCACTTTCATGTCTTTGAAATTCAGAGCCCAGAGAGTTTCCTATTAATGCACTGAGCAGATTCAGATTAGCTTAGCTTTAAAAACAGAACACATCAGGGGCAGTTCTCTGATTAAATGCTGTAAGAATGTATAAAAAATGAGCAGCTCTGTTTTGATTTTTGTACACAAGGCTGTACACATTTCTCTGTGTAAGTCAGGCTGGAACAATTGAGAGAGGAGGCTGTTCTATTCAGCTTCCTGTTCTAACCTATAAGAAAAAGCTGGGCAGGAGTTCAGCTTTAAAATAACAATCAAAATACTACCAGAGTGCTATGTAACATGTGAAATAGTTTGAAGAAGAGATACATTCTGTTTGGGTAGCAACAGTATTTAAATAGAAGGCGAAAGAGGAGGAGCCAAAAAAGATTAGAACTGGGTGTTTTTTTTTTACTTACTGTCTGTTATTCTGGGGTAAGACCCTGGGAACTTACTCTGAACTTGTATTTTTTTAAAGGTTAAAGTGAGTTAAAAGATGAACAATCTTTTATACACTTTCCCTTTGTGTGTGTCTCTTAGCCAGGTCATATTACATATAGCAAGATTCTTCGTCATGGTGGAATTCTGTTCCTTAGAATAGCATAGTAACCCATGAAAGATCCAGGAAAATCAGTAAAACCATGTGACTGAAACACTCTGAAATGTTTTCATGTAGGGTAAAGGGATTGTGGGATATAGGGCTGCCAAGTCCCCCGGTAGAGCGGGGGAAACACCAATTTTTAAAGCTTTCCCCCGCTTTTCCAAAATTGGCCACCGGGGGGACAAAATGGCTGCCAGCAGGGGAACCTCGGAGCCTGCCCTGCTGGCCTCTTGAACTTCTTAAAAGGGAAATTTCCCCTTTAAGAGCTGAGCCAGCTAGAGAGCCCCGCCCAGAGATTAAGGAGGGACTAAGCTCTTTCTACTGCGTGCAAGGTTGCTGCTGAGTAAACTGCTCGGGTAAGCTGGGGTCTGCGAGCTCTTTTCCTTCTCTGTCTCTCCCCCTCCCCCTCTTTCTTTTTGCTGTCTGTCTGTCCACTGTGGTTTTGTCAAAGGAATAAACTGTCACTTCCAGAGAGGTAAACATCACAAGGAGAGGTTGCCTGTAGAAGGTCTGGGAGTGGGATTGTTTAAAATGTCTTGTCGTGGCTGCTTGGGTCCCACCAATCCTCATTTCCCTTCTGCAAATAAAAGTTGGGATTCCTCATTTTTATGCCAATTTTCTGTTTCTTTCAACCGTGTCCCCCCCTCCGGCAGTAAAAATCTGCATTTTTAAAAGCATTTGTACATCAAGTAACCGGTATTTTAAATTAGGGATGGATCCAACTAGCTTTTCTGCTGGCGAAAAGGGGAGGACAAAGGTCCTCTTTAGCCACCAAAAAGCCTATGCTTGGGGGGGGGGGGAGAAGTTATGGGACTTACATGGACAACAGCTGGGTGAAACAAGGGCCAGAAATAAAGCCTGGGAATTGGGCAAGAGTAAGTGAAAAAGCTGTCTGTCTGTCTCTCTCTCTCTGTCCCCATCCAGCAGAGGTCTATCAGTGGCTATTATAGCCACAAGGTCTAAATGGAACCCTTTGTCTGGGGCAGTGATGCTCTGAATTCTTGGTGCTTGGGGGGCAACAGTGGGAGGGCTTCTGGAGTTCTGGCCCCGCTGCTGGACCTCCTGAGGGCACCTGGTATTTTTGGCCACTGTTGTGACACAGAGTGTTGTACTGGATGGGCTGTACTGGATGGGCCGATCCACTGTGGCTTCTCTCCTGTTCTTATGATATGAAAATCATATTTAGCACTTGTGTAGCACTTAGTGCTTCATATTCTGCCGAGATGAGGAAGGATTCAGTAGGGCCGTTGCTCAGTGATAGAGCATCTGCTTGACATGCAGGAGGTATCAGCCTCTTCAGCTAAAAAAGGATCAGGTAATAGGTGACATTAAAGATCTCAGCCTGAGACCCTGGAGAGCCACTACCAGTCTGAGTAGTCAGTACTGACCTTGATGGACCAATGGCCTGATTCAGTATTAGGAAACTTCATGAGTTCATGTGGAAGCATGTGGAAGCAACATCACAGGATGTGACTTCACAAAATGATGTCACTTCCTTTCTCCTGGCTCCACCCCCAAAGTCTCCTGGCTCCACCCCCAAAGTCCCCAGATATTTCCCAAGTTGGACTTGGCAGCCCTAGTGGGATAACAGCCTGAGAAGGTTCCTTCTCATGTTACCTCAGTGTCATTAGAAGCCTCTTCTCCATGCCAAGATCTGAGTCTGCTTAGGTAAGTGAGTAGAAACCACATAGGCATAGCCAACGGTGTTGTTCTGTCAACCTCAGCATTGCCGTCTTCCATTGCTGAGTACTGAATAGGATTTAGTCTACACTTGGTGGTACAGATGAATGAGATTGGCCCCAGTGCAATCAGTAGCACTGTGAGATTTTGCCATGGAGCAGTGGCTTCCATGCAGTTGAGGTAACTTGTACATTGTTTCTGAGTCCTGGTTGTTGTGTCTGAAGCTATGTGTTGTTGTTTTTGTTGTGTGACTGCAGTGGTTTATGAACCATAGTCTGAAAAGCCTAGTGTTTTAGGGCACAAATAAATCACTATTTTTAGAGAGAGTTTATTAAAAAGTGAAAGAGAATTTTTCCCCTTGCTCTACTTTTGTTTACTCACAGATAACTGTGTCTTATGGTCAGATCTGAACTCCCTTCAGAGCCTGAGATATCCAACTGTTGGTGGAGATGCCATACTCTAATGACAGACCTATTATTTACATGGTTATTTGCCCTGTGATAAAATGTAGAAAAGGCCCAAACTCCTAATTATTTAGGTGCAGATCTCTATCTGCGTTGGGTCTGATTTGTTGCAAATGTATAAGCCTATCTGTGCACATTTGTGTCTTCCTGCTGAATTTTATGTTGAGGGCAGGATAGCAGGTGTGATTACTTTCCTGTCTCTGTGCATACACCATACATGCTTTTGTATGCTTATGTTGCACATTACTGGTGAGAGGCATTCTTCTACTGTGCAAACATGCAAAAGAATGAGCCAGCCAGTCAGATGTTTGAACCACTGCTGAGGTGGCTAATATAGTTATCACATTACCACGTGTAGCACATGAGAGCATATTAAACAATAGGAACTTCTTCACTCAAAGAGTGATTAACATGTGGAATTCACTGCCACAGGAGGTGGTGGCGGCTACAAGCATGGACAGCTTCAAGAAAAAAATTAGATAAACATATGGAGCAGAGGTCCATCAGTGGCTATTAGCCACAAAGTATAGATAGGAACTCTCAGTCTGGGGCAAGTGATGCACAATATTCTTGGTGCTTGAGGCAGGGGGCAACAGGCTTCTAGTGTCCTGGCCCCACTGCTGGACCTCCTTGAAGGCACTTGGTGTTTTTGGTCACTGTGTGACAGAGTGTTGTACTGGATGGGCCACTGGCCTGATCCAACAGTGGCTTCTCTTATGTTCTTATGTCATTAGACCACATAAAAACTAGAATTAAAAATACTGTTGCCAATAAATGAGAAGATACAAGGCACCTTTATATTTTAAAATGAATATCTTTATTAATTCAGCCTCAAATTTCCCTTCTGAGGGAGATTTATGTGACTGTATGTGTGTTTTCTTCTTGGTGAATGTACTAAGGGTCTGATAACATTAATGGGCTTTGCCTCACACAGAGTTCTGAGTATATTGTACCACTGCTCACTGATCCCAGGTCAGTGTGATGCGTGAAATCAATTTATTTGAATCTCTTTGCCTCTATAGGAATTTGGCGGCATGCCAGTTGTTTTCATTTAATGTTCTTTGTGTTGAACACGGACAAGCAGGCATGCTTTTGTACTCTGTCTCTCCCTCGTTTTTCAGTCCCTGTTCCATTCAGCAGATTCCTGAGATGAAGCAAGACTATGTTACCTTTTAAAATATTTTTAAAAGCTGTATCTCATTTCAGATAGTGTTTTAAGCAGTAGGAAATTAGGTCAATTGCAGAGCTGTCTTTGTGTATTCTTTCACTTCGCTTGCCAGTCATATGTTGTGCATCAAACAATTTGAAAGTTGTTAGCTTTGTGGGCGAGGGTAAATCTGATTTTTAAAAATCTTGAGAAGGGAGACAGAGACAGAACAAAGAAAGTGAAGCCTCTAAAATATCTTTGTAGTGCATAGCTGACCCTCATCTAGTATCTCTGAAGCATCTAAGCTAATGATGCTTGTAATATCAGCATCATGTTAGTTTTACAATAGGAATCATTTCACTCAGGCTGTATTTTGTAAAAGCTGGAAACTGTACTGTGTTGCTACAAGATTATTTACTCTCTTTACCTTTGTTACCGTATCTATAATGTACCCAAATTGTTTCAGTGGCTATTAAGCCTATGTAGAAAAAGAGCAATAATCCTCCCCCCCCCCCTTTGCAAAGGCTTCTTTTTACAGAGTGCAAGTAATTTTATTTAAGCTAAGTAAAGAGACTACTTCAGGATGCCTTATTGCCTTAGCCCCCCCCCCCCCCCCCCCAAGAAAGAGAGGGAGTCTGAGGGGGGAGAGTTCTGTTGATGCTCCAGGCAGTTCTTGCGGAAGTTGATATGCAGAATCTTGGAGCCATACCATCAGGGTCAGGCTCAGCCACACCAGCCCCTGCTTCCTTATTTAATTACCTGAAGAGCAAAACATCCAAGTTGAAAGTGTGTGAAAACTCAGTATCTTGAACAGCAGTTTGCCGCTCTGACATCCTGCAAAGTCAACCCCGTCTGTCCACAAGCGTCAGGGCTGGTTCCTGACAGCCGGCTATCTCTGCCGGGCCTGGGTTCCTTTCATTCAGGAGGTATTGTGTAAAAGAGGGCTTGGTCAGGAATGTGAGGTTCCTGCCGGTGCTGTTCTCCCAGTCATGACAGCATTGGCAGAAAGGCTTGATTTTTTTTTAATCCCCCTTCAAAACAAAACAAAAATTCTGGGCTCTTTTCTTTCCCGTTATAATTCTGGCATTGGTGTATGACTAATATTCACAACCACACTAACTGGTTTGCTTCTGGATCTGAAGCTGCCGCTTTTGCTCCAATGGATCCTATGGCTGTTTTTTTTAATTCTGTATACAAATAACGTTTGAAAAAAGCCATTTGTTGGGGCCTTGTTAAAGTAAAGCTTATAATCAAGCCACTGAGTCAACAATACTGATCTTGATGGACCGATGGTCTGAATAAGGCAGTTTCATGTGTTCATTCCTTATCTAGAAACTGAATTCTTTATGTCAATGGACACTTCTGATGTCCCCCTGGGCTCAGGGATGATAGGAAACCATTTCTTGAAACAGGGAGATGGGATGCCTTCTGGATAAATAGCAGTAATTAGGCATAATTAGGCAATGAGGCTGCAAACGTGGGGAGAGCGGCCTAGAAATTAAATAAATAAATAAATAAACAAGCCCCTAGCAGTTTTTGGATTTTCAGAGGACATTTAAGTTAGAGCCATGGAATTTCCAAGAAAAGACTACAATTTATTTATTTATTTGGGAACACATTTATATTGCACCTTTCAACGTCAATGTAACAGTCAAAATAATTAACATTAGACAATTTTTACAAATATAAAAAAGTTAAAAACTCAATAATAATAATAAAAAACATTGCAGCGATAAAACAGTGTATAAACCTGTAACCAAACAAAATAAAAACCAAACTGTTCTACAAAATAAAACTGGCCTCACCTCTCCAGATACTTTCCAGAATAAAAGAAAAACCTCCACAAAATGTCAGAACGCCATGAGTAAGGGGACATGAGGGCTTTTTGGAGAGAATTCCAAAGCCAAGGTCCCTCCACATGTTTACCAGTATTTCCTCAGCCAACATACGGATGCAGTGGAAGGGTCCTCAGCAGATCTTATATCGTGGGTCATTTCATAGGAGCAGAGGCAGTCTTTCATATACCCTGTTTGTATGTCATTTAAGGCTTTAAAAGTTATCACTAACACTTTGGATTGGGCCCAAACAAAAACAGCTAGCTAGTAAAGTGTTGGGAGTTATATGCTTCCCACAATGAATCCCATTAAGACCCTTGTCATCATTTCTGAATCAAAGTTTCTTGCCAATCTTTAAAGACATCCTAACTCATGACCGTGTTTTAAAAAATATGTAACTGGTCAGATCTGTTCTTTCCAGGAATGGCTGCTGCCTGTGAACTTGACTAAGTTAGGAAAAACCACTCTGGTCTACTGATCCAGTGGCACAGATGAACACATAAAGCTCCTTATACTGAATCTGACCCTTGGTCCATCAAATTCTTTATTATCTACTCAGACTAGCAGTAGCTCTCCAGTGTTTCAGGCAGAGGTCTTTCATATCTCATAGTGCCAAATCTTTTAGCTGGGGGGGGGGGGTGTTGAACTTGAGATCTTCTGCATGTCAAGCAGATGCTCCACCACTGAGCCATGGTTTCTCCCCAAAGCCAAATGGCCTAAAGCCAGGAACAATAAAAAGCTTCAACCTTGATCCTTAAAGGAAAGTATAATCCCATTTAGTTATATACCCAATGCCAGATTAGCATATTCTTGATCCACACTGCTACTATCTTGTCTGGATAAAGTTTCGCTTTGTTTGCCTATATCCAGCCCTTTATTCAGAGATACAGAATTTCCATAGTTTCTTTAGAAACAGATGAATAGGAGGTAAAATAAGCATCTTCCACATACCTCTGATGTAAAATTTCTGAAAGTCTTCTCTTTGCTATTCCATGTAGATGTTAAATAGCATGGGAGAGAGGATGAAATTGCTCCTGGGCCAGATGGGGACCAGTACCAAGAAGATAATGTATCTATTTATTTCTTCAACCCCATTCCTATTATTGGCTCCATGATGACTTTTTCATTACCACTATGCCCAATTATGCTGCCTGATATTACAGTGCAACAGCAGGGCAAAGTTGGCTTAGCAATATAAGCTTTTGGTATCAAAGTGTCTGAAGTGGATGCCATGAAGATCCAATATAATAATAAATACCAGGGGATTCCTGATAATATCTACCTGTTGAAGTGAAAAGGGGTGCTATGTGGATACATATTAATTGCATATTCTGAATAGTGAAAAAGTAATAAAAATGTATTTCTGATTAAGATATAGACCACATGGTTATCTGCCCCAGGTTCAGTGCTGTTGGGAAGTAGGTTCCCCCCCCCCCCGCTTCCCTACAGCATCGTGGTGCGTTGTTGTACATGCTGGGTTTCCCCCCTTTTTTTACAATGACTGAAAAAGACCCAGTGGCCAGGAGAGGTGCTGCTGGGACAGGGAAAATGCATGGAAGCTGGCCCTGTTGCATGTGAGCTATATGGAAAGCTGCATCAGCAAAGATGAAACCACACAAGCCTGTCCTGATGTGGAAACCACCCTAATCTCCTTAATCCACATTGTGATCAACATGAAGAATGTGTGTTCTTAATGAAAGCAGAAATTGCTATTCCTTTGATCTATTAACAGAATCTGTGTGGCTGTGGAAGAGTAAGAAAAGACCTGTTCCCACTTTGGTGGAATTCCATGACATTTTTGCTTTGTGGTAGGTGGATAGGGTCGCTCGGTCCAATCTTTGCTCCAGTGGGGGAGGGACTTTCCAGGAGTGGGAAGGAGTGTCAGGATGTGCATACATAAACAGGAAATGACTTAGGCACGTCAGGGATGTCGGGGGCGATGCTCTGGTTTTTGGACAAAACTCTATGGTGGAATTTGCTTCAAATCATAGAGTTTTGACCCCAAACCAGAGTGTCATCCCCAACATGCCTACGTCACTTCCGGTTTTCATAGGCATGTCATGATGATTTCCGGGTTCCTGCCAGTAATAGGATGGGGGGGGGGAGTGCCCTAAAGCAGGAGACCCCCACCTACACTGGGCAGTCTGGCAACCCATGTAATGGTTCCAGTTACAGAGCTGGACGTTGGTTAACTCTGGCCCCTTTAAATGTCTTCAAAAATCTTATCTGAAAATCAGGTAAACAAACAGCCTGGTCAGAGGCCACAAACAGTTTGCTTAACTACTTAGAACCAGCACATGAAATTTTCTGGCCCATTTGAGACACTAGTGTTATTTTGGTGGTGTGAGAATCATTACAAGTAGCAACACAAGTAGCCCAGGACCATAAGAAAGCTTCTCCTCTCACCTGTGTCAAGACTTAGCACTGGTGTTGGGAGAAGCCATAACATGGGCTCTGCCCCTGCTATATCAGTTTCTTTTGTTACCTGCCATCACAGGGGGCAACAGTGGTGGTTCAGCTCCTGTGCTGCTATGGAGATGTAAGAATGTACCCTAAATGGCTTATACAGTAAATGGCCATCTGATTCCACTTTTCAGCAACAGCTGTCAAGCTGCTCTTCCTTCCTTAAAACAATAACTATATGAGTCCATAAGTATGGGGGGGGGGGCAAGAGCCATTTCTTTCCTCTCTCTCTTTTATTTTTCAGTTTATAATTATATGTATAATCCTTGATGCCTAGGATTGTTGCTAGAATAATTTAAAGGCATAAATCTTTTTTTAAAAAAAAAATTAGCATGACACTAATATAGAGATACGGGATAAATCCAAGTAGCCAAAATATCTGAGTAGTGCTAAACTAGGAATCAATAACAGGTTTTACAAAGGAAGGGGGAAAGAAGCTGGTGGGGAGGGGAAGAGTTGTATAGAAACCCCTTCCCCGCAGAAACAAGGATATGAATTTATGCTGAGAGAATTCTGTACAGTTGCATATTTGCTCCACCTGGTGGATCTTGTGAAAAGTGTCTTAATCCTTAATGATTAGAGAACACCAATAATTCAAACTAAAGTGTTTTTTAAAATTCATATTAATGATAATATTAAAAAAGGCAGATTTTTGTAACCCCCAAAACCCAGAATCAGAGAGTTTTGCTTACCCATGCTTGTTCATTACATTAATCTTTATGGGAGCATAGCATTTCAAACCAATTAACGATAACAGTTTACCCTCAGTCTCATCTAAAGATTAACAGTTAAATCATTTAAATGTATGGCTTTTGAGGTTACACACAATCACTGGAAGTTGCAGCCCCCCTTTGCAAACAGACAGTAATTAATGAGCCTTTCTGATAAGCAGAGCAGTTAAAAGAGTTGGTTGCTACACGGAGGTTTTTCTGCAGTGCACTGGCATAAAAATCTGTGTGTCATTAACTTAGCTTACAAACATTGTTTTCTTTGGAATTCTTTAGGACTTTGTTATGCTTTGATCGTCTCATTGTTCTCCTAAGGTTATTCTGCCCCCCACCACCCCATTTTCTAATGGCTCCCTAACAGAAGGTGAGGTTTAGAAAACAGTATCTCCATATGCAAGGGATTTTGAGACCTTTTTTTATTGTCTTTAAAAATGTCATTCACAGCCCTCATTAGCATTTATTGTTGCAAGTGTATAAGCAGAAAATGTGAAATTGGTATGTCATGAATAGCTCCACTGAGCTCTGGAGCCCTGAAATGTTGCCTGCAGTGTGGTGTGGGGCAGTCATTGAGAGAAAGCTGTCCAGATGGCTGCCAGCACAGAGCAGAGCTGCAGGTTTTTGTCTCTGGTGCCGAGAGGAGGGGAAAGTTCACTGGAGCATACACTATCACCCCTTGCATTTTAACAAAACTAACTCGCTATCTGTCAAAACGGAGAGGTGGCGACACTGGAACAAACAAAAAAAGGTCTCAGGATAGCGTAAATCCTCTGTGCAAGTTTGTCAAGAATGTTCCAGATAACCAAACGGTTCTCAGAAAAATGGGATAGTGTCATATGTATCTAAAAGAGATGAATCCCTAATGAGAGCTGATGGTCCAGACTTGCATCAGCAGATTTTCTCTATTATGAGTATTCTGCATTGATTTGATTTGAAAGGTTACTTTGAAAAATAGTTATTAGTCGTCACAGAGTAGTTCAGGCCCCGATGGTGTGTGTGAGTATTATGTCTTGCCATGAATTCTGACCAGAGTCCCAAAACACTGAATAAAAGAATTCATTGGTCATGTGGGCAAATATATTTTCTTACCTTGCGGAATATAAGAGAGATTTTTAGAATGGAAAGTATAATCAGTGGCTACTACTTAGCTAGACATCATGGCCATCCCTGTATTACTAATATTAGTGATATGGGTTATCAGACTGGTTGAGTAAATAATTGGTATTATCATTTTTGCACTTTAATTTTGCAAGGTGTGCTGCAGTCTTCATTGTATCCTTCAGGATATACGTGTGGGGTGGGTAAATCACAAATGTTGTCACTTAGCAGATGGAAAGTGATGATGCAAGATGCTGCTCTAGCATCTGAGGGCAAAAATAAGATTGGAACTCTGGTTTCCTGCATCTACATGTGGAAGTACAGCTTGCATGTAGTTCTGTGCCTCTTTAAGGATACTTGCGGTTATAAATTGTAGCTACTGAAGCTGCAGTTCGAAAGCGGAGAGAGACCTATTGTGGTTGCCTGTTATTTTTTCCCATAGGTGTAAAAGCATTTTGGTGGCCTGATTTTTAGTGAGAAAAGAAGGGTTCAGAAGCCTCTCTCCTCTTCACATGTCTTTTCCTTCAGATTGCAACCTTAGCTGGCTGTATTATGGAAAAGTTAATGCATGCCCCTTTAATGAATCATAAAATATATTGTGCAAGGTACCACTCGTATTCTGTAATGTTCCACACTGTATGGATTAGTATGGGTAATAATATTATAATCACATTTCAGTGATTCTGTTTCATGTGCATTTTTTGAGATATCATCAGTATTGTTAAACATGACTGAAGTTGTCCCAGTCTACTTTAATCCTGAATTTGGATCATACTCCTATTAGTAGCGAGAGCATCTTTCCCATCATTCTATCCTATTTTCTGTTAATTTGTATTGGGCTATATGATAGCCCTAATTGACTCCAGAGTACAATCTATTTATTTTGGGCTGTGTGAGATTCTGAATGAATCTAATCCAGGTTTACCCTAGAGTATACTCTAGACACAGCCATGGCCAATTCTGCCTCCTTCTCAACTGTAGTTGATTGATATATATGCTTGCAAACGTGTTTTTCATATTCACTCTTTATGTTTTTTAGGGCACATTTAAGTTTTAGGCACTACACCTAAGCATGGTAATATATGAAAATGTCCTGGACCTTACCACCTACCCCAGCTCACCCCTATCAACCAACAAACAAAAACTTTGTAATTTTTTCCTTCTTTGGCTTTTTAAGTATCTGTGTGACGTTTTCAAATCACCATTTCACTCAGCTACACATGATATAAAACCTCACACTTAACTATTTTAAGAAACAATAAACCTTGCCAATAAGGAAGTGTGTAGATAAACCTCTTGGCATTATCTGGTGTGTGTATGTGTGTGTGTGTGTGTGTGTTTAAATGTGTGTATTCCATGCTGAAATCCTATGTTATAGAGAAGTATCCTAATGGTGTTTCTGAGAAATGAAGACAGTCCCTTATAAAGTGTCAATGTGGATATTGTCTCATGGTGCGACAAAAAAGAAAAATCAATTGTTCAAGTCTCTGATCTCTGCTGGAGCATTGTTTTTTCTTTGATACAGATACAATATTTTAATGCAGGTGTTTGCAGTAACAGACCACACATATTGTTTGTGTAAAAAATGTGCATCAGAATTAATTTCCATCTTAATATAGGTTAAGATAGTACAGATATAGTACTGGGGAACTACTTTAGATTTTTATTAAAAATGTATTTTTAACCAAGAGGAAAGTGGTATATAAATGCACAGAGGAATGTGATTTGCCAGCTGTAAGGGATTAGTGCACAGCTTCATGTGGTGGTGTGTTTACTGTACATCACATTGACAATCTATTGAATAATGTTATGAATACATCCACAAGGAGTCTTCCCACCAAAAAAAGATCTCAGCAGCTCATGTATTAGGTAGGCTTGCCTTGTCAGTAGGATTCCTTGTGAAAACACTAATGGCTTCCAGCTGGGTAGAAAATCAAGTCTTTGGGGTCTGACAAAGTTAGCAGATCTGAATTTGAAAGCCCAGCTAATGCTTCTATTTTTACTTACCATTCACCCATAACAGATTATTTTCCAATATGTCAGCCTCATTCGGTGGCCAGTGGTCTGAGAGTGAAAGTGGAACAAGTGAGTAGGGAAATCTGGAAATTAGCGAGTCTGCCCTTTCAAACTGGTGTTCCACTTTGTGGAGTAGCCGTGCCTTAAGATGAGGGGGTGTCCTAATGACCATTCATCAGTGCTCGTTGCCTGATCATTGAGTGCCTTCTCATTCAGTTTATCAAGCCTTGCACATAAAAAAGTCAGAATAAGCATTATGCAGCTTTGTTAATGCCAAGTAGGAGTAAAATGCTCCATTTGAACCCATTTTGCCCTTGGTTTTTCACTTTGTTAATGCAGTCTTGCTTAAATGAGTGCCTTTATTGGGTCAGTTAGGATATCTGAAACTATTAATTGTCTTGAATTGAATAGCTGGTGGCAGGCCTGAACAGATGGGGTAGAAAACTATTTGGTTGGGTGTATTGCTTTCAATTAGGATCAATGAGGTTTCAGTGCCTTTGAATTAACTCACTTAATACCGACTGTGTGAAGTCACAGTGTATCACAACAGTCTGCTAGAGGGAGAGCAGGGAAGTTGAGAAGGCCTGCAGAAAAGCTTTGAGTCAATTTCTTCCTCTACTGCTTACAAAGAGGTTTCATTAGCTATATTTGCAGTTCAGAGGCCTTCTAGTCCCTGTTGGTAAGTCAGGTGTGAGCAAGAGAAAAATCTGTACTTCACTGCTATAGGCTGCTATTGTGGACCCACACACTGTATATTATGCTTGCTTGCCTTATTAATTTCAGTACACATGATTGTGCACAGGGTTGTAAGCCTGATGCTGTAGCTTATGAGCACATTTTCCCCCTATGGGTAATGTGATGGAATAACAATATTCTAAGATCCAAAATAAATCTAATTTTGCAACTGGTATTTTGAGTGGGGGGAGTGTTGGTAGAGATATGTGTGTGGTGAGCAGTTCATACCAGATCATGTAATATAATTTTGTAAGTGCCTTGAAGGTCTATAGGACCTATATATGGACTAAATATATGCAAGATAACCACCTTTCATAAGAGAACCAGTAACATGATATATTGTCTCTCAGTGCTAATTGCTAACCCTAAATTATGTGAAACATGATTACTGCATGCAAAAAGATATGATTTGTGGAGGTGTGTGTGTTCACTGCACAGATCTACTAGAGAACGGTGACATTTTACAGAATTGTTTGCATTGATTGTCCATCATTGTTACACATTTTGGCCCCATTTAATTTTTTTTTAAATAACTAAGTGGTACAAAAAATTGTTACAGGAATCTTTAAGTGACTGCATTAAAATTATCTAGGAATATTTATTTGAGGAGGACTGCCAAATGGATTGCTGCTTGCCTCAGAGTATTAAATAATGAGAGGGGGGAATGATTCCTGCAGCTGGCTGCTTGAGAAAATGCTGAAGTAGTCTCAGATGCACAAGCATTCTGTTAGGCCCCTTCCATAAGTAGTTTTCTAGGTGAGAATCTCCAGGGATCCAGTTTTTGTTGACGTGGATCAATTTAAATGGCAATTACTGTAGTCAGATAACAGCTTAAAAAGCCTTTTTACACATAGAAAAGATGCATAATCACATGGCATATGGTGGTGTTCAATTTTCTGAGCCATGGTTTGAGGATTGACAATATACTGATATTAAGACCCAGTTCTAAAATTGAATATCATTACATTTTATTTTTATTTAGACAAGGCTTTCCCCCATTTTTAAGACTGATGCTTTATGCCCGTATTCACGATAAAAGGTTGCTTTTCTAACAGTGGAAATATAATATCATTTAAAAAATAAAACACTAAATACAGAATCAGGAGTCTCTTTTAAACAGTATATTGTATAAATGTGCCCAAAGTTTTTCTGCTTCTGCTAAAGTTAGCCTGTGGTATTTACAATACTTTCTGAATTATAAATTGCTACTTCCCAAGTACATCAAAATCTGTTATGTAAACCTTGTTATCCTGGACCTCTGTCATAGATTAGGAAAATGTTAGAAATAGGTGTCATTGTGCTATTAGAGCCGGCATGGAATAATTCTTGAGGAACATCTCATTTTGGATAACAGGTTTTGATGAGTGCATGGAAAGTTAATGGGTGCCTTTAGAAATGACCAGGACTTGTTTTCTGTTAGTTGCTTTTTGAGCTAAATCAGTTATTGTCTAAGAAGGAAGACAAACACTACTTTTGTAACAGGCTGGCTATTTTAGTTTTATTGCCATGCGAAGGAGGTCAACATGCAGAAAAGACTAAAAATGTGGAGTGAGGTTTGCAATTATTCCTTAAACATGGAAGCATTTAAAAGAGATTTTGTTTGTAGATTGCTGTGAACACATGGGCTTGAAATGGCATTGAACGTTCATGGATAGAGGCAAAGAATGAAAGCAAACACTGATCAGGCTGTAAAATTGTTTGTCTACAGAGCTTTCTGAGGCACTTTAAATTGGAAGGGGGGGGGGGGAGCATTTGGCTTTCCATGTGCCTGGAATTTAGTGTGAGCCTAAATGCTGAAGAAGGTATGTGAGTCAGGCGTGTGTTTCTGCTATAAGGCAAAGGATGGTTTACAAAGGACTGAAGAGGGACTGCTGAGAGGAAAATAGCCAGCTTTAGATAAAGCACTGTAACAAAGACTTGTAGTTTTATGTATCATGGTGTCCATTAAAGCTTAATAGGGAAGAGTGCATTGAACCTAGCCAGGCATATGTTATTCATGTGAAGGATAAACATTGAAGGGGAGTGCAGAAATCAGAAATCGGGAGGACATGATTGTTTAGCTTTTGAAAAAGCTTTACAGGGAAGATTTTGTTTTCATCCCCCATGGATCACTATGCAAGGTAAAGGAAGAGTAAGCTGCAAATGTTTGGAGCGTATCAATGCCAGAATCCCAGGGGGGTTAAAAGCATTGTAGTAAAATGAAAGTGGACTGCCTCTAAATGTGTTCTATTTTATACATACCACTGAGAAGCTGACAAAAGGAATGATTTTGATACTCTGTTTGCTGTGATAAAATGATGCATTGATAGCAAAAAAATCCTTTTCCCTCTCCCCCCTAAAAAAACCCCACAACAACTTTGTCCCCACACATTGTGAATTTCAAACCATAGAAGCAATTTGGATTTCAGAGTTAAAATTCATAGTCGTTAATTGGGCGGGGGAAGGAGGAACCCCTGGCTTTTAATAGATGCTGTCTGCGGGAGAAAGGGTTAACTTTTAAAGAGGGAGAAAATGAATAATTCAGTGTTTGGCTTTATCACTCTGCATTTTACTGTCTATTCTTTTGGTCCTCTGGAACTTGCTGTGAAAGGTACAGTGCAAGGAGTCAGCTGAGGGGTTGTGATAATTTGCACACACATCCCTGTCATTGTTCTGCCTGAAGAGACGGGGCTGGGTTCAAGGCCACATGTGCTCCTGTCATCATTCACATTTCTGCTCCAAGTGCAATACAGAGTGTCAGCTCTCCATCTGTCTTTGCCTGGCAAATGCACGCGCCCAGCATCCTGCCTCCAGCTACACTGCCACAGCCAGTTAGGATGGCCCTCCTCGCTTCTCTGTGCTCATTCCAGAACAGGAGGCGCTGAGTCCCAAATAAGCTTGCTTTAAAGAGAGAGAGAGAGAGAGAGCCAGACAGAGCCTTTTTTTTTTTTTTGCAGTGGGTCTGTTTGATTCGAGATGCCTGGTGAGTGTTTTCCCCCTCCCCTTTTTCTCCTTGATGGCAATGAGAAAGCATCGTCCTTTTATAGTTTGATTACTCAAATAGCAAAACAACCCGATACGTAGACTCTGGCATGTGCAAAGAATGGTTGTAGATGCTAATTGTGACATATGCATGGAATAAGCGCTGTGTGTGTGTGTGTGTGTGAAATTGCTCGGTGCGTAATGTATTGCAATGCTGAATGCAAAATGAAGAAGAGACAGTAGGAAATCTGTCCGTGTGTTGTGATTCTGTGAGGATACAAGGAGAAATATAGCGCCTATCTGTCTCTTTATGATTGAGCTGTACTATATATCTGGAAACCGTAGATTTATCGGAAGAGATGACTTGTGATCATGGGGAAAGCGCGGAGAATGATCTCTTTGAAAAGCTGCTTATGCTAGAGAAATGAAGTGAGAGGGAACACAACACATTATTTCAGACTTTTGCTTAAATCCACAGCCTTTGGTTGCCGGCGGCCAAATATCTGAAATGCTTTTTCTTTTAAAATCTTTTGTATTTTGCTGAATGGGTGAAAGTGGTAGGAGTGGAAATTTTTACCATGTCAGTTTCCTCCTAAAAATATTATCCTTGGATCTTGACCTCTTGCCTAATTGATAAATGGCACTGCTAGTGGAAATATTTCATCTGTACAGGGTAAATCATGTGTAGGACTTTCTTGAAAAATTTGCATGTTCTCAAACAAGGAAGATTGAATTATTTTTGCCAGGGATGGGGTTTGAGTGGATAGCATGTTTTAGAAACTATAGGTATAGATAGGTAAGGCAGTCTACACCTGTAGAGAGAATTTAAAATTAAAATGAATTATTTAAATACTTTAAGCAAACAAAAATTAGGTACTGAGTGATCCTGCAGCTGGCTGATTCTTTTGAAGTATTTGTGTAGGGAAAAGGAAAAGAGGCTGCTTTTGCTAAGGAGTGTGTACTCATCACAGATGGTGTTTTGAAACAGTATCTGCCAGTTTGCTGTGACCACAGTCATATGTAGATATTGCCAGTTGCTGGAAGAATGTTTTTCCTTTAGGATGTGCCTGCATGGTCATATTCCATCACTGGCATACTTCTTGTTGCAACTGCAATCCTAGAATCAACAAAGTGGGACTCTGTTTGCTCAAAACACAAGGCTAGGGAGATGTGTAGGGTTGAAATATGGCTAATTAATTCCCATAGATGACAACCATGGACTACGAAAGGTCAATTTAACCCTTCTCCTGTGAACAGCAATTTGCGTACCATGCATTCTGAAGGATATAGTCCTCATTAGGCATGTAGCAGAGGCTGCTGTGATTCTTCGCCGTATTTACCACACAAGTATTTGCTTATATTACATGTAACAGAGATGATTATTTATTGTTTTGTTTTTCTAAAATTTGCATGCGGTACACTTAAGAAACAGATCATCTTGAGACTTTTAAGGGGAAGATTTAAGACTGCTCTTTCTTCTGAAGCTGTCAGCTCTCAAATTACTTAATCTACTTGCAGGTTAAATTGTCGTGCATCTTTAATAAAAAGGGAGCGAGCTACATGTGTGCACACATACACTTATCAATGCAGTAGGACTTAATAATTACATAAATTTTTAATTGCCAGCAGGCTCTGAAAGTGGCAGCAGAAATGAAGTGCAGTGACGTTTCTCTCTCGCTCTTTTTTGTCTCTTAATGTCAGCTCTGAGTGTTAGAAAACCGTGCACTTGGATACAGAGAATACACTAACAGCTGTGACTGGAAGCATGTGCCAGAATGGAGATACTTGAGCAGATCTGACACTTGGCTATTTTTGACACCCATCTGTACTATTCCCCCCCCCTCTCCTTTAGGATGCACAGCCTCTCAATCTGTTCACAGCATATTTCAGCCTTTTAATATTGTGGTGTTGGGATTTTTTTCCCCCCAAATGGGCATTATTAGCCATCTGGGAGAGATTTTGTATTTTAAAAATAAGCATATTATGTTCAGGAGATTAAAAGGATGTGTGTTTTTATGTAATCTGATATTATGTCATTGCAGTTTTGTGTATGTGTGTGCACACATGCAAGCATGCACTGACTTTTAGGAAGCATCCTTTAAGGCAGTTCAAGCAGAATTCTTTGAAATTCTAGAAATAGGTATTGTATTGGAAAACCTTTCCTCCGGCTTTGTGTGGCAATAGCACTTATGGAAGGAATCAATGTGTATTTGAAGACTGACAGCAAGTGCTGTTCAATGCAATTGGCCACAAATATTTGCTAAGTCTGGAAACCTGTGCTGGAGAAGCTGTTACTGTGGAATGGCAGTGGAGCGGGCATTTCAAATAAAATGTATTTAGATAGCTGGAAGGTAACAGGATGAAGCTCTTCACAGCAAGAGAATACTAAGGCCTAGCTTTCATTGAAACTGTGTGTCTGGGCTGTACTAAGGCAGACTGCTAGTGGGCAGTTCACATATTTGAATGGTCTTCCACGTTAATAGACTACACTCCTCACAGAAAACCAGTATGTCAGGAAGGAGGCTTCTAGTGTAACTTTCTTCCTGACATTTTTTTGTTTAATTGGTAGTTTTAAAATACAGTGTAGAAGCATACAGACATGACACCTTCCACCTGTAGTCTGAAGTAGAACTAGGGTTGCCAAGTCTGGGTTGGAAAATACCTGGAGACTTTGGGGGTAGATCTGGGGGGGGGGAGTTGGGGAGGGGAGGGGCCTCAGCATGGTACAATGCCATAGAGGCCACCCTTCAAAGCAGCCATTTTCTCCAGGGGAGCTGATCTCTTGTCAGCTGGAGATCAGTTGTAAAAGTGAGAGATCCCCTGGCCCCACCTGGAGGTTGGCAACCCTAAGTGGAACAGCTCAAATCAGATGTACCACCCCAGTGATAAATAGCCTGTAGTTTTGGTGGAAACATTCTTCTCGAATAAAAAACCCTCAACAAATGGGTGTACATCTTTAAGAAAACTTCACTGTGGTAACTGTTTTAAACAACTTGCCAGTACCAGCTAACTTCTTGTGTTGTATGTGTTTGCTCTGTATTTTTTTTCAAAGTTACAAACCTACCAGTAACTTCATCATATTTTCAAAGAACAGATGTTGGCTTACAAAATGCTTTATTATTGCCCATGGCGTATTCAGGACGGGTTGTCTTAGAAGGACAACTACTGATCACAGTCATTGTAGCCCAGAAATAATGCTGTTCTTTCAGAAGATGGCCAGTGTTAGGTCAGACCACCCCTTCTTTACGTCTGCTCTCCAGATGTGACTGCAACTTTTTAAGTTCATGTTTCCAAAAAAAAAAAAAAAAGGTTTGTTTTCAAAATCTGGTTTTACTTAAGACATCTCCATCCTGGAGTGCATTTCATAAATTGCCCACATATTTTTCTTAGCAGAGAACTTAACTGGCTATAATTTTTAACACATGGCCACATCATGTGATATTTTCAAAACATTTGCACACAGCTTTAAGAAGGTCCCAGCAGTAATGATCCATCATCTCACAGCCAGCCCATTTTTAACAGTGTATCTGCATTTTCCATTTAGCTGAGCTATATATTATTAGCTTACATTTTAGGTAGTAAAACATTGCATTGCTGATTGTAAAACATGAACTTTATTATCTGCTGAAAATTGATTTGGCATTTATAGCCACTGTGTACTACAGAGGCTTTCTGGTTTTAACATTAGTACAAGCAAGTGATAATACTTTTTAAAAAATAGAAGCACAATTGCTAGGAACATACAATAGCAAGTCTTCCAGTAATTTAATGTTGGGATGATCCACCTGGTTTGTTTGCGTCTGTTTGTGTGTCTTTTAAGGAGGTGGTGGTCTAGTTTGTATATGCATATAAATGCTATTATGCAGCAAACAACCTCAAACACTCCATTAACTTGGCTCTGTTCTGCTTTAACTCGCCGTTGCTATGCTATTACTTCAAGACAACTTGGGGCTTTACAAAACAAGTTTTCTGCCAATTGTGGAAAGTATGTCTGGAAATATTTAAAGGCTTGCAGCAGTTAAGGCTGCATCACTGTTTTGGTCATCGTACTTAATTCCTTGTTGAACAAAGCAGTTCTGACAGTGAGTAAAAATCCCGATGAATACAGTTGGCCTCTTAGATTCCAGAGAACATATGGGGAGTTTGATTTCCCCAAGTCGAAATATTTTTTCCAAGAGAGATTTGACGCTCCCTCACCTTGTATGCTTGTAATAATTTCTGAAGTTACCCCATACAAATCTATTTTGAGTGTCTGAGGACATGAAATGCATGTCTGGAATGTGCCCAGCACATTCTAGGAGAGTGCCATTATTCCAGCAACTAGCCTTCCTAAACACGGGATGTCTCTCATGACCACTCTGATCATTCATTTTACTTTACATTTCCAGCTAAAAAGTAAATATGAGTGTTTGTCTTGTGCTTAAGGAATTTTTATCACCACACTGTGTACTGAGCTTCAGTTTTGACTGAACTTTTATGGCATTTTCATAATATCAATAAAATTGTGCTTCAAGACAGTAACCATAGCATCCTAGCACCAAACTGAATGTGGGATTTATTGGCACCTGCTTCACGTGTGCATGTACATTGTGTGATTTCTCTCTGCTTATGTGGTGAATACTTAATGACTGGCATGAAACATGAAGTCCCTCTAGAGAAGTATTGTGTTTGTAGGACTGTGAGAAGATATGGAAGTTCTTTCTACCATGTATCTTTGGAGACTTCTTCACACTTGTTAAGTCACGTGATGCTACAGCCAGCGGCTGGACGGTAGAAACTAAAATGTTATTCAGAGACATATATAGCATTATTTTAATATCTTTATTCTTTGTCCTTTTTACCTTGCCCTTTACACTCTTCTTTCATATGACCATGTAAATTACTACAAGGCAGGTATTGATTAAATTAATTGAAACCACCTGTTCATCATGGGGCTCATGCTTCAGTTGGGTTGTGGCCAGACCTGTAATGTTTAATTTCCAGACTTTGATATTTAGGAATCAAAGAAAACTAATTCTTCCTTGCTCTGGCAGCAGAATACGGAAGGGAGTATAGTGATTTTTTCCCTCTGCCTAGTGCAAGTTGATACCACAGTCCATACTCAATATCTTATTTTGGCTTAAGGAAAAGTAGCTTTTGCTTTAAGTCTTACTTTTGAGCATTTTAAAGCTTTGGAATCTGGACCAAACATGAAATATTGGAGGAAATAAGATGGCCTACATGTCACAAGGCAATAGGAAGCTTTCCTGTAGAAGCCCTACAAAGCCACTCATGAGTACATCAAGTGTAAGTGTGGGGGAACTTCTTGATGGATAGCATCCAAAGTCAATATTCTAACATTCCAGGTTTTTATGTTTCTAGACTGAATTCATTGTATTGAATACTGATGAGTGTGTAGGTTTAGAGTTGCTATATTTTTCATGTATGAAAATTACGGACTAAAATCTTGAATGCCACACTTACTTAGAAAATTTATGTCAATTCTCAAGAGACCTGCTCAAGACAGCTCACAACTCGAACAATACAATAAATCCAAATACAGGACTACAAACACTGAGCAACCTAAAATAATATTAATAAAACAGTCCTCAGCCTAGACAGAAGCCACATAAACAACTAAAAAAGATGGGAATCACTCAGTAAAAACTCTGGATAAAAATGTTTTGGCCTGAAGCCTGAAGGGAAAGCAGGGTAGTTCCTTGCAAGCCTCAAGGGGGAGGTCATTCCACCACTGAGAGGAAGGGCCGCCACTGAGAGGAGGGACCTGCACTGAACTGGATCCTATGCAAAATTTCTGCTTGCACTAGAGCACAAGCGGAAAAGCAAGAGAAAGACTGGTGGTAGCTACTTATCTGGAGTAATTCTTACTGTATCCACACTTGAGCTTCCACTTCTATGAGATCTTTTGCAACCAATTTCTGGGCACTGTATTATATAGGGAAGAAAGGCCATGTTTGTCGCTTGCCTTACCTCTGCATGTTTTATCTCACACTTTGTAGTTTTTTTCTTCTCTAGGCTGAAAGTTTTCCATGTGAAGAATTATATACTGTTCACATGCAGATACTATGCGGAGACTGCATATTATTTATTTCCTAAACCTGTGTTTTGCTTTGTTTTTTAAACTTTTAAGTGCTAACTGCTTGCTTGGCACTGTGCAACATGTGCTTTATTTAACACTCCTGGCAAGCAGTGTTACTATGCATGTAGTTATGAATGCTCATTTGATTTCCGTTCCTCCCCCTCATTTAGCATGCTACGGTTTTGGCTGTGTAGACAAGGCTTTTCCTATTCACAACATTTAGATGACTGGGTTGAATCTGAAGGAGCTTTCTGTGCATGTTCTTCTTACTAATGGGTTAGATTCAGACTGAATTGGTGGTTTCCATAAATTCCTCCTTCCCTCTGCATAGCCTTCTCATGTCATTCCTCAGGGTCCTCTACCCACCAGGAGCATTGTGTTGTTGAGATCAGTGGACTGCAGTGTGGAGTGGTGGCAGCGGTAGCAGCAGGAATGTTACAGTGGGAAAATACAGTTTTCAGCCAACCAGTCATCTTTGAAATAATCAACATTACAAATATTCTAGAAATGGCTGCAGTAAAACATTTTGAGAACAAAAGAGTCTTGTGAGATCAGACTAAGGGTCTACCTAACCCAGCCTTTAGCTCCAGCAGTATTGAGCAAAATGGGGAATGGCTCAGTGATAGCCCAAATGCTTTATGTATACAACATTCCTGGATTGAATCCTGGACATTTTCAATTAAAGGAACTCAGGTAGCTGGTGGTGGGAAATATGTGTCTCTGCTAGAGCCGAGCTATTGCCAGTCAGAAGCAGCAGTGAAATAACTTAGTTTCATGTGTTAAGACTGCCTTGAGAAACACAGTGTAATAGCACTTCTCATTTATTATGGTTGAATCCCATCTTCGTATGGTTCATATACTCAGGTGGCCATCAGTATATTCTAGACTGGTAATTCATGTTTCAGAACTATGCTGAGTTACTTTGGTTGAAACTATGGCAGCTATTGGATGAAGGAGGGAATGCTCTGAGGCAACTGCCTTTGAGACTGAAAAATATCCAATCCCCCACTCTGGCTTCTCCTGTAGATTCTTTATATCCCTACCACCCATGATCAAATAAAAAGAAGGACACAAACTTTACAATCTATGTGTGGGCATGAACCAGGAAAATGGTTTGTTGGAGGTTCATGGTTCAGGGTTTCACGAACCTCCAGTGAACTCCTCCATTTGCTGAACAGGTTCATGGTTTGTGGAGTTCGGCCCACCTGGAAGTAAGCTCCAAAGGCATTTAAATGCCTTTGGAGCTTACTTCCGGGTTGGACCAGCCTGACTGAGCTCTGAGAGTGAGCTCTGAAGGCTTTTATAGGCTGCATATCACCTTATATGAGCAGACCGTAATATGGGTAGGCCCTACCCAGAAGTGAGCTTCGAAGGCCTATAAAGGCCTGTGGAGCTCATTTGAGCCAGTCCGATCCAGAGGTGAACTCTGAAGGGTGGGGCTGGTGGTGTGCTCCAATGGCATTTAAATGCCTTCAGAGCTCACTTCCAGGTGGGCTGCTGGACCCAGAAGTAATCTCCAAAGGTATTTAAATGCCTTCGGAGCTCAGGTGGGCAGCCACACCAGGAAGTAAGCTTCAAAGGCATTTAAATGCCTTCGGAGCCCAAGAATGTGCCTGTTTCTAATGTAATCCCCAAAGGTCTTTATTTGCCAACCTGGTAGACTAAGGTTGTACTTTTATGTGAGGTAAAAGCACTGGCTTTTTAGATTTTTGACTTGACAGAGAAGACACAGATGGAAAAGAACAACACAGGTTTATTTAATAGAAAAAGTATTTAATAAGGTAAATATGATGTGTGGATAACTGAGATATATACGTAAAGCTGGCTCTCAGATAATCCCTTTCTCTTGGCAGGGTACCTCAGCAGGTTCAAGGCTGCTCTCTTCTCTCACAGAGCACCTTACCACAGAGCCTGCACTCACCATAGAATCATAGAGTTGGAAGATACCCCCAGAGTCATCTAGTCCAACTCCCTGCACAATGCAGGAAATTCACAACTGCCAAACACCACACCCCCAGTGACCCCTGCTCCATGCCCAGAAGATGGCAACCCCCCCCCCGGTTCCCTGGCCAAACTGGCCTGGAGAAAAATGCTTCCTGACCCCAAAGTGGTGATCAGCATTTCCCTGGGCATGTAAGAAAGGGCCACAAGAACTAAGCACTGATGCAGCCCTTCCTGCCCTCCCTCTCATGATCTGCCTAAGTTCACAGAGTCAGCATTGCTGTCAAATGGCCATCTAGCATCTGTTTAGAAACCTCCAAAGAAGGAGAGCCCACCACCTCCTGAGGAAGCCTATTCTACTGAGGAACCACTCAAACTGTCAGGAAATCTATATTCTAATTCCCAAGGCTGTGTGGATATCTAAATCCGCACATCAGGGTGACTTTGGGGGCAAAGAGACTTTTCTACACACTTGGGGGGACTCCCCAGGTGTGCAGAAAAATCCTAAAACTTAAACAAAAGTTAAAGAGGGAACACTCTGGGAACTCTGTGGCAGCCCGGTGACTGAGAGGCACTAAGGCCTCGCTGCTGGTGCTGGGAGGTGGGGGGGGGGGAATCGGCGGCCTGGCTGAGAGCTGCTCTGGCCTCACTGCCAGTGCCAGGAGGTGGGGGGAAATTGGCAGCTGAGAGCTGCTCAGACCTCACCGCCGGTGCCGGGAAGGGGGGGGGAATCGGTGGCCTGGCAGCTGAGAACCGCTCAGACCTTGCTGCCGGTGCCCATGGGGGGGGGGGAAGACGACTTACCTGCGAAGCTGCAGCCAGCCCTGGTCTCCACCTACCAATGCTCCAGCCACCGGGGGGGGGGGGGGGGAAGGCAGTGGGACTGGGAGCTGCAGGGGAGCCTGGGGAGAAAGTTGTGTGTGTGTGCATGTGGTATGAGATCCCCCCCGCACGAATATCACAGGCAGATGATACTTGTTCTTCCTAATGTTTAGCCGAAAATTCTTTTGATTTAATTTCCACCCGTTGGTTCTGGTCCGAGAGTCCTTGAGGGTACCAGTTAGGAATGATGGGCCCTTAACAGGATATTTATTTGTACTACTAAAATAAGCTTTCTTCTCTAAGTTGATCCCCAATCCTAACTAACTAAAAAGCCAAATAAAAGCCTGGCTAAGCTGATGCTTCTTTCCAGACCCATGAAATCCCTTTCCAAACGTATAAAAAGGGTTTCTTCACCCTTCTTAAACTGAGACGGGCTCACCCCTCCCATTCAGTGGAGTTCCATGGGCTTTGATTGGTTGACAATAAGAACATAAGAGAAGCCAATGTTGGATCAGGCCAATGGCTCATCCAGTCCAACACTCTGTCACACAGTGGCCAAAAATACCAGGTGCCATCAGGAGGTCCACCAGTGGGGCCAGGACACTAGAAGCCCCCCCACTGTTGCCCTCCCCCAAGCACCAAGAATACAGAGCATCATTTGCCCCAGACTGAGGGATCCTATCTATATCTTGTGGCTAGTAACCACTAATGGACCTCTGCTCCATATGTTTATCCAATTCTCTCTTGAAGCCTTCCATGCTTGTAGCTGCCACCACCTCCTGTGGCAGTGAATTCCATGTATTAATCACTCTTTGGGTGAAGAAGAATTTCCTTTTATCTATTCTGACCTGACTGCTCAGCAATTTCATGGAGTGCCTATGAGCTCTTGTATTGTGAGAACAGGAGAAAACTATTTCTTTCTCTACCTGCTCTATCCCATTCATAATCTTGTAAACCTCAATTATGTCACCCTTCAGTCGTTGTTTCTCTAAGCTAAAAAATCCCAAGCACTTTAACCTTTCTTCATAGGGAAAGTCTTCCAACCCTTTTATCATTTGAGTTGCCCTTTTCTGCAGTTTTTCCAAAGCTATGTGGTGAAGTGTGGTGACCAGAATTGTACATAGTATTCTAAATGAGGTTGCACCATCGATTTATGCAGGGGCATTATGATACTGGCTGATTCGTTTTCAGTTTCCTTCATAAGAATCCCCAGCATAGCATTGGCCTTTTTCATTGCAGTTGCACACAGTCTCAACATTTTCAGTGAGTTATCTACTACGACTCCCAAGACTCTTGGTCAGTCTCCGCCAGTTTGGATCCCATCAGTGTGTATTTATAGTTAGAATTTTTGGCCCCAATGAGTATCACTTTGCACTTGGCCACATTGAACCCCATTTGCCATGTTGATGCCCACTCACCCATTCTTGACAGGTCCCTTTGGTGTGCCTCACAATCCTCCCTGGTTTTCACCACCCTGAACAATTTCATGTCATCTGCAAATTTAGCCACTTCACTGCTTACTCCCAACTCCAAATCATTAATGAGCAAGTTAAAAAGCATCGGACCAAATACTGCTCCATGCGGTACCCCACTGCTTGCCATCCTTCACTGAGAACATTGCCCATTTATACTCAGTCTCTGTTTCCTATTAATTAGCCAGTTTTTGATCCCCAAGAGGATTTGTCCTTTTATCCCATGACTATTGAGCTTACTTAGGAGCCTTTGATGAGGAACTCACTCCCTCAAAGAACACTAACAGGTTAGTGAGACAAAATCTTCCCTTACAGAACCCATGCTGAGTTTTCCTCAATTTTTTTGCTCATCAATGTGCCTACTAATTCTCTCCTTAATAACAGTTTCCATCCACCAACTTACCGGGTATTGACGTCAGACTGACTGGCCTGTAATTTCCCGGATCTCCTCTGGAACCCTTTTTAAAGATGGGAGTGACATTAGCTACCTTCCAGTCCTCAGGAATGGAGACAGATTTTAAAGAAAGGTTACATATTTTTGTAAGGAGATCCACAAGTTCACATTTGAGTTCTTTCAGAATTCTCGGATATATGCCATCTGGGCCTGGTGATTTATCAGTTTTTAAGTTGTCTATCAGTTGTAGGACCTCTTCTCTCATCACCTCAATCTTAGTCAGGTCTTTCAACACCCCTCCTGAAATCAGCGGTTCTGGAGTGGGCAAGCACTTCTCATCTTCCACAGTGAAGACACAGGCAAAAAAAATGCATTCAGCTTCTCAGCCATTTCCCTGTCATCCTTCAGTAATCCTTTTACGCCTTGGACAATCGCTTGGATTGCATAAAGCCTAAATCTAGGGCTGCCAGCTTCAGGTTGGGAAATACCTGGAGATTTGGGGGGTGGAGCCTTAGGAGGGCAGGATTGGGGATGGAGAGAGACTTCAGAATCCAACTTCCAGAGCAACTAAATTTCCGATTAGTTGAATGGAACTTTCCTGCCTTCTCTTTCCCACTGTAACCTACCGATCTCTCTCTCAAAAAAAATTGCTGCTCCAGCAGGATAGGAGATCCTGAGGAGCAACATGCAGGTGGTCTGTAGCAGAAAGGGATTCAGTGCATTGTATCTAGCAGAAAATCTGAAACTTCTTCCTCAGAATTCCTCAGAGTTATATTTGAGAAAGGGCTTCCTAGCTTGCATTGAATTGGGTTTTAGGGAAAATGTTGATAGCAACTGCAATATGTAAACTGTAGTCCCCCTTTAGCAGATAAGAAAATTTAAGATATTGTTTGATTTATTTCCATTTTTCTTCTGGAGGATCAAGAATTGCCATATCTTGTTATGTATATTGTGTATGTTATGTATATTATGTATATTTATTTTTGAGGACAGAGACAGGGCAATCTTAACTATAATTAGAGCCTTCTAAGTTCTTTTATGTCAGTTTTCTTAGAAGGGTAAAACTCTCCTTAGGGTAGCACTGTCAATTTAAAGGTGATACATTCAGGATAGAAATTTTAATTAAGGTCAAATTGCTCAGTGACATAACACTTTTTCCCCCTTTTGTCTTCTCTTGACCATGTGACTTAGTACATCTGGAGTTATTTGCTCTGCTTGCATCTCCTGTTGTGCACCTGCTTTCATATGGCATGTTCTCAGCCATTATAATATAAGAAAAGCATATTGTTCCATTGTGCCACTGCAGACTCTATGCTGAAGAGAAGAAGGTTTGGCTAGGCTTCTTCCTGGTAGTTAAGTCAAATCCTGTATAGATATAGATATGCAGAACATATTTTTGTTACAATTTTAAGCCACATTTTTGTAATACAATGCCCAAACTTACAAATAATGTAATTAAATGCATAAAATAAAGGGGAAATCATCAAGAACTGAAATTTCAGATGGCACACAAGCTTTTACTGACCTTCTAAAATTATATGTTATAAAATCATAAAACTCTGAATCTAATAGGTCTCTAGGATCACCTATATCCCCTCCCCCAACTCAGACTGTCTTAGGAGTTTTGTTTGGGGCCAAGTTGCAAGAAAGAAAAGGGGCAATTTCTTTTTAACTTGCATTGCAGCTTGATCAGCAGTGCAATCCTAAACAGAGTTAGATTCTTCTAAGTAAAGAAGGATGTCGCTCTGTTTAAGATTGCAATATAGGCCACTTTTGTATTACTTTCTGACCCCAGGCAAAACAAACCAAAAACCATTTGGCTTTGCTTCCTGCCTCTATCACTAGAACTTCTTTTGGCTTTGGTTCCTTAAGGCTAAGCATTTACCCACAGGCAAGATTAGTTGCATAATCATTGCCACAACAGAAGGTTGTAGGGATGCATCTGCATCCATCCCTAGCTAGATAGAATACAAACTGTCACCATCTCTAAACTGCCCTATTCAGTATGTATTTCCTAAATGAAGTTTTATTTTCTTTTAAACTGATAAGTGGCTCTGTGTAACTTTGTAGTCTTATAGGCATATGCTGAACAAAGGAGCTCTGCTATGTTCTGAGCCTTTAGTGCACTCTGCAAAAATTTAGCAAGAGATCTGGACTAACATACCAGCTCTCCCAATAATATCCTGTATGGGAATGGGAACATTAGCTTACTTTACGGGTGTACTGTAAAAGTACTAAGAAAATAAAATAAAATCAATCAGAGGGCTTAGGATAATAATCTATAAATATTAAATCTTGTTATTTCTTTACCTTCAGTTTACCTGAGACTATTTCTTAAGGTAGTTGTTTTTCAGTTGAGAAGGACATGAGGACCCAAAGTTGGGTTGTGTTAGCAGCTGCAATATAAGAACTTCTCATAAGGGGATTGTTAGAGAAAGCGCAATCACTGAAATTTTGTGCCAGCGTTTAGCATTGTACATCAGCTACAAAAAGGATTCTGCTGAGATCCTATCTTTTTTTCTCGCAATTACCCATATTTCCCTGCTTTGTAAACTACTTTTTGTCATCTGCATATTTAGCAATCCAAGCCTTCCAGATGCATCCTAGGTCATATGTTTGTCCAAATGTCCCATTCTCATGTTTGGAGCGTGCAGCATCTCTAAAAATTGCTTTCTGCTCATATGATGTCACCAGATGACTTATGCTTGCTGATATTTATTCCTTGGGTCAGCATGTTTTTATTGTAATTCTAACTAGTTTCATTGGGTTAGAGCACTGGTTCTGGACCAAGTTGGCGGAGGGGGGGAATCACTTTTTAAATCTCCAACAAGGCTTAATAGTTTTGTCAAAATAATTTAGCATTTTCCCACAGTAAAGTGTTTTTGCTTTCTTGCCACTATAAATGTACGGTATGTACTCTGATGGATGACCCAGTGGGGATTCTCTTTTTGAAACAAAAGGCTTGCTATATCAAAATCAAAGTATCTTTTTGTCATTACGATCAGCAAGTTTCATAGGTTCATACTTGTTCTACTTGCTACACCAGAGCTGAGGAAGCAGTCATCCTCAATTATTGTACTTCGAATAAGACACATGAATATTTTTTTTCCTAAATAAGGAAGCTTAAACTGGCCTTTTGCTAATTATACTGATCCAAAGTGAATCATGCTTTATTGCTTTTTGAATGTTACCAATAATAAATTAAAGTAGACAATTTACAAGGCAAAAAATGTTGCTTTTTATCCTTTATTAAGGGTTTGAGTACATAAGGTGTGTGAAGGTGTGTTCCACTTTCTTCCTTGTAAATCATATGAAGGTCACAGGTAAATCTAGAAAACAGTAATCATGGATTAATATTCATTCTTAAATCTGAATTACTTGTGTAGACTAACTTTTTTGAATTGAAGGGTTGCATAACTTTTGTATACTGGAATGGTTTAATTTTTATTTATTTATTTATTTTTGCTGATCCTGTTCAAGAGATGGTACCTGGGCATGTGGACTTCCTTGCAGAGTGCCACGGGGTTCTGTATTGACCCATTTTTAAAAAAATAAAAAATGTGAACTTTTTACAATAATAGACCATCTGTAGCCCTTTTTCTAAGCCACTAGAAGCTGCTCTTTCTGTTCTAAGCCAATGTCTGCCAGCTGTGGTCTAGTGGCTGAGGAAGAACAAGCTGGAGTTTATTTATTTCATTTATATCCCACCCTCCCCCACAAGTGGGCTCAGGGCAGGTCAGACTCACAATCCAGACAAGACAGAGCTGATACTAGTTGGCAAGGTCAGAAACCTGAAGTTATAGTGCTCCTCACTTTTTATTTTTGGCTGACTTCTTTAAGTGTTTGGGAATGTTCTATCCTGGTCTTCTAATGGAGAGAGAGGTTAAATTTGGCAGCTAAAAACACATTCTGCTATCTACATTGAGCATGGAAATTGACTTGGCCAATCTTACCATGCTGATCCATTCTGAACTACTGTAAGGTGTTCTACTTGGGACTGTCCTTGAAAATGATCTAGAAACCAGCTAGTGCAAAATACTCCCTCTCATTTACTGTATGGAGTCTGATCAACTTCAGTGGATATAGGTATTCCAGCAGTCTGAAGTTGCTTTAATCAATATTATATGTAGGTTTTAATTGTTCATTTTATTCTGGTGTATTTTAAAAATCCTTGTAATGCAAACTGAGTCCTTTTAAAGAGAAAGTTGGGCTAAAAAAAGTCTTAAATATTTTCCCTCCCTTTTTTTCAAAATAAGCACTGATGGGGGCAAGTATGCCATGTTGCTCATGCGTATTTTAAGACAATTTGTGCTAGTTTTAAACCAAATATCTTCCCTCCTTTCATCTGTCATTTATCTTCTGCTGTTTTCCTTTGTACTTGGTACTGTTCTGTAAGCACAGCCTATCGCATCATGTGGCCTTTGCCTTATAAGATAAAACAGAATGAAAGCCTGCTATGGCACCACCTGGTGAAGCAGCCCTGGAGAACTAGGCTTTGGGAGCAGGTGACTGATGCTAAGAAATGTGTGCATCTTATGGGCAAAGCTTGAATGGTTCCAGTTTGAAGAGAAAAGAAAAGGGAGGAGAGGAGAGGAAAAAACAGTAGAAACATTAATGTATCTTCTTGAGGTTTGATGAGACATCTACTGCCTACCGTTCCATCTGGTGCTTATAATAGCATGGCATATTAGCATGCTGCAAGTTCATAATATATTCAAGGCGAGAAAGCATCACTTGCATATTAATTGAGGCATCCTTTCTCACAACCACCTTTTGAATTTCAGTCACGTTTATTCCTTCTTAGCAGGCAGAGAAGCCATGGGCTTACCTTTCTCTGGTCTTCTGAACTATATAAGGGTCGGGGTCCAAGCCAGCACCTAACACCATTCAAGTGTATTATGGCACAAGATATAATGGGTGTTGAGATTTTTTAAAAATAAAAAGCCCCAAAGTATTTATTTCATCTCATCTTGTATCTGTTATATCTTAAAGCCAGTTTTCCCTTTATGTTTTGTAACTGGTTAGAGATTCATTACCAGATACCTCCAGTGAAGTGTGAAGGGTTTGCACAAAACACAATGCTTGTCTGGTTAAAATAGTGATTGTAGCAACTGGTAAATGAAGCCCCTGCTTCTGATTATTTTGGAGGTTAGCCACATATCACACAGTCAGTGCCAGATTTTGTTTTCTTTGAGCTGTAGTATCAGTATCTGAGTTCAGTTGTAAAGTGAGAATCATCCCTGCCCCCCACCAACAATTATGCAATAGGTGCCTCCTCACCGCCACTGTCTCTTCTTCTAGCCTTTTTCAGAAAGGCTAACCTTACCAATGCACTTGGCTTTCTGATGCCCGGGATCAAGATTTTCATGGGACAGCTGGTATTTTAACACACCTCATTCTTAGCAGCCCATCTCCAAGAATCATTCAGTGACTTGCTGTATTAAAAGTAAGACATTTGAAGTATTACATTTCCCCCCCCCCTCAAGTTTCAGCTATGGTGTCAGCTACCTATGTACAAATGAATAAATCTTACCAGGGAGCTTGGGGGTGGGGACATGTTTGAAATATATAGTCATATCTACTAGTGCCCATTAGACTATTAGTCGTTATAAGTACTCAGATTAATAAAGCATACATCTTCATTAGCATTCTTTCTATTGCCAAGAGAATCCATCATGTTATTGTGCCATTTCGCTGCTATGTTGTTGTCTTTTTACCTATCTTGCCACTAGCCTAAACTCTGTGTTCCAAATATTGTTATGTCAAAGTGCTTTAATGTTTAGATTCATAGTTAATCAAAGTGACCAGAGCCACAAAATGGTGTAGTTAAAATGCTCCAGGGCTTCTTGAATAAAACTTTGTTGGTCTTAAAGGTACTACTGGACTCGAACTTTGTTCTTGTATTACACCTGCTCATAGGGCACTTCTGTGACAACAGGGTCGACTGCTAGTGAATAGATTTTGTATTACAGGTTTTGGTCCTTGGATGGTTAAATAACTTCATTATGCTGTATGCTAATTCCCTGCTCACCCTATACCAGTGTTCCCTCTAAACTGAGTTAGTGTGAGCTAGCTCACAGTTTCTTAGCCTTCAGCTCACAGATTTTTGTCTTAGCTCAGGAAGGATGGCTCCAGAGCAAACTAATTTATGCAGCAGCCCACTCGCTTGCTCACAACTTTAATGCCAGTAGCTAACAAAGTAGAATTTTTGCTCACAAGACTCCACAGCTTAGAGGGAGCATTTCCCTATAGCTATGGACTGCTAACTTCCACTTCAGTGTATCTGAAGAAAGTGTGTGCACGTAAAAACATATACCTTGAATAAAACTTTGTTGGTCTTAAAGGTGCCACTGGACTCAAACTTTGTTCTTGTATTACACCTGTTATTGCTAAGCCACAGTACAATTTTGCTAGGGTGTGCTTTAGGTTGCTGTGGAAGTACAAAATCTAGTTACATTAATTTAATCACTAAGCTCTGCTCCATGAAATCTAGTGGTCATTGGGGGTAGGGCTCTAAATCTCTATCCTACTTGTCTCTACTGTTCATTTGTTACTCTTTGCTCTTTTAGTCCCTGCAGGTCACATACTTCAAAAATGCATGTGTAAAATAATGATGCTTTTATTTATTTATTTATAAAACAGTATATATAAAAGAGCCAGTTTGGTGAAGTGGTTAAGAGCACGGACTCTAATCTGGGAAAATTGGGTTTGATTGCCCATTCCTCCACATGCAGCTGCTGGTGTGACCATGGGTCAGTCAAAAGTTCTTTCAGAGCTGTTCTCTCAAGGGCAGTTCTCGAAAGAGCTCTCTCAGCCCCACCTACCTCACAGGGTGTCTGTTGTGGAAGCTGCTCTGAGACTCCTTCAAGTAGTGAAGGGTGTGATATAAATTTATGTATTTATTTGTTTGTTTGTTCGATTTATATCCTGCCCTCTGATCTCTTCTCTTCTCTTCTCTTCTCTTCTCTTCTCTTCTCTTCTCTTCTCTTCTCTTCTCTTCTCTTCTCTTCTGCCAGGGATCCTGGAGGTTTTTGTCTTCCTCTGGGCATAAAGCAGGGGTCAGTAGTGGAGTGGCCAGGGGGGCGGTAGTTGTGAATTTCCTGCATGTGCAGGGGGTTGAACTAGATAATCCTTGAAGTTCCTTCCAGCTCTGTGTTTCTAATCCAGTCTTATTTTGTCGACTGCATATATGCCAGTGTAGATTGCACTGATTTGGTTATGTCTTAAAATTATGAGTAACAGAATCATCTAATTAATACCTCAGTACAATACAGCTTTGAGTAGGAGGCATTCTCACTTCCTTGTCCCTAAAGCACAGTTGTCTCCTTCATCTTACAGAGGGACTACTCTGAACAACATTAGCTCAGTGTTGCAACAGCTTCTGCAGTCCCCTTTCTTCTTTCCCGGTTATTTGCATCTTTCATTGCTGGAAGAATTCCTCAGGAGACGTCACAGTCTAGGAAACAAACATATTGCACTGTTGATCCCATGTTAAATACAGGATTTTGATGGTACTTGGAGTTTTCTGTCATCAACTTGATTAGCTAAAGGTATATTTTAAGCATACGAGTGAACCATTTCCCATCCTACTTTGATCTGCATTCTTCAGATACATCACTATAGTTTTGTCTCCATTAGTGATGGATGATGTACAGCTACGTTGTTTTCCTTCAGAAGCATACACTGAAAATTAGAAATACTCCACCCTTTATTTCTTGGGTACTTATGACTGGATATGTAAATTATCTGTACCATTTTTAGTATACATGCTTAACTGGAAGGAAGAGAAACTGATTCATTGAAACTGACTCCAAATAAGCATGCCTAGGTTTGTAGCCAGAGGGAGCAACAACCAGAAAACAACAGTCCAACAGCATCTATCCATTTAGTTCTTCCAGTTTCTGTTGCAATGAATGAAGGTTTTCTGTTATTTCCATTTTGCACATGAGCCTGAAAGAGAGGTCTTGCTAAAGCCAGCGAACAAAGTCATTCAGGTATTCAAGATACATTTGTTAGACTATTTATTCATGTACTTAATTTACAGTCTGCCTTTCTCCCTGAGATTTGAGGCAGATTATAGGATATAAAACAGTGCAAGCAGACCACATAAAACAACAAATTAACAATGCAATTGGACTAGGAACACAGAATTCAACAGCAGTGTGAACAACAAACTATGTAAGGCAAGGTATACTATAAACAATACAGAAAGTGGATTGCAAGGTGTAGGACAATGAAGGAGATTCAGATGCTATGTACTGTAATCCTTGCAATGGACTGCAATCCTATTCCATTATAAAGGCTCTCCTGGACTGTTGCATTCTACTACAGTTCTAATATCTTTTTTAAAATGCCCTCCTGAACGTTCATACTGTAAAGTGTTATTGCAGACTAGAGAATTTATGCCATAGTGTTTTTACCTCTGTGTTTTTCTTTCCCCTCAGTAATACAGATTAGTCATCTTCTGAAAGGGTGTGTGAACATACGAAGCTATTATTCCAAGTCAGACTGTCAGTCTCTCTAGCTCTGTATTGCCTGCTTTGATTGACAGCAGTTCTCCAGAGTCTCAGGCAGAGAGAAGTCTTATTTAAAACCTGCAAAATAAAATATCTACTGTTCTTGTTCTCCACAATTTTCTTTCAGGGGATGAAGGTTCAGCTCTCTTGGGGCAAGCGCAGGTGCCACACTGCATTCTCCAGATGTTTTGGCTGATTGGGACTGGAGGTGTGGGACGGAATCTGTCCAGATTTCTTCTGCAGGTTCCTGAAATTACTGCTAGGCTGCTGGTGCATCAGTGCAGAGTTCTGAAAAAAGGCAGTTTTGCACGCTGTGCTGCATTATAATATGCAATATCTGATGAAGAGAGCTTTGACTCTCAAAAGCTCATGCCCCCAAAATCTTGTTGGTCTTTAGGGTGCTAGTGGACTTGAATCTAGTTCAGCATATAATAGTGATTTCTAAATTGTCCATTTCATGAGAGAGCAGACAGGGTGAAGAAGAATAACCAGAGTGTGTTCCATATACCAAGGTGTGTTAATTCGGTCCCCTTAAGCAAGGGGCAACTGTTTTTATGGATTCTTATCACACCAGAATGTTCCCTCTAAGCTGTGGAGTCTTGTGAACAAAAATTCTACTTTGTGAGCTACTGGTGTTAAAGTTGTGAGTGAGCAATTTGGCTACTGCATAAATTGGTTTGCTCTGGAACCATCCTTCCTGAGCTAAGTTAAAAATGTGTGAGCCAGAGGCTAAAAAACTGTGAGCTAGCTCACACTAACTCAGCTTAGAGGGAACACTGCCAGTGGGTATGCCATTGCTAGTACGAAGTCGCAGACTCTAAAGTGTGGCATTACTGCACAATACACTACACAAGCAAATTGCAAACTGAATCAGATATGTGATACAGGAACACCTAGGAGAAAGCATGAATAAACCCCTCTGCATTATAAAGCCACTTGACACAAGAACTTGTAAAAATGACAGCAAGTTTAATGCATATTAGTCAATGGGCATACTGAACCATTAATTGCCACTCTACCACCCTTCTGTTTTTCTAGTTTTAGCTCAGTTTCCTAGCAAGCAGGCTGATGCAGTTTCATAACTACCTATCCAATGATCCAGGAAGGTTGAAGAGACATAGTCCTTGCAGGCTTGTGAGCCTTTCAACCTCAAGTTCCTGGGAAGTAGGAGGAGGGGAGGGAAGGGTAAGGATGGGCCTTTGGAGGCAAGACAGCCTCTGAGCATGAGGACCTTAAACAGAAAAAGCCACTACCATCTTTAAAAGAAAAGTTGCTCTTACGGAAAGAAAGGTTGCTATATACCAAACCTGCCTTCCTCCTAGATTTTCCTTGGACAGAGGCAGTACCGTGGTGGCACCCCACTCCTCAGAGTTGGGGACAGAGGCATGCCATAATTATTCCCTCATTCATTGTTTACTTTGGCACCCAGGGGACTGGAAAACCCCATACAGATAACATTTTCCCAATATCATAAAACAAATTGGTCTTAGCTCTTCTTATTGGTCATGAAACTAGTCTTCTTATTTGTCAGAGTTGCAGGTGTGCACCTGTGTCCAAGACTTTTTGCTTTCTCAGCAGTCAGTAATGCATTCTGGGGCTTTCGAATGATGAGTTTCAGGCTAGGGTTCAAGGGAAAGTGCTTCTGAATAATGTGATTGTGTGTGCTAACAGTTAGGAGTGGTCTTCCCCCCCCCCCTTATGTGTGGAGCCCAATCATGTGTAATCTGGTTCTCATGGCATCTCAGCAGCTGCTTATCTAGTTAGCAAAGTTAATGTTCCAGTTGACACATCAGTTTCTGGTGTGAATCCTCAGATTCTTCTGAATCCACAAATTTTCTGAAAGCCATTGAAACATTCACATAAAATACGACCCAAAATCATTGCTTTTTCACACCACTTAATATCATGTAGGGTCAAGCATCATTGAGGTCCTCTCATGGGAAGAATCTTCTGTTATAAAAATCCATTCGGACAAGCTTAGAAAAGCTGCCCCTTAATGAAAGCTTTCTCCTACTATTAAGGTGTGCTTGCCCAGTGTTTACAACTACTTGCAGTCAGATGTTTCTCATGGAATGCACAACAATCACTTGGTGCTGTATTGCTGCAGTCTCAGCAAAAGTCAAGAGTTTCTGATGGCAAATTACACAGAGTCAGGATCTGAAGTCCATTTTGTTCAAAGATGGAGGCTGTAACTAGTCTAGTTCAAGGCCAAAAAGGTCCTGGATTAACAAATTGCTCCAGTTTTTTTCCCCTGAGGGACCTCATATATGTAAGAAATGCCTACTGACACAGCTGGATAATAACTATATCTAGAAGCTTCTGTCTTTCTCTGTAGCTTATGTTCCCGCTGTTGGACATTCTCCCTGCCACTTAAGCAGTACAGCAATACAGAAGTTAAAATCTGTTGTAGGAATCATTCTGTGATTTGCAACAATGTTAGTGTGCACTGATGCTGCCCCTTTCTTTGGTGTTGTGACTGTGGCCATGCATGCTGGAAGTCTGATAATATGAATGGATCTTTAAAGCAACAGAGAACTGAATGAGAAGTAAGACAAATTGTGCATCCACAGTGGGGATGAAGTAGGTCATATGCTAGCTGTTAATATTTGGGCTGGGGAATGGCTTAAGGTCCTTTTCTCTATTCATGGAGGAAAGGTATCACATTGCCACCAGTATGAAAACAAAAGAATCTTCTTCCTGTATATAGAATTACCAGCAAATAATCAGTGTTGGATAATGTAGGCAAAAGTGTTTGCCAACTTCTATCCTATACTGTGAGTGTTACTGCATAATATGTGAAGTGTGTCCTGCTGTATAATTTGGCAGAGTGAAAAATAGATAAGACAGTTATAATATCAAAAGAGCTGTGCATGAGTGAAAGCATTTGTATTTTGCTGATGCATTCATTTTGACTGGTCGTGAACATTTCATGACATCACAGCAAATCATGTTGTCACTCTCCAAGTTACCGATACAACATGCCTTGTCATATTATGTTATTTTGCAGACAGATGTTCAGTAATTATTTTAAAATTTAGGGGGGTTGGATTGCTGGAGTTAAAGTTTTTACTTTGTATATTGTTTTCTATATTCCTTGTTGAATCAGAAAAAGTAATATAATACAGTGATAACTCTTAATGAGATAAGAAATCATGGTTGCATTAAGTGTCAAGGAACAAATTGGTTCAAAAGTCAAAATTCCACTGTCTATTGGCTTAAAATTTCTGTTTATTAGTAACACATTTAGACTTAGTCATTGACATTGACACATGTGTTAATTTTTTTCTTTTCAGTGTTCAAAAAGGTGCTGATCTTGCTGAATAGGATAGTGGAGAAGACAGTGTGGGTAATGGAGCAACTTACAAGAATCTTGAAATGATTCTTGATGTCCTACAGTACTGTTAACATCTGCACATCTTGCTAGGAGCCACATTTATTGCAGCTGTATTCTAGCTTGAATGTAAAAGGAAGTGAGGAAAGTCAGAGTTAAGAAAGGAGCAGCTGGCTTTCAGTAAAAAGATTTATCATTTTCTTTCATTACAGCAGACCCAAAATAAACGCCAGCAGGGCTGTTTACAGCAACATTTTAAAGTGATAGGCTGAAGCCTTTGGTGAAGTCATCACTGCAAAGGCAAGTGAATAAAGTGTAAGAGAGGATCTTACTGAATAATATAGGAGGAAAGATTGTGTATTGTGGTATATATATGAGCACAGTTCTTGTCAACAAGTCCTCTTGTAATGAATAGTGCCTTCCCAAAGGGCATGAACATTCACATGAGCATGAAGAAGCATATCTAGCTACTTTGATGATTCTTGGGAATATGGATGTATGAGAATTTCTTGGATTCCAGGTGAAATTTAAGTAGATATAGCACAATACCTTACAACTATGAATACCTGCAAGAATCTAGGTGCCTCCCTGATGATCTCAAAAACTATGACCTCTGGATTACAAACGATAGGTCTAAAAAAAACCAGTTGAATCTTACTGTGCATTGGCTTAAAGATGTTTGTGATACAATAGACTAGTGATACAATAGACTTGTGCCACACTTCCAACATGTATGAAAGCCTAATGAATATCAGTTGCTACATCATTACAAGGGGAAAATAATGCTGCTGATTAGCAGATTTAAGCGCAGTGAATTACTTGAAGCCTGCAGTTGCAACCATGGACAAGTAGTAGTCTGGGTGCATTCAATATTTCGTCTACAGCTTGTCTTACGAATAACACCATCTTGAGAGTGTGAGTACATCCAAGATGACATGGTTTGCAGAACACCTGCTAATTTTGGAGTTCTGTGAAGATGGATGATAGCATATTGAGAGCCTTTCATGTATCTGTCCCTCATTCTGTTACTAATCTAATCCAATTACCTTTATTGGCATGTAGCCTCATTCTGTTCTTGCAGACCTCCAGATTTGAAATCATCTACTGTCAGATTTGGCCACAACCACAGGTAAAGATGGATAGTGGAGTTTTATGAAAAGTTGACCCTAATTTGTATGGAACATAAGAGTTCTTGGTATATGTTATTTCCTTAGTTTGTGACACTGTTTGTATTATTTCCTTAGTTTTTTTTCTTCCCCAGAGTACCAAAATAGCTGTAGAAAAGATATAGTTGTACCTCAGCAAATTCAGGATAAATGTTTAAAATAGCATTTGGATCTTTACTGATGATAATGTCAGTGTTTGATTATATCTGCCCACCTTGTCTATGAAATGCTGTTTTATCATGGGTATATTATACTTGTTGAAACTGAACGTTAAGAGTTCTGTGTGGTTTCTGTGACTAAATACATTCACAGCTGCAACTTGTTTTCTCAGTGAAAGTTTTTCTTTTAAAGAATCCCTGGCTACTAACATTTCCATACAATTAAACTCCACATTTGGATCTCTCAGGGGGCTTAAACATTGTCATTACTCCTTCTGGGTTGGATTCAAACTTCAGAACAGACTTCCCAGTATGAACAAGAGAAGGAGGGGGCAACCTGGGGGAAGATCATGGGCTCAGGGTGTGCCCAGCATCACCAGGCTGGACTGAGACCCAGAGCCTCTGGGCTTCGATGCCTTTTCCTGAAGCCTCTGCTCAGCAAATCTGCCTTAATCTGAATCCTTGATCCATCGAGGCCAGTATTGTCTACTCACACTGTCAGTGGCTCTCCAGTGTCCCAGGCAGTAGTCTTTCTCCAGTGTCTCAGGCTGGTCCTTTTAACTGAAGTGGCTCTCAGTGGCTCTCCAGTGTCTTAGGCAGTGGTCTTTCTCCAGTGTCTCAGAGTAGTCCTTTTAACTGGGGGTACCGGGGATTGAACTTGGGACCTTCTGCACCCCAAGCAGATGCTCTACCACCAAGCTGCAGCCCCTCCACTCATTAACTCAACAGAACCTCAGACAGCTGCTCCTCTGCATTGTAGAGTTAGACCAGAGACTAAGCTCCACCCTACAGTGATGGGAATGGCAAAGACAGCAGGCCCATGAGGATGCAGCACAACAGCAAAGAAAGGCTGGTGGGCCATGCTCCTTGCTGCCAAACCCAGTCATTGCACTAGTGTATGTAGTTCCTGGCAGCATTGGATCTTCATCATGCCCTGGCTAGCAGAAACCTGGGAACAAGTGGGGCTTCTTTCCATTCCAGGAATTTAAACCCTAGGCAGAGCAGAGGGCCTTGCTGGTTCAGCCAGTTCATAGGAGGTAGTGTATCCCTGCTAAACCTGCAAACGTGGACCTAGCAAACCCCAGACCATGTCCTAGACCGTGTGGGAACTCTAGTATGTCCCTTTGAGTTCCATGTTGGAAGAAAGACGGTCTGTCTGTCTGTCTATCTGTCTGTCTGTCTGTCTCTCTATCTACACACACAAAGTAAATATATATTGTATGTAGTAAATAAAATTTCCCCATATATTCATTATTTCTAAATTTGAGTAATATTGAAAAAAAATTATGATCATGCTGTCACAATTTCCTTGGACTTGCAACAGCTTTCTCTTTTGAATTGTAAAATAGGAAAGTTTGAGACAATTTTCTTGTTCTAGAAACATGGATTTCTGGTGAGTTTATCAAGTTTTGCATATTTTTTAATGATCAAGAGGGTACTATCAGTTGACCTTGGCATAATCAATTTACATAGGGAAATGTAAAAGACATGGAGTTCTGTAGTGTTTTTTGTTATAAGAGCATAAGAACATAAGAGAAGCCAATGTTGGATCAGGCCAATGGCTCATCCAGTTCAACACTCTGTCACACAGTGGCCAAAAACACCAGGTGCCATCAGGAGGTCCAGCAGTGGGGCCAGAACACTAGAAGCCCTCCTACTGTTGCCCCTCCAATCACCAAGAATACGGAGCATCACTTGCCCCAGACTGAGAGTTCCTATCTATACCTTGTGGCTATTAGCCACTAATGGACCTCTGCTCCATATATTTATCTAATTCTGTCTTGAAGCCATCCATGCTTGTAGCCACCACCACCTCCTGTGGCAGTGAATTCCATGCAATCACTCTTTGGGTGAAGAAGGACTTCCTTTTATCTGTTCTAACCCAACTCAGCAATTCCATTGAGTGCCCACGGGTTCTTGTATTGTGAGAAAAGAAGAAAAGTACTACTTTCTCTACCTGCTCTATTCCATGCATAATCTTATAAACCTCGATCATTGTATTGTGAGAACGGGAGAAAACTATTTCTTTCTCTACCTGCTCTATCCCATGCATAATCTTGTAAACCTCAATTATGTCATCCCTCAGTCGTTGTTTCTTCAAGCTAAATACCCCAAGCACTTCAACCTTTCTTCATAGGGAAAGTGTTCCAACCATTTTATCATTGTAGTTGCCCTTTTCTGCACTTTTTCCAGTGCTATAATATCTTTTTTGAGGTGTGGCGACCAGAACTGTACACAGTACTCCAAATGAGGGCTCACCATCTATTTATACAGGGGCTTCTTACCATAGTGCTTTTATTGTGATGCAGTTATTATTATGTCTTGTATAATATATAACAAATTAGTAAAAGTGGGTATAAGGGTTGTCATCTCAGTAGCCATAGCTTGTAGAGTAAGGAGCACACTAGATTAACTAAAACTAATTCTGGATCAGGAGTTTGTATGTGTGTGTTCACTAATCCAACCTATCAGACATAATCTTTAATTTTAAAGTGGTGTTACTTTCATCTGCCATAACAGAAGCATTACTTCAAATCGTATTTCCATTCTGCAGTTTGGTAAGTGTTGCACATATAAAAGAACTGAAGTTACGCTGTTCTATGTATGGGGTAATAATTGGGAAAAAATTAAATGAGATAAAATATTAAGGTAGTTTAAAAGAACAGCGATATTGATGATGCTTTTGCAGCTGGCAAGGCATCGGATAGACAGAGTTTTTACATTCTACACAGGATCCAACAGTAATAAGATGAAATATTTATACACTTTGAAATTTCTTTGGCATTTCATTGACTGCTGTTCACTGTGCCAAAAAAGGACCATCTTAAATTTAACAATATGGCTTCCCTCTTCAGCAGAGTGGCAGAAATATCAAATGAAATTCCATCTGCTTCTGTAATACTATGTGCTGTACTTGTATACCTTGGTTAAATGAGACTCTCTTTGTTTAATAAGAGGCAGTGCAATGAATTAGCTCCTCTGTGGCTGCACTAAAAATCAAGAGGGAATTGGATAAACATATGGAGCAGAGGTCCATCAGTGGCTATTAGCTACAAAATATAGATAGGAACTCTCAGTCTGGGGCAAGTGATGCTTTGTATTCTTGGTGCTGGTGGGAACAACAGTGGGAAGGCTTCTGGTGTCCTAGCCCCACTGGTAGACCTCCTGATGGCACCTGGTATTTTTGGTCACTGTGTGACAGAGTGTTGGACTGGATGGGCCATTGGCCTGATCCAACATTGGCTTCTCTTATGTTCTTATGTGTATATAGCAGATGATTGCCCTGACCTGGATAGCCCAAGACAACCATCTTGTGAGGTCTTGGAAGCAAAGCAGGGTCAGCCTTGGTACTTGGATGGGAGACTAGCGAAGAAGTCCAGGGCTGCTACCTAGAGGATGGCAATGGCAAACCATCTCTGAACATCTTGTCCCTTGAAAACCCTTTGAGGTCACCATAATAAGGGTTCTAGATTGAACAGCAGTGCTATCCCTAGAAGCTAAAAGGACTAAGCTGAAGCTATTGTACTTTGGCCACATTAGGAGAAGACAAGAGTCACTGAAAAAGTCAGTAATGCTAGGAAAAATTGAAGGCAGAAGGAAAAGAGGAAGACTTGACATGACATAACATGAATTGATTCAATAAAGGTAGCTGCGGCAGTCAGTTTGTAAAACCTGAGCAAGGCCGTTAATGATAGGGTGTTTTGGAGGACGTTAATTCATAGGGTTGTGACTTGACGGAAGCAACTTGATGGCACTTAACACACACACACACACACACGCCCTTGCTTCTGGTTTCTTTCTTTTGTGGATGTTCTTATTTGTAAAAAAAAAAAAAAATCGTAACAGCTCCTTCTGCTGGCTTTACCCCGCAGAATCTCCCAGCTCTCACTGTCATCCCTAGCTGTAAGAATACCTTGTAGATGTATGTATAATCTGTAAAATTAATTTCTTCTAGTTGCAGCTCTGCTGCCCCTACTTATGTTTGTCTCATGTAGGGCCTGGCAGAGTTCCTGAAATCTAGGACAATATTCCCATAATTCATGAACTAATGAGAAAAAAAATTTTTTTTTTCCCAAGGCCAAACAGTGAGTCTGTGGCAGAAAACTTAAACCTGGCAAAATCCAACAAGCTCTTGTGAGAGGCTTTATTTGAGTGACATTACCAGCAAAGTAAATACCTAATGACTTCCCACCATTTTAGGATGTCCCTAAGTCTGTTGCTTGAGATGCCAATCTCACCCTGCCTTGTAGTAGGACCACCTCTGGTTCTGTGCAGATCAAATTTCTCAGAATTTGAAATATTTTCCTAGGCCTGATCATTTAAGCAATGAAACTCTTAAGATGATATCTGTTGGTATGAAAAATTGGACCCAGATTCATCAGTTTATGCTCTTTGAATTAAGTGTGGTTTTCAGTCTTACATTTTTTTTAGAACTAATCAATATGATCACAGCAGTTAGACACTCATGTGCAATATTTATTTTATTTATTTATTTATTTTTGCGATTTATATCCCGCCCTCCCCGCGAACGGGCTCAATACTTGATGTTACATTTACATTCATTCTGCCATACCTAAGTAGTATGCCAAACCGCATGTCCCAATATGCATATTCCCATGTGCCTTCTCCTTATGGTGCTGCCCACTTATGACTGTCTGTACAGTAATATTTAGGCTACAGGCTTTTTTCCTGGGACAAGAGAGTGACCTGCCATTTGGAATGGTCTACCAGAGTGGGTGCATAGAAACAACTTCACTTGATATATGGCACATGAGACAGTTTTATTCAGGGAGCATTTGGTGGAGGGTAAACTGTTTCTGCATTTTTGGCTGTGTCTGTTTTTATTGTGTGTAATCTGTATGTAATTCTGTGTAATTTAATTTGTCACCTGTGGGGGTGTATTAATGTTGAGTGCTTTTTAATTTCTGCATTTTATTCTGTGCGTTTTAAGTTTGCTAATTTGACTAGTATGTTTTGTGTTGTTGCAGCCTGTTTTGTCACTATTAGCCACCTTGAGTTTGAGTACATAAGGCAGGATAGAAAGGTTTTGAATAACTATGGCACAGTTGGCCTTCCCTGCTGGGCTGTTGTAAATATTATTCAGTGAATATAACTGAGGTATACTAAACACTTTACCTGTCGTACACAGGTAAATATTAGAATGGCATTAATATTTAGGTCCATGAGTTCGCGAAGAGTCAGACTTGACTGCGACAACAACAAGAACAACATTTACAGTGCCAGTAAGGCTAACAAATTTAATTGTGTAGGTGATGATAACTGAATCAAACTAACAAATAGCTTGCACCTATGAAGTGCTTCAGTCTGAAAGTCTTTATGATGACTACAGCATTGCATTAGTCCAATGTCAGAACTTGTAATGTTAATCTATTGCTATTTTTGATCATCTGCACTGCTCAGCTGATAGTAGTTACAATAAGTAGTTGGAAAATGCCTGCAAATTTAAAGAATGGCAGATAGAGGTGGTAGGGTATTCCCAACCCGAAATGACACCTGAAATTTACTGTTTCATTTCAGCTTAGAAATACGCAAAACAACCCAAAGAAGAAAAAGAATGTTCCCTTGAGCTGTAACTGACTCACGGGCATCCTGTTGATAGGAAGGAGATGAGCAGAGATGGTTGGTCACTCCTGGAAAGAGATGAGCAGTGATGGTTGGTTATTGCCTTCCTCTGCATAGCAGCCTGAGTCTGCCATGGTGGTCTTCTATGCAAGTACTTCCTGTGGCCAACTCTGCTTATTTCCTGAGCTTTGATGAGCTGAGGCTAAGTTGATAGGTTTGCCAGTTCCAGGTTGGGAAATACATGGGAATTTTGGAGGTGGAGCCTGAGGGGGATGGGAATTGGGGCATAATGCCTTAGAGTCCAACTTCCGAAACAACTGTTTTCTCCAAGTGGATACCTGTTGCTTGGAGATCAGTTGTAATAGCTGTAGATCTCCAGCTACCACTTGGAGGTTGGCAACTCCATAGGTTGAGCTATTTCAGGTATTTTTGGGCTTAGTAGAGCTTAATGGTTGGTAAAGGAGGAGGAGAGCCAGCTGGAGCCTTGTAGCAGGGGCCAGCCTGGCTGCGAACTCCCATGGTCCTTTGCAGGCAGTAGAGGCAGCAGAAACAGTCACCATATCTACCATCAACTGAAAACAGTGAAGGTAGGCCTGGCCTCCAGAGGCATTCCTTGTCTGGGAAAGGATGGTTTCACAAAAGTACACATAAGCTATGGCTTATAGCTAAAAAATCCATAGGGATATCTGATCACTGAACTCAAATACAATGTGTAGTTTGATCTCAAATTGCTTTACAGGTATGCTCAAAGTTTCTAATATCTGCTAGCATAATGTAGCAGTGGAATTACAAATGCTATAAATGTAGAAGGGATAGACAGGCTTCTCCTTTCAGCTGTGACACTTCTTCAGCTGTCAAATCCAAAAACTACTGAAATCAGTTGGAAAAAAAATCAAGAGCTCTAGGAGAAAACATTGCCTCACAACCAGCAGGAAGGTCTAACTGATCACACTGAAGAAAGTTCTGTTTATTTTTTGTTGCCAGATGGTACTGTTACTTTCAACGGTATTCCAAGGTATGTTGATCAGCTTTGACAGGGTTTGTTTAAGCTTACTGTTTCTTATATTGACAACATATTTCTCTCTCAAATGTGCAATATTTCATTTTGTTTGAGAGGAAAAAAAGCATTCCATTATTTAAATGAAAATGCAATAAAATGAGAAAAATACAATGCTTCAGAATAATCTTTTAGCTGTGCAGTCAGATCTTCTTCAAATTGAGGGTCATGATTAACTAACTGAGGCTATCCTGAAGTAAATTATTTCTCTAATGTGTGTCAAGAAGTGACACTTTCACATCCCAGTAAAGATCAAGGCATTAATTGGAAGGGATAATGAAGTAGAAATCTGTGCATACTGACTGGCAAAGGCCTGTATTTAAATCTGTATTCAGGCTATGTTCAGGCTGTATTAAATCTGTGTTCAGACTGGACCCAGTCTGGAGTGGCATTTCTTGTGCCATGATCCTGAACACTGAATTGACACAAATTCTGTTGAAACTGATCAGGTTTGCCTTTAGTCATCTTTTGAGCATATGATGCTATCCTATACTGAGTCAGATCATTGCTTTCTCTTGGTTAGTACTGTCAGCTCTCCAGGTTCTCAGGCAAGCAAAGATCCTTCCTAGTTCCTGAATCCTTTAACTGATTATGCAAGGAACTGAACCTGTGAAGCTTCTGGTACTGCCATGGTGCCACACTCCTCCATTCTGGAGGATATGTTGAGGATGATACCTACATACAGCTTCACATACAGAGACAGTTAAATGGACAAATCTCTTCTTGGTAAACAATAGGGAAGCATACTTGGAACTTCCCCTTCATTGAAGTGCATGTGGAAGCTGGTTGAATATATGTAGTGCTGACTTGTGTTAGACAATAGCAACTAGGATGCAGGGAGATTATAATTATTTTAATTCTCCCTGCTTTCTTCAAGGCACTCAAGGAAGCATTTCATAGTGCTGTGTAATTCGCTTCCATGATAATCCTGTGAGTTGTGCTTCTGAATACCAGATCCTAAAAGGTAAACAGGGGTGGCCACCAATGTTCCTTTGAGCAAAAATTCTACTCTGTGAGCTACTGGTATTAAAGTTGTGAGTGAGCAATTTGGCTATTGCATGGATTAGTTTGCTCTGGAGCCATCCTTCCTGAGCGAAGATAAAAATGTGTGAGCTGGAGGCTAAATAACTGTGAGCTAGCTCACACTAACTCAGCTTAGAGGGAACACTGGTGGCCACCATCTTATATATGCCATTGGCAACTACTCTTTAAGTGTGTTTCTCCAACCAGTTCCCTATCCACCTAACTATCCTAGAGTCCAGTGCGCACTCCTCTAGTTTACCCATCAGAACATCATGGGGAACCCTGTCAAAAGCTTTACTAAAAGCTTGAAAGTACTTGATGACATTCCCAGATTCTGGATAAAATCCTGCCATCAAAGCAATATGGCAAAACTTTGTAAGACCCATTCAGAAGTGTGTTTGTTTTTTGAATGTCGGTTGCTAAATACTAGAGGTAGGCAATGGTACCTGTTGTTTATCCTAAAGTCATCTCTTACTGTAAAGATGGCTAAAAGCCAAATGAAATAAAAGTTACCAAACATTTACAATCTCCACAGGTCTTTTGTGCTGCAGTTCTCCCTTAGGTGATTCCGAATTGGACCCCTTCCCATCGGTGCTGGAGAGGGGGACCATAGTGGGTCTAGGTTGCTCTGTGAGGTTGATACACTACATTGGGAAAGCTGGAGATCCAACCATCTTTTCCACTCACTGTCATCCAACTCCCTTTCTTACTACATTCCCTGGCTCACATGGTTTTTGTCTCTGCAGGTCCCTTCCTCCCTTTTTCATCAGCAGAAAAGCTGGTTGCATCCCTCCCATCCCTGTATCCATTTTATTGCCTTCCTGTCCTTTTTATTACACCTCTCTCTCATCCTAGGTATATGTCATATTGCATTCAGTCCTCCATCTCTACTCTCCTCAGCTATCAAAAACCTTTCTTTTCTCTTAAACAACTCTACTTTCAGCTCTTCCCCTTACACAGTTGTTGTTTATAATATGCTCAGTTTTACAAGATGAAAACCTAGAGGTACATATTAGAAGGTGTTCTTTATTTGTTATGGCTCAGGTACTTCCTCACTGTTGTTAATCCATCTTCTTCTTTTACATCCATCACTGCCCCCTCTCACCAACACTATTATTCCTAATAAGCTCAAAGGACCTTTGTAATCTCACATAAAATATAAATGATGCTCTCTAAATTGATGGATATTTATTTTCTACTGTCAAGTTAAGTTAATAGCTAATTTGGTCTTACATGGAAACAAAACTATAGACAAGGTAGTATAAAGGATTTTCTTGGTGTATTTATATATGAATGCTAGAGTATAATTTTACTGAGATTCATGCTAATATCATCTGATGGATTCTTTTGCTATCATTTTAAATATTGTAGGCTTTAGTTTGGACAGTTCCCTTGGGGAAAGAAAACATTTGGTTATTAGTTTTGTTAAACAGAAATAAGTTATAATTTATACCTAATCTTGGGTCATTTCTAATTATTTAGTCAATCTGCATTTCACATATCTCTGTGAACCAAAGAACCAGTGTGGCGTAGTGGTTACAGTGTTGAACCAGGACCTAGGACACTCAGGTTCCAGTTGCTACTCAGCCATGGAAGCTTGGGCCAGTCACATACTCTCAGCTTAACATACTTCAGAGGGTTGTTGTGAGGATAAAATGGAGGAGAAGTGAATGATGTAAGCCACTTTGAGTCCCCATTGGGGGAAAAGTGGGGTATAAATGAAGTAATGAAATAAAGGAGAAAGGTTTTATACTGTTAGCTTTCACTGAGATGTGTCTAAGCACAAATAAAGATGATTTTATATGAGTTGTCAAAAGTTATCAGGCATATAGTTGTATTTCTGAGCAAAATAAGTACAGTAGTTCTAATCAAATATAATGGGAAGTAAACCTCACCAGCCTTCTAAGTAAGTGTGTTTTGGAATGCATCTGTTAGGTGGGGAAAGCATCTTGACCACTTTTCCAAATGTCTCAAATTGTCCCATGATACCCTGCAGGGGCACCTAGATTTTTGGTTTGTATGGTGACCTGGATGACCCAGGCTAGTCTGATCTCCTTGGAGCTCAGAAGTTAAGCAGGGTTGGACCTGGTTAGTATTTGGATGGGAGACCACGAGGAAGTCTAGGGCTGCAATGCAAAGGCAGGCAATGGCAAGCCACCTATGAATGTTTCTTGCCTTGAAAACCCTACAGGGCCACCATAAGTCAGCTGTGACTTGACAGCACTTTTCACAACCACTATAGTGAATCCCAAGTGTTCGACAGTGTGTGTGATCAAGATTCCTGTTCAAAACCAACTGCACACCAAGTTATTTCCTTCCATTCTCTACAGGTAATGAAATTTGTTTGACGTGACTATCTTTGGTTAAAGTCCATCCTCAGATCTGTAAATGAAGAAAAAGGCAGGAACAGTTTCTGTACACTCATTGCTGTGGGACTGTGTCAAAGGTGTTAGGCCTTACAACTTGAGATAGCAGAGGGTCTTGAACTGGTGATCCAAAATATGTCAGGTGAGTATTTAGGCCATCCATACCCACTCAGATCTGGCCAGAAGAAAGAATTGTGGGGAGACTTGACTTGATGATTTCAGATAGCCTGATGATTTAAAGGCAGCTGAAGGTATAATATCGTCATGGATGGAGCCAACTATCTACTGTTAATCCATTTCCATTCATGATTACATCCAGCTTAGGTTACTGCAATTCATGTTATGTGGAAGATGGGCTGGAGTCTCCAATTAGTATAAAATTTAGTTGTGAGATTATTTGTTGGCAAGAGTTACAATGAAGAGTTAAACTACACTGCCTATTTTTGTCTGGGAACAGTTTGAAGTGCTGATTCTTACCATTAAAGAACTAGGCTAAGAAGCAAAGAACCTTGAAGGAGCACATACTCTGTATCATAAAGTGTTTTCTGTGTGTCCCCATTTTCTGAAGTAGGCTAGCTGGCCAGTTCCGCACACGTGCTTTGCTTCCCTTTCCTCCCAGGTTTAATTGGTCCGAATCAGTGTGCGCGTTTCTGCATTACAAGAATCTGACCTGGGTTGATGTCTGTTCTTCATTTCCACATCTGTCCTTGACCCGAATCTTGAGCCACTGCCCATCTCAATGTCGTGTTGTGTTGTTGTAATGCAACGAGGGGAGGGGACAAAAAAAAACCAGCTCACGCTGCACCTCAAAGGCATCAATACATATTTTTATAGTGGCATGACTCAGGCACTACTTTTGTGCAAACAATTCAACACAGAAATGTGGAGACATCAACAACATTTTAAAAAAGACATTTAAATGCCAGTCAATGGTGGATCAATGTCGTGTCGTGTTGTTGTAATGCAACCGGGGGGGGACAAAAAAAACCCCGCTCACGCCAGGGCGGGAAAGGGAGAGGATAGGTGGGAAAGGGGAGAGAAAGAAGCAGAGTGGCATTAAAGGGGTGGAGCAAGAAACCCCAATTTCGGAATTCCCCACTTGAATGCCCTGACTTCACTCCCATGGCAAAAAAAAACAACCCTGAAAATCCCGGAAACGGAAGATCCGGGGGAATCAAGGATTACATTCGGGCCAACTGCAGACCCGGAGCAACAAGTGGGGAACTGTTGCTCTACCCCGGATTTTATCAGGGAGTGACGGCGGGGCAACAACTAGTGCGGAATCGGCCAAGGTGTTTTCTGTGTGTCCCCATTTTCTGAAGTAGGCTAGCTGGCATTTTCGGAAGTCAGTCAATTGCCATTCAGGGGTGGTAACTGGATATAGAATGCCCTCTGCACAGAATTTCACCTAATGTCTAAGTTGTTAATTTTTAGGTGCCAGATAAATATCTTTTTATGTATTTAAGCTTTTTAATCTTTTGTTAATGGATGGCCGTTAGAAGTGCTTCATTGCTGAATTGCATTTGATATGTTCTTCTGCATGTAATTGTTTTATTGCTGGAACTCTTCTGTTGAGGTTTTGTTTGCTGCACATCTATTAGGCTGCTATTATTGGTGTTTTATTTGTTCTATGTACTTATTGGTGCTATAATCTCAATATGAAGAATTGCTGCTGTTCTTTCCATTTGTATCTGACAAAGGGAGTGTTGAATCTCAAAAGCTTGTACTCCAAAACTCTTGTTGCAGACCAACATGGCTTACCCTCTGAAACAGCTATCCTTTTTTTTAATTTACTGATTTTTGCCATAGATGTAGTGGATTTTAATTGTTTGATCCAGCTGTATGTTGCCTTGGGAATCTACATGGAGAGGCAGCATCTAAACATTCCAGATAATACTAAAAAGAAATATATGCTTTCCCCTATTACTTCTGATTGGATCAAAAAGTAAGGGGCCAATCCATTTTTTCACAGCCCTTTCATTGTACCTTAGATGGCTCCATAGGCTGTCTGTATTGTTAGGGGCCAACATGTTGTATTTCATAATTATTGTTAGTTCCAGTGTGGTGAGGGAACATATGTCTCTGTTCCAAGGTGTTATTCGTGTTCCTCACTCACATCTCTCACAATACAATTGTATTGTGTTATATGAGAATATTTGCCCTTTAGGTCAGTATTGTGGCCTGTGACTGTCCTTCAGAGCCAGAGGAAGCTCCACTGCCCAGTTATCTCAGTTTTAAAGCAGCAGTTCTCTTTCTCTTTTGTATACTACATGCTTGTGGTAGCTCCAGTGGATGCCTTGGTCCTGGACATCATAATGAGGCTGCCTGTGAGAGTTGTATATAAACGGTTGTACTTGTTTATATCATTTCGCTTTTGTTGATGCCAGAAAAAGCTATAATTATTGGTCACATAACTATATGTTCTCAGTGAGGCAAGCAAAGAAACTGGCATAAAACATATTCTTTTAAATGTAATAACTGATTTATTTCCCTATGAATTTTCTCCTCAAAGCCTCAGTTGTAAATGCAAATTAGCTAGTTCCCTCTGCTTCTCCTATCTCACTGAAGCCAGATGGAGCTACCCACACCCTTACTTTATTGATAAACTTTTACAAGGGTGACCTTTAAAGAAAATGAACCACTGCTTTCTTCCGCTGTGTTGGTAAGATGTTCAAAAAGAGGGGGGAGACATCATTATTTTGGGAGTTTTTGGAAGGAGGCAGCTCTGTTGAAGTTTCTCTTCAGAAGTGCATTTTTTGTGAAAGAAAAGGACTGTGGACTCAGCCATTAACTCCATTTTGGGCACAGGCTACCCATCTTGCCAGGTGGGGCTACCATATTCACAGGCGGGGCTTCAAAAAGTGAATGGAAAATCAGAAGTTTCCTCATAACCAATAGAAACTTGTATGAGTCTCTTTCCAGTCTACTATTATGCTGAATGAGAAATGTTAATTTTAAATACATAGGCTTTTTAGCCTCTAATGAAACCTTTTTAAAGCAAGTAAATAAATCAATAAATAACTTTAAGGAGGATTTTTTCAGGAGTACTTCAGCATAAGAGTTATAGAGTTCCTGAACCAGGGTGAGTTTTTTATGAGTAGAAACGAGATGGGTAGAGTGTAGAAACTGGGGGGGGGGGGGGTTGCAGAGGGAGGCATATACCTCTACAGTTAAAAAAAAACCCAGAAATCTTTTCTTCATTCTTCACAAGAATTGCCACAAGTGGAGATGCTTGAGGTTTTAAGAACAGTTCTTAGGTGGGACAAAATAGTGTTCCAGCTGAGAGGTGAACCCACTGGCCCGAGCTTTGCTGCAGAACTGCTTGCACTAGAAATCTTGAACCTAAGAATGGGCTTGGATCCAGTCATGTGCAAGCTAGGGGGGCTAGTCCCCTGTTCCCCACAGCTGTTTGATAGGGTGGTATGGGGGAATGAGGGAGGTTGGCATCACACTAACACATGACGATGCTAAATGACTTGTCCCATCCCACTGGGGTGCCAGTCAGGGCTAGCAAACCTACCGCAAGTGAAAACATAAACTGACTTAGCGTAGTTCTGCTTGCTCAAGATCTCGTACAACACCTAGCACTTTTCTACCTGTGTGTTATAGTGCCCAGAAGCTGTTTGCCGAAGATCTTGCACAAATGGAAATGCAAGTGGGGATACAACAAGTTTGACTTGACACAAATGGCTACTGAAGTGTTTTTCTTGCATTTCCAGGGGCACAAGAGCCCTAGTGCACATGCAAAGTTTGTGCTGGACCCAACCCATGATTATCAATTTGTCAAATACCTCCATAATTCAAATGATGAAGGAAAATATTGTTTCATCTGTAAAATGTCATTGGGCAGGCTGTTGATTCAGATTTTATATAGCTGTGAAACTGACTTCTTTCAAGGTAAACTGTCTCGCTGAGCATTGTCTGTCTACCTCAGCATTGTCTACTCTGACAGTCAGTGGCATTCCAGGATTTCAGGAAGAGAAAGCCTTTCCTCAGCACCTCTTTTTAGAGCATCTTGAGCGGGTTCTTCCACTCTATACATATATACTTCCTTCTTTGTCAAGTTCTAATTCTAGAACATTTTACAAAGATGTAAAGTTTCTAGAAATTTTGAAGTGATGTTTTAAAAGTTTTTTTTTTAAGTCATAGATCCTCCAGAGGGGGGAAAAATGAAAATATGTGCATTACTTATTTTCATACCAAGTCTAAACTTATTTTACTGCTTTAACAACATAAAATACACAACTTATAAAATACACAACTTATAATTTTGGATATAAAATTGTTAATTTTTAATTGTAAATCTGTATGTTGCCATACCTCATGTTACTGTAGCATATGTATCTTAATTTTTGTCATCTGAGAGTTAGGGGAAAATTAAAGTGAAAACAGAAAATATAAAATCTGTTGTAATAAAAGGGAAATTACATATTTTAGCATTTTAATTGTAGACAAAAGTAGTCACATTTGAACAATGCATCTGTGCGTGAAAATATTTTATACATGTCTGTATTACATGCAGGTAGTGTTGTTTTCTAAAGCTGTAGATTACTTTAAATAAAAAGCTTCATATTACACATTCTGAGTGAGTAAAACCTTGTCTTTAAAAGTATTTCAATCATTCAAAAACAGAATTTATTTCATAGTGAAGAGTTTTCAATGCTCTCCAAAATTTCCAGTTTTTCCGTTGGGGAAAAATGGGGGAAAGTTCTTGGGGGGACATTTGGGGGTGATTTCACATCCCTAAGTAAAGTACTTTGTAAAGTACATAAGAACTTATGTAAAGTACATAAGAACTTTGTAAAGTGCATAAGAACTTAAGAAAAGCTAATGTTGGATCAGGCCAGTGGCCCATCCAGTCCAACACTCTGTCATACAGTACCCCCAAAAATAGCAGGTGCTATCAGGAGGTCCACCAGTGGGGCCAGGACACTAGAAGCCCTCCCACTGTTGCTCCCCCCCCCCCCCAAGCACCAAGAATACTCTGCATCACTTGCCCCAGACCAAGAAATCCTATCTATACCTTGTGGCTAATAGCCACTGATGGACCTCTGCTCCATATCTATTTATCTAATTCCGAAGGCGCCCCCTGTGTGAGGATACCTAAATCCACGCAGGGGGGGCACCTGGGAGGCAGGGAGGTTTTCCTACACATGGGGGGCACTCCCCCCGTGTGCAGAAAAATCCGAAAAGTTAAAAAAAAACCTTCACTGACCGTAGAATCCCCCAAAATACCTTTTGAAATGGCACCAACTCCAGACATCAACTGTGAGGAGATTAGAATGTTCGGGGGAGGGGGGGAGGCTCTAACTGTTTTTGTCAGTAAAAAGCAGGGTTTTGATTGGCAGCAGTCTAGGGTTGCCAAGTACCCCCCCCCCCGGCCACCAGCAGCAGATCCAGATCCAGGCTGGGAAACTCCTGGATATTTGGGGGTGGAGCCTGGGGAGGACAGGGACCTCAGTGAGGTACAATGCCATAAACTCCCCCCTCCAAAGCATCCATTTTCTCCATGGAAAGTTATCTCTGTAGTCTGGAGATGAGCAGTAACTCCAGGGGATCCCCAGGTCCCATCTGGAGGCTGGCATCCCTAGGCAGCACCCTCTGTGTGACTTGATACCACCTGATTTGCATGACTTAATTAGGCCCAGCTGTTTTGCTACAGTTCATCAGCAGCCACCGTATGAAAGCCATTGTGGTGCAACAGTTCGAGCTTCAGACTGGGATCTGCGAGACCCAGGTTCAGATCCCCATCTTGCAGTGGAAGCTGACTGGGAGATTTTGGACCAGTCACATACTTTCAGACTAACCAACCTCACAGGGTTGTTGTGCAGATAACAAAGAGGAAATAATAATGTAAGCTGCTTTAGTCCCCATTGTGGAGAAAGACTGCAATTTTCCTAGGCAGAGGCTGCAGGGGAGGGGATGGAGATAGAAAGCTGAAGACAGATAAAGGTAGGTTGGCTGTTGGGTGGGAAGGAAATAGGGTTGCCAACTCCAGGTTGGGAAATTCCCAGACATTTGAGAGGTGGAGCCTGGGGAGGGTGGGACTTGAGGTGGGAGGCAGAAAGAGAGAGAAAGAGTGATGAGGTGGGGAGGCAGAAAAACAAAGGGAATGATGACAGGTCAGAAAGAGAGAGGAAGTAACATACATGGAGGAGAGCGAGAGAGTAAGAAAGGGGGGCAGAAGGGAGAAAGAGTGTGAGAGAGGTAGGGGGAGAAGGGAGGAAACAAAGGTGTGAGGAATGGGATAACTATCCTGCAAGTTTCTTGCAGGTCTCCACTTGTGTTTATCTAATTCCCTCTTGAAGTCGTCCATGCTTGTAGCCTCCACCACCTCCTGTGTCAGTGAATTCCATGTGTTAATAATTCTTCGGGTGAAGAAGTACTTCCTTTTATCCATTCTAACCTGACTGCTCAGCAATTTCATTGAGTGCCCACAAGTTCATGTATTGTGAGAAAGGGAGAAAAGTACCTCTTTCTCTACCTGCTCTATCCCATGTGTAATCTTGTAAACCTCAATCATGTCACCCCTCAGTTGTCATTTCTCCAAGCTAAAGAGCCCCAAGTGCTTCAACCTTTCTTTATAGGGAAAGTGTTCCAACCCTTTTATCATTCTAGTTTGCTATAATATCCTTTCTGATATAATACTTCCAAATTTCCACATTTCCAAATGTGACAGAATGGAACAGCAAGCACTTTCTTTTTGCCCATTTTCCACTGGTGTCTTTGGCAGGCTACCTGGCAACAACCCACCAGGCAGGGCAGGACATTGCAAGCTCACCTAGGTGGAGTAGGGTAGGACCAGGGGCGGCGGGGGGGGGGGGGTGCAGTCAGAGTAGCCTCAGCAACAAGGCAACTTTGGCAGTGTGCCCCAGGGAAGGCAGTGAGCAAGCCTGGAGGGGAGAGCAATGGTTATCTGGGCCCAGGTGGTTTAAAGGAAGGCATGGCTGTGGAGGACAGGGGCTGGCTAAGGAGCAGAGAAAGGAGAGTGGAACTTAGCTAAATTAAGAAGAAGAGTTTGTTTTTATACCCTGCTTTTTTCCTACCCTACGAAGCCTCAAAGCAGCTTATGATCCTCTTCCCTTCCTCACCCCACAACAGGCACCTTTTAAGGTAGGTGAGACTGAGAGAGTTCTGAGAGATCTGTGACTGGCCGAAGGTCACCCAGCAGGCTTCATGTGGAGGAGGAGAGGGGAATCAAACCTGGTTCTCCAGATTATAGTCCACTGCTCTTAATCACTACACCACACTGGCTCTCAGTGACCAGGTGTGAAGCTGGAGCTGGAAATGAAAGGAGGCTGGCTGGAGGAGGAGGAGGGAGAAAAGTGGCAGGTTGCAGTGTCATGGCTCTTCTCCCATGTACTTCAGTGTTACTCTGAGGTGGGGGATGTTAACCAAGCCTTCAGTTGTGTGGATTGATGAATAAAACAACGTGTGTGAAACAACAGCGACTGGGCCAGTGCTTTCAGGACCCCATTATGTTCCCCTGCCCTCAGAGTGTGCCATGGTGCTCAGAGATTTTTTTTGGGGGGGGGGTGAGGAAAGGATATGTATTATATATGCATCTGGATATATATTATAATTAATAAATTTCAGAGTCCAACACATATTGAATATATACAAAATCTGCATCTAAGTACAAATGGTGTGCTTATGCACAGATGAAAGTCACAGAAATTTGCAATTTAATTAGTGGAAAAATAAAGAAACCTTGACACAGCAGAACAACAGATCAAGCATGGAATGGAACAAATTATATTTGTGGAACCCTACTATGTAGTGGTAGTATCCAGCTAAAATTCAAATTGCATTAGGAGTTGTCACTTCAGTCATTCTCTTCAGTTAATAGTGGCTCCATTTGCAGGGACTTGTTTTAAAGAAAATACTTAATACAGTTGTGAGAGCTTTGTAAAAAATGGAAATGCTTGTAAACAGAAGCGGAAAGAAACTAAGTACAGTGAATTTTCCCATTTATTTTAAACAATAGCTGATTATGTAGAGCAAAAGATTAAGTACCCAATTTTTTGTGCTGAAAAAGAATGGAATAAGGATGCAACAAAGCACTAAATGCTTTGTTTTTAAAAAAAAATCTATTTGAGGTTGTGCACAACACTTTGTGCAGATTATATTGAAGATCAAGCCAATTGCCATGTCAGTTTATATAATTTTTGCCTCTTACAAGTGCGATTGTAAACAGAATTAAACCCTTCTGTGCCCATTGACTTCAATGGATTTAGAAGGGTGTAACTCTGCTAAGGAAGGCACTGTCATTTTACTTGTCATTCAGTTCATTTATATCTGAGCAACAGAACTACTAGAAAAACTGCATGTGGTGTTTGGATCTCTACAACTGAATCTGCAACTGGCAAGACAATACAGTTTTGATTCATTGGATTTATAGCCCATCACATCCAAAGGGCTCAGGACAGGTGGTAATACGTTAATTGTTGTACCATCTTACTAACCACAAAAGGCCACTGTGACTTTTTAAAAAAGGTACATGTCCCTTCTAGAAGTCATACAGGCTAAGATTTTGGCAGCTGTTTTTAAAAGAAGACTTGGGGCGTAATGTATGATCAACAGCTACCCAGCCATGGCTGTGCTGAATGTTGCCCACGGCTAGATGAAAAACTGTATAGCTCATCTTGAATTGCAAGCAACTATCAGAAGTGAAGTTTCGACTGATCCCCCCTCCCACTGGGAAAAAATGAAAAAAAAAAAGTTCAGGTGTTAATTGCATTTTTATGAAGTTTGCAACATCCCTACTGAGACCACTTCCTCTGTGTATTTGTGGATCTGATTTGACTCATAGTTAAGTATACCGTTGATCATAAAGGTTGTGGTTGGGGAGGGGCTGTGGACCAGTGATAGGATAAATGTTGTACATGATGAAGGTACCAGGTTCAGTTCATGACATCTCCAGTTACAAGGATGTGAAAGACTTCTGCCTGAGACCTAGAAAGCATTCATGTGTTCAAAAGGTAGAGGCAGACTCTTAGAAAGCATTTATATCACATATGTTTGCTAAATTCACAGTTTTCTCACTAGACGCCTGATTAGGAAAGCCTGTTCCCTTGGCTTTTTGTAAAAACCCTTCCCAAAATATTGGAGTCCCATTTCTGAAATGGCTTTTGTAGTTAAATGGGAGGCCTTATGCCAGGATTTGTGTTCAAATACTAGTGATCCAGCAATTCTGTTTATTAGGTTTGTAAGTCCTTGTACAATCTGATGTCACTTTGACCCAGTTGAAATGGCAATCCCATTCACCAAACCATCCCTGGACTCTTTGGATAAGTAAGATGAAATTTTTATTCTTGAAGGAATTTAACCTTTTTCTTTTTTGGAGAAATCATAATATTTAATGGTCTCAAAAAACCAGGTCACTCTCTATCATCGCTAGAAATCTGATCTGAAGACTGAGCATATTTTACAGGCAGATACCATTGAGCTAACTTTTCATTAAGTTCATTGAATGCATGGGGAGATTTGCTTTTCTTTTTAATTTCCTGTATTTGGTAGATTTGCAGCTTTTGTATTTCTTTTCTCTGCGTAGTTGATGTAGTAATCTGCATTATTTCCTTGGACTAAGAGTATTCTCTGATCGATATGTCATGGCTGGACAAACCGAGAACCTTGAGATGCCTTTTCTTTTGCTGCACCAAAATGTGGAGTTTCCTTTGTTTAGAGATTTGACAAAATCCAAACTGATTTCAAGATGAATTATCATTGTTAAGGTCCTCCAGCAATATTTAGTTGGATGCTCCTGTTTAGTTTTTTATTTTATTTACTTTATATATAGCCAGGGGTCTGTTGGGGCCGGAGCGACTGGTCATTAGGGCAGCCACGGGTTGAATCAGATTCTCTAATCTGATTCAGTTTGCCGCCGAATTGCCACCGAAATTCGGCAGCAATTTTAAAAGTCACTGGAGGGGAGGGAGTTTGAGGGAGAGGCTCCAACCTTGCAGGGTAGCTGCTGGGGTCTCTTCTCAAAATGCCCACCAAGTTTCAAGAAGATTGGACCAAGGGGTCCAATTCTACAGGCCCCCAAACACATTGCCCCCATTCCCTCCATTGTTCTCTATGGTAGGAAAAAAGTTAACATTTTTTTCCTCCATAGAGAACAATGGAGGGGATGGGACAATCTTTTGGGGGCCCATAGAATTGGACCCCGTGGTCCAATCTTCTTGAAACTTAATGGGTATTTCGAGGAGAGGCCCCAGCAGCTACCCTGCAAGTTTGGAGCCTCTCCCTCAAACCCCCTTTCCTCCAGCCCCTCATATACCCTATGAGTTTTTGCCATTGATTTCAATGGCTCATAGGATATAATGGGGCTGAAACTGACATTCCCTTTCTGACACACTTCTGGTGATGTCAGGGAACGTGGCATATGCTAATGAGTTATGCTAATGAGTTATGCTAATGAGCTCCTGCACCTCTTTTTCTACTAAAGGACCCCTGTATATAGCCTAGTTTTCTCACAGAGTCAAGGTGGCTACAAATATAAAAACAATGCAATCAGACAGCTTTAATTTAAGTGAGGGCTAAAGAATGAAGTAGCTATGCTTAGAGATGTCAGCTAATTATTCAGTAGCTTTTCAAAGAGGATGACTGGGCAAAAAATGGCAGAATAAGATTCAGCACAAATAAATACACTGAGGCAAAAAAATCTAATTTTATATGCACTGATATAATTGCCAACATCCAACCAGGACAGAGAACTTTAAGTATATTATCATAGTGTTTAAAAAGCAATGAAACAGGAAATTTAATGTTAGGGTTTACTAAGAAAGATATTAAAGATAAACGGAGAGAATCAGAATAGCTTGTATAAATCTATGATACAGAGCTATGCAAAATGACTTGTACCTGTCTAGTGACTCCATTTATGGAAAGGCCTTCTAGAGTTTTTATATACTAATTGGGATTTTTTTTCATTTAGAAAATATTGCACAATATATATGATAGAAAGTATGAAATGATGTAGAGAGAATTAGCTTATTTCAGATTCCGTCTTTATAAGTGTCAGGGCATTTCTGGTTGTGCAAGATCAGATGGAGGGCACCTTTGCCTTATTCTTTCTCACTGCAGATCTTCAAGTTGCATCCCAAACTGTTTCTGAGTATAATCTGGTTCCCACTTTTTTGTTTTGTGGTGTTGTAGGAGCCTACAGCAGGAAGGGAGATACAGATATGATCTGTTTGGCAAGGGTATCCTTGCAGTTCTTTGTGTCTAACCCAGTGAATAGAACCAAGTCATTAGAACCCAAGGTCATCTTATGGAATTGATGGACAGTCAGTACTTTGCATGATGCAAAACAGTTATGGAGCTCATTGCTAACTGTATGTTGTAGTGGACGTTAAAATAGATGTGTTGTGTCACTTTAAAATGGTGGGTTAAGGTTATGAAGAATAGATCTGTCGATGGTTGGATCCATCATTATAAGTTTCTATCATTTTCTGGCTATGGGCATCATAAGTCTGCAGGGTACTGGGCTTCATGGATTTCTTGTCTGATGTTGCACGGCAGTTTCTGACATTCTTATGCTAAAAAGGCCTGCACAACTTGTGACCTGTCACACTGATCAAAGCTCACCAGCATTGAACTATTGGCTACTGGCTAGGCACAGTAAAAACAAAAGAATCATAATGCACCTGGCTATTCATGATACATTCACCTGAATAGGTCACAAGTTATGTGGGACTGTGCTAACTCTAGTGTTACACTGGGTTGGATTCAGGCTAAATTTTCTATCACTAGAATGGAACTTTCTAGCGTTCCACCTCCCGCCGGGCAGCCTACTGGTCTTTACAAGATGCTACTCCTGGGGAATAAGGGAACACCATGTAAGGTACGTGCAGCAGAAAAGAGGAATTGGTGGAAATTGCCAGTTTAGTCTGGATCATCTGTGATTAAGTTTGTCACTGAAGGTTGCAGAATCATCTAGCACATGAAATATTGCAGGTACCATAATCAACACTTTGAAAATTTCCTCTTACTCTGATTATTTTAGGCAAAACAACTAATGGTAGAATCTTACATAGAGTCATCTTGTTCTGAGCCTGCTGACTTTACTAGGCTGATTTTCTTATCAGCAGTGTTGTTTGGTTTTCTGTATGGAGCTTTAGTTAAGTATTGGATATTACACTTTACTAAGTCTGCATGAATAAAATACACCCCAAAAACCTTAGAGATCTGTACAGCATAATTCTTAGAGGATTGGTGCCATAATATTAGAGAAATTTTCAAGTTTTCATTAACGTTGCTTCAGATGTCTGCTCATTGTTTTCTATGTGGAAAAATGGCAGGTTTTTCTGGAATGGCTGTTTTTTCACCAAATGTCACCAAAATTTCAGTGAACCTATTTCTCCTTCTCTAGTAAATACCTCCAAATTTCAAATGAATTGGAGGAAAAGGGTCTAATTTTACAGCACCCAGAAGAAGATCCCTTTAATCATCCTTCTTTCTGTTGTTTTCTGTGGAGAAACCTTTTTTAACTAAATGGTACCCACCCCTAAAGCACAACAAATTTGTTGTAAATTGTCTGAAATTGATAAGATATTGTTTTATTCTGAAGAAAAGCTGGTTAAAAATTGTATATATTGATGTTAGAAGATAAGACACAAGATGAAATAGTTAAAAACTCCATGGTTAAATGAGCACAGAACATTGCTCATAATATCCACTTAGATCAACGGACTCAGGTATGGAAAACAAACGTAAAAATCACAAAAGCAGTTTCGTACAAAGAAAATACATATAAAATGTTCTATAGATGGTATACGACACCAGATATGTTAGTAAAATTTTATCCTAACCTGTCAAATGCTTGTTGGAAATACAAAAAAGATGTTGGATCTTTTTATCATATGTGGTGGACTTGTGATAGAGTTAAAAAATATTGGGCCTGGATTTATGGAGCTTTACAGAAAAATGTTAAAAATTACTGTACGTTTTACACCTGAGTTATTTTTATTGAATATAAGGCCAGAAAACTGTAGACTGGAGGACTTTTATTTGATTATTCATGTATTAACAACTGCGAGGATATTGCATGCAAAGTACTGGAGGAAAGATGAAATACTTTCAAAAGAAAAAAATTATAAGTAAAATACTGAAGACTGCAGAAATAGATAAACTGACTTTATTTTTAAAAGGATTACAGGAAGAGACATTTCACAATACATGGTCCAGATTTTATACATGGCTAGAAGGCCATATGAACTGAACTGATCTACTTACTCTCTTAATACAATCTGAGTTGCTCAACTATACTTTAGATCTGTAGAATACTTGGACTATTTTACTCTACTAGGTTACTATATTTACTTAATATGAAAATTGATAACTAGAAAATATAAGAAAAAAACTTTGGAGATCTTTCTTAAGTATATTACCCTCCACTTATTTTATGTATGTGTGTTTTGTAGGTCTTTGCGGGGGGGGGGGGGTTGTGCGTTTTGTAAATAAAATTCTTATTATAAAAAACAATACTTTAAATAACAGTATATTAATAACCAACAACTTTCCCCTCCTCCCCAAAGTATGTCTCATTCATAAGTACCACTCCTGGGAAACAAGAAAGGCTAGCTACTAATAATAACCAAACCAACCAAATCAGTCTGTAGTCAGATGAGGGTTCAGCATAGTGGCTGAAGGTCCACACTATGGTTTGTGTACTCCAAGTAAGTTTCAGGCAGGACCTCCAAAGTAATCCTAGGCTTTTTTTTTTCATTGCCAGAAGTACCCAAAGAGCCGTGTGTGGGGATTGCTGCATATGATAGGCTGACTGGCCAAGGGCAACTCCTTCCCTGATATCAGTGGCTGGGAGATATGCCTCCCCCGCTTTCTGTTTCCTGGGCAAGCTGCAGAGAACTGAGAAGATGCTTTCCAACCTAATTCCAGCCTTTTAAAGACCATTGGAAAACGGAGAAGATACCATTGTTGCGCTATTAAAGTTTTAGCCGCTATCAGCATTAAAGCAATAAGTTCAGCGTTTTGAGAAGTAAATAAAGTATTGTCCCAATGGTTGAGTAGTATAGATTCTGGAGTGTTTGGAATTGATCATCCAATAATACTTTCTATTTTTGGTATAAGTATGTTTCAAAAACCTTTTATCTTCAGTCATGACCACCAGCAGTAGGAAAATGTGCATGTTTGTCCACACCCTTTCCAACATTTTGGGTCTTTCAAATATTTAGAGTGAAATAGTTTTAGTGGTGTCATATACCACCGTGAAAACAATTTATAATTTTGGGGTCAGTGATACACGATTGCACACTCCAGTGATAAGTCAGAAGCATAAATCTTTGTTACTCTTCCCAGTAATAATGTGTGTTACTGTATGACCCAAGGTTGGTGTGGTACCTGGAGGTGATGGAAAATTCCGTCAAGTCACAACTGACTTATGGTGACCCCATAGGGTTTTCAAGGCAAGAGACGAACAGAGGCGGTTTGCCATTGCCTGTCTCTGCATAGCAACCCAGGACTTCCTTGGTGGTCTCCCATCCAAATACTAACCAGGGCCAACCCTGCTAAGTAGCTAAAATCTTACAAGATTAGACTAGCTTGGGCCAATTAGGTCTGGGCTGTGTGCTCCCTACCGGGGTTTAAATCTTGGTTTGTTTGTTTTTAACAGCCCTGAGAAAGTCCTGTGCATCCCAATTTAAAACACTAACATTTCATTCAAATCAGGATTGGGCTGTGTTAATAAAAAGTGAAGTCTAATGGATTTACCAATGTATGGGCCAAGATCTAAAGAACTGTGTAACTGGCTAGTTTCACCATTTTGAGACTGTATTTACAAGTGTTGCGGTATGAAAGGGCTGATCTTTGAGAAGCAAACAAAAGACAAGAGTTTCTTTGACTCAGAAAGGATGTTTAACATTTTGGAATACAGGAGTTATGTTTATTGCTTGCTTAACTTGCCCTGCAAAACAAACAATTTACTAACTCAGAAGAGGATTTTATAGTTTTTTTGTTTGACTTAACCAAGGATAAAATATACTGGTATAGGCTGAAGCCTTTTTTTTTTTTTTTGGTTGTTTATTTTGCTTGCTTTTATTTAAGATGACCAAGTGTCATATTGCTGAAAAACAATTCTCAGATGTAATTCAATAATTTTTAAAATAGATGATAATTTTCAGTACTGTATTAACTGTAATTTGTTCTCCCAGTAAATACGGGGAAAACCTATTTTTTAAAAATCAGTCATTGCCAGTGGCCAGTGAAAAGGAAATTCTCCTTCCCTTCAGAAAAACTGCCAACTTAAAGATCATAACTAGTTGGTATTTTTCTGCTTATAACATAGGAAAGCCCAAACTTAACATCTTGGCGCCTGCATATTGTAATATTGTAATTAGGATGTGGGAGATCTTGGGTTCATATTCCGTGCTTTGCTGTTCAACTCAATGCATAACCTTAGGCCAGTCATTCTCTCTCAGTCTAACCTGTCTCACAGGGTTTTTGTGAGGATAAAATGGGGAAAGGGTAGTCATACATGGGACTCTCAGCTCATTGGGGAACAGAGGAAGAGCCCTGCTGGATCAGATGCAGGGGCCCGTTGGAGCGGGAGCGCACAGGAGCGCAGCTCTGGGAGTGAGGAGCCCAGGGGGTGGGCACAAGACCAAGCCCCACCCCCTCCTCGGCTTCCCCGAGCAGTGCAGAGGCGCAGCGCCCTGGGGAAAACCCTGCTAGGGTCTTTATTGTTTTTAATGTTTTGTTTTAATATTGATAATTTTATCATTGTTCCTTTTATGACTGTGTGCTGCTTTTCCAGAGACTTGCTCAAGGTGGCATATAAATTTTCTAAGTATACCATTTTTTATCTGGGCACATGGCACATAAGTACTGGAGAAATTTCACCAACCCTTCAGCAGCTTCCACCCCATCAGTTTGGTGTAGTGGTCAGGAGTTGGACTCTAATCTGGGAGAACCGGGTTTGATTCCCCACTCCTCCACATGCAGCTGCTGGTGTGACCTTGGGCAGTCACAAGTTCTCTCAGAGCTGTTCTCTCATGAGCAGTTCTCAAAAGACCTCTCTCAGCCCCACCAACCTCACAGGGTGTCTTGTTGTGGGAAGGGGAAGGGATGGGTGGTGCACATGTCCTGGGTATCTCAAGTCTCCTTGAAACCTGGTGGTTTCAAGGGAGCAGGAAGAGAATGAGGGTGTGTTCTTTACGCTTATTTTTATTACACAAAGTATTGGATGGGGAAAGGAATGGAGGAAGAGCAGGTCAGTTTCACTCATCTGAGGAGTGGAGCCTGAGGGGTTCACCATAGTTTCAGTCACCATGACTAGTAGCAGGAAGAGCAGAATAAAAATGTGCACAATATATAGTCAGACCTTTTATGAAGTGTTTCCAGGGTTGCCTGGTCTGGGCTGGAAAATACCTGGAGACTTTGGGGGTGGGTCCAGGAGAGGGTGGGGTTTGGGGAGGGGAAGGGCCTCAGCATGGTACAATGCCATAGAGGCCACCTTTCAAAACAGCCATTTTCTCCAGGGGAGCTGAACTCTGTCAGCTGGAGATCCATTGTAAAAGTGGGAAATCCTCAGGTCCCACCTGGAGGCTGACATCCTTAAGTGTTTTAAGAACTGTGCAAGAAATGTGATAATTATTCAATCATCCTAAACTGTTAATTACATGTTGCTTTAATTTCTACAAGATGTTTAGTCCTTTAATCCAGTTTAAGTGAGTTTGTTCTATTGCTTTCTATTGCTTCCTATGTAACTATGTTATATGATCTGCAAAACTCCATAACTCTGTCTTAATGATACATATATTAACCCCATCACAACTTTTCACTTAGTAACATACAAACCAGATGATATGGTCGTGGCACTGATGAGACATGCATGTACAGTGATCACGTGCAAGTCAGTTTTTCTAGTGTATATCTGGTGTTTTCCATTTTGTGCGTATTAAGCATTGAAAGTTCCTTATTGTTAGTTGCTGGACTGTAATCTAAAGAAAACAAGATGGCAGGAAAACTGAAATTGGTAAATTCCACCAGTGTTAGAAGTTTTCGTGGGTTAGCAGAAGAACACTGGTTGCAATCAATGAAGAGTATTTTTTAAGAATCTTTCAGGCCTGGACATACATCTGGAACTCTTTATACTAGCTAACAGTAAAATAAATGCCACTGCTTATTATATCCTACGTTTTTTATTTTCAAAAGGAAATTGAAAACATACCACTGGCAGAACTGCCAGACATTGAATTGGCTATTGAGGGAAGCATCAGTTGTGTATTTACATATTCCATAGTTTGTTCCATACATCAGCTTTCCTTGATGCACACACATTGGATGTTTTCCATGTAAGCTGAAATTTTACCATATATGAAAGGCCAAATTGTTTTTAAAATGGATTAAACCATTAAGATACGGGAAGTGAAGTAAATGCTCCTGACTACAGAGATATTTCTTTTTTCCTTCCTCTGCTGTGCACATGTTTTTCTTAGTGGTCTTCTTCTGTCTCTATATTTATTTTTTATAATGTTGGAAACACTTGCAATACATATCACAGTTCACCTAAAAGTTAAATACAGAGTTAAAAATAATTCCCATAATAAGAACCGAATGTATGACAAAGAACAGTTCAGTGTCAGAAACCAAAACAATCCTCAGAAGAAACGTCATAATTTAGAGTTGGTTTTACAGCATTCTTTAATTAAGAGTGGGGCAAAATGCTTCTGTGATTAAATCACAGCTTCTAGCTCTTTGCTGCTAAAAGGGATTCAAGAATGTATATTTCATTTTTAAACTATAACTCAGAACAAATGGAAGAGATGTTTGCATGCTTGAAACATGCTTTATGAATTTATCTTAAGACTCTCCTGTTACCAGAGAGATGTTTGCATATAGGTTGGGTTTGGACTGTTATTTTACCATCTACCCTCATCATGAATTTATTGCAGAGAACAGAGAAGAATGAGTTCCAGCCAGATCTTCCTTGAATTTGAGAAGCTATTGGGTTTAAGCCCAGTTTGAAGAAAATTGGGTATTCTAATTTAAAAAAAAAAACAGAGCACACAATGCTTTAAAGATTGTAAAGCTGAAATAACTTACATAAAAAGGCAATATATTACAACCGAACTCTTAAAAACACAAATGATGGCTAACCTGGTTATGATTTGCTAGAGCCCTCTACCTAGATTGGGTATTTCATTGCCCCCCAAGGCAGAAGACCTTTGATTCACAAGGGCCAGTAGGTAAAGAGAGGTATTTTACTTTGACCCCTTAATGTGCACTTATTTTCATGGTCTGGCAAATCCTAATTATCTATATAATTAAGTTACCTACCCATTCTGAGTTGTTGATGATGAAGGAAAGTCTTGATAGACATGGAGTTTTCCAGACTATTGTGTCTCAGTTTGTAATGTGTGTGAGAAAGCAGATATTGGTCCACAGAATTTCACTGCATAGTGATTGTGAAGTACAGTGCTTATGGTTTCTAATGAAGCAAGCAGCACACCCTCTTATACCCCTTAGCTCAGGGGTGTCGAACTGATTTGTTATGAGGGCCGGATCTGACACAAATGAGACCTCGTTGGGCCGGACCATGTGTGTCATAAAATGTAATGCCAGGTAGTGGAGATATAAACTTTACAAACATAAAGAATTTGGTGTGTTGGTTAAGTGCACGGACTTTAATCTGGGAGAACCGGGTTTGATTCCCCACTCTTCCACTTGCACCTGTTGGTTGACCTTGGGCAAGCCCTAGTTCTGGCACAGCTGTTCTTGAAAAAGAGCAGTTTCTGTCAGAGCTCTCTCAGCCCCACCTACCTCACAGAGTGTCTGTTGTGGGGCGGGGAAGGGAAAGGAGATTGTAAACTGCTGAGACTCCTTTGGGTAGTGAAGGGCAGGGTATAAATCCAATCTCTTCTTCTTCTTCTACTTAAAACATGCTTAAAACATTAGCACTCTTGCAATATTTTGTTTATTTAACAGTGTCTGATAACGAACACCTCTTGCTCTGAATTATTGCATCAAAATGCCTGTGCTGTTGCAATCTTGAGTACGCTGTTCAGGTGTGTGTCTGCAAGCTGCAAACCTACTTTTGATTTATTGACATTCACCACAGAAAGCTCATGCTCAAGAGTTCTGAGTCTAGGACCCAGGGAAAACATGAAATGGCTGAGCAATTGAGAGAGTCTGGCATAGCAATCTATGATGCAGCAGCAGCAACAGAACTGGAAGCAGGAAGTGACCAGTTCCAGGGTGGACCTGATAGAAGCCCTCCGGGGGCCTTATCTGGCCCCTGGGCCACATGTTTGACACCCCTGCCTTAGTTTCTCTAAAGATTTCTGTATTATGGGGACAGAGAGAATGTTGACCATGACCATGATAGAACCTGCAGCAATTTCAGATTGATCACAGCTGTCCTGCCTATATTAGCTCTGACCACAGCCTTTTCTGCTTGGAACACTGATTGTAGGGCACCATTTTAAGCCTTGCTGCTCACAGCACTTGCTTGAGAGTGCCAGATTGAGCAGGGAAAAGTTCAGAAATTTGTGTGCATATACACCATATTAGCCCTCGTTAAAAATTTAAAATGGCCTTCACTAAGTTTCCCAAGCCTCTGTGGTTTAGTTTCTTGACAGTGGCAATAGCGCACAAGAACGGACTTGGCAGTGCAAGCTCAGACCTGCATTAAGGTAGGTTCCAGTCTGCTCTGATTAAAGCAGAGCAGCTGCTATGGCACTTATGGTTAGAGTTCCCAACAGGCCTGGAGAAAAAAAATGCCCTGCCCCTTTAATCAAGGTTTAATGTGTGAAAATGGGCAACAGAAACTTTTTATGGCATAGAGGTAAATATTATCTGATGAATTACATACCTTTAAACCTCTTTTGAAGGGATAGGACTTTTTTTCCTCCAGGCAGCTGGGCCTTTTACTCATGGTAACATGGAGTTGGCAACCTTGTTCCTTCCCACCCAACAGCCAACCTACTTTTATCTGCCTACTTTATCTGCCTTCAGCTTTCCGTCTCTACTCCCCACCCCCCCCAACCCCTACCTAGGAAAACTAGAATTTCTCCGCAGTGGGGATTAAAGCAGCTGACATTATTGTCTCCACCTTTTTATCTGCACAACAACCCTGAGAGGTAGGCTAGGCTGAAAGTATGTGACTGGTCCAAAATCACCCAGTCAGCTTCCACAGCAAAATGGGGATCTGAACCAGGGTCTTGCAGACCCTACTCTGAAACTTTAACTGTTACATCACGTTGCCTTTCATAGGGTGGCTGCAGTTGAATAGTAGCAAGCAGCCAAGCCTAGTTGAATCATGCGAGTCGGGTGGTGTCAAGTCACCCAGAGGGTCTGCCAAGTCTGGGGTTGCCAGCCACCAGGTGGGACCTGGAGACCCCCCCAGAGTTACAACTGAACTCTAGACAACAAAGATCTGTCTCCCTGGAGAAAATGGCTGCTTTTTTGGGGGGGGGGGGTGGACTCTGTGGCATTATGTGCAGCTGAGGCCTCTCCCTTCCACAAACCTTGTCCTCCTCAGACTCCTCCACAAAATCTCTAGGAATTTCCCAGCCTGGAGCTGGCAACCCTTGTCAGACCAGGCTCCAAGAATCCCTCCCTCAAAGGCCAAGATAGACCTGGAATGGGCCCTTCCCCTCCTCCCTTTCTCTGCCTTTTACTGACAGAACCAAGCTTGGAATAGTATCTGTTTTTTTAAAGCTGCAGGCACGCTGTTTATCATTTTTGGCTTTTTAAAGCTGCCCAGTGTATTTTTTTTTTTTAAGATTTCATATTTTTTTGCAAACTTTGGTCCCTTTTCTGGTTTGTAAAAAGATCTGTCTTGCCCGTTCACAGCTCCAGTCACTGAATTTATATATCTAAAGATATTCTGACTTTGCTAGTAGAGTATAAGATGCAAACCTCTGTACATTGTCTCCAAGAGTTCATTGGAATGTGAAGCTATGGGATGTGAAGAAGGTAAATAAATTTGTTTTCCATCTCCAGCATGCCACTGTATTAGTTGTTTTTTATTTGAAAAGTCTAAATAGTGCCATAAACATCACAGAATCGTACACTTGATAGGAACAGTTCTTATTAGCATTTACTTTTGAGTGGCCAAAGGAAGTTGAAGTATATTGATTATTGTTAATCAATGATCAGTAACAACATATTATATTATTCACACTTCAGATTTATGAAACATTATTGATTGCTGATGCATGATCATTTCTGTTTCAGAATAACTTAAAGGGGGTTAGGTAGTTAACACAGAAAAAAAATCAGACAAATAATGCATCTGTTTATGTAACATAATGTGAACTATTTTGGGTCTTGGCCTTTTCCAAAGTCCATCTTTCCTTGATGCTGTTTCTTTTCTGTGTCCTGATGTCAACCCATTCAATAGCAAACTCCAAAGACACTGAAAGCTGTGATTGTGTGCATGGAACGGAATTGCTTTTTAAGCGATAAAGAGCTGTTGGAGGATATGGACTGTGCCTATTATTTCATGAGTAACAGATGGTGTTAGCGGAATATGACTTTCTCCCTCCACCATACACTACTCCCTTGCTGCTCACGACTATGCTTACACTACGCTGCTTCAGATTTGTATACCTGGAATACATTCCCCAACACTTCAGTGTGAGTGTTAGCAGAATGAAAACCAGATGGGCCAGCAGTTGCCAATGTTATCTCCTGGCCAGCTCTGGCAAACCTCTCTTTCTCTCTCCTTTCTTGGTATGGCAGAAATATTTGCCTTTATTTAGGAGAGCCAGCATTCCTTTTCCATGTCTCTCTTCCTGTGGCACAACTTAAAACTGAAAGCTGTTTATTGCTTGTTGCTGAGGTTGGTGGAGGTGAGTGCAAGAAACAATTAACATTTTGAGACTCATTTCCTCCCCCTTCCTCCTCCACATTTGAGTTTGTCATCCTTGCTTGTTAAATATTTGATCACAGCTAAGTCCAGCAAATTGCTTCACAGACACTGCTTTGTTTGTTCGGTTTACACCACTCATTGTCTACTATATTTCTACATTCCTTAATGCTCCCCCCCCCCCGAGACTGCAAATACTGAAGTTTATGAAAACTTATTTTGTTGGAATTATAATAAAATCAGGATTCTCATCTTATTTTCATTCTAGGTCTCCTTCCTTCCTGAAACCTTTTTATTAGTTTGATTGTAGAACTTTTAAAATTGAAATTGGAAGGGAATGGACTTCACTATGTAGTTTCTTAGCATTCTCAGATAGGAACAGCGTAGTGTTCTGTTTGGCTCCTTATTTCACTGAGGCTCCATGGATTGTGCCCAAAAACTTTTCTTAAATTTGTTTCTCATCCGTATATGTGCTGGCTCTCAGCCTTGCTTTTTACAGAAAGTTCAAAGTGCTTATCTTATGATTTTCCAATTTCTCCCCTCCCTTGAACCATGAAATAAATCATATGGCAACTCAAACCAAATTGGCTATATTTTTAAGCATTCCATTTGAGGCCAGTTTATTTAGGTTTTCTGTTTATTGTTATAAAATTTTATATCACTATAATAGTGTAGCATGCTGCCAAGAGGGTAGTGTGGCTAAGGAATTGTAAGTACAAATGTTTATTGAGGTGTAAATGGGGAATATGTGAAACAGTAAATAAGAGTTACTGTAGAAGAGTCACAGTATCATATTGCCATATAAATAGTCATTCATTGTTTATTAAGCCCAGATATACTTGCCTTATCATTCTCACAGAAAGTTCCATCAAACTGTTCATATGAATAGTCCATTAAAGTTTGATTTTGAGTTGATAACTATGTTTTAGTTCTTATGCAGATAACCTAGAAGAATATTTATCTCTTATCTTGTAAGACTGTTCCCACCCCCCCCCCGGTGAAATTACAATGTGATATGATGTAAAAATCTAACACAGGCCTCAATCACATTATCTTCTTCCCAATATGCTTCCTGTACCTAATGATGGAGTGAGATCATGCCTTTATCACCCATAAGACCTCTGGGATTTATAAAATCTAACACACTTAAGTTCAAATCATGTAGTTTGATCCCTAGGTAGCATGTGAAATATCAACTATGCCATTCACCTTGTATACATATATATCCTTGTATTCCCTGTGAAAATGTTGTGCCTTTACATTAACGTTTATCAAGGCAGGTGCACCCAACGGACAGGATGAAAAGTCATGATCACTGGTACCCCCATCACACATTGGGAAAAGATCGTCTAGTGTCATAAAAGCTGGAAGATGCTTTCAACCCCGCTCTGTGCCCCATGCTGTGAAACCATGTACTTAAAAAAAAGATTCCTGCTACTCTTTATGGGATATATAAATAGACTTTTATGTGAAACCAGAAGACAAAATGTCAAACATGACCAGGAGTATTTAAACTAGCATCCAACAGCCTTACACTTCAGTTCTAAACCCATTTACTTGGAGGCAATTACCACTAGTTTTGTTTGAACCAAGTACAGGATCACATAGGACTGAACTGTAGGGCAGCCTTCTGACCTGAAAGTGAGGCTGAGTTCTCTGAAGCAGGTGAGGTTTGTAGCCTTAGAAAACAAAAGATAAGCAGCAAGTGAAGACCACTACATAACCAATGCCAGCTGAATGACCAATGCTCATCAGCACACAATCAGGTTTTAATTCTGGTGGCACCATCATGAAATGTTATTGCCATGCTGCTTCCTCATTGTTGGCCCATTTGTTGGGGTTATTTAGATTTCAAATAAAGGTTCATTATTCTACCTCCAGTACTCTCTGGAATGTTGTATCTGAACTCTTCTAGAACAGAGATAAGAAATACAGCACAGTTATAAATGAGGCTCTCATCTGTGTTTGATATGTCAAAAGCTATTGGGGGGAAAGCTACTCAGTCCTGAAGGCGTTTAGCTTTTTTTTTGTATTCTGTTTCTTGTTCTTGTTTTTAAGGATTTGTTTGTATATAAAGGGAAAAAATAGAATAAAAATGCCCATGTATGTTTCAGATCGCATTGAGAAGCATTCCACAATGCCAGACTCACCTGTGGATGTGAAGACACAATCCAGGCTGACGCCTCCAACAATGCCACCTCCTCCCACTACCCAAGGAGCCCCAAGAACCAGTTCTTTCACACCCACAACGTGTAATTATACTTTTGCTCTATAAATTCTTCTGCTTATAAAGGTTAGATGCTTATTATAGGTAAACAGCAGAAAAAGGTGACAAAGGAAAGCTGAACCACCATGTGGGAAAAGTAATTCATTGTTATGTGCTAAGGCAGTTGAACAAAACCAAGATGTTAATAGTTATTAAGCTCAGAAATTGGGTCACTCTGATAGATTCTGTGCACTTTAAAGGAACAATTTGCATTGTTGCCTCAAAGTTTAATCCTTAGGTTATTTGGGAGAATTGTGAAAACTTCAATCAGGTCAAACTTTATAGTAGCAGAGCATTCATTATTGTTGTTTCTGGATAGCTACCTGATAACGTATCTCTTATGAGAGGGAGGAGAAGGTTGCTGCTTAAAAATAATTACATCTGCCTTATCCACCCATACATCATTTTTTCTTTCTTTGCTTGTTTGAAACCCAGCACGTGGCTAATCAAAACTGCACTGTTGAATCCTCACCTTTGCCTTCTGGGGCTGTCTCCATTCACCAAATATAAATGCTTTAAGGGTAGAGACTGAATAACAATTTATTTATTTTATTTAAATTGTGTATAATTTTCAGCACTCCAAACAATGAAGTTTTGTTTATTTAGAAATTTATGTGCTATGCTTTCTCCTAAGTGGGTCTCAGGGTGGTCTACAATCCAATAGAAATCCAGTCAAAACAGTAAAAACATGCTAATCCCAGACTCAGTATCCACAAAAATAAAACCAACTGATTAAGCTCCAGCTATGGCTAACAACTGCCCAAACAGCTGTATTGTAACCAATGCAGAAAATGTTGAACTTTCTAGATAACCAGTTTAGCTAACCAAGTATCTTCTACTGCTTCTAATTCTCTTGCATTCTGTGGTCTGCTCACATGGTAGTTCAGATCAGATCAGACACCTTTAATGGCAAAATAATATGGTAGATACATTTAAAAGATACATTTAATTCCAGTGAGTAAGTTAGGACAATAAGATATGCATATTATATAAAAAATCTGTAAGTGTGGTTGATTCTGCTAAAAATTTTGCAACCGTAATTGTATTATCACTATTAACATCATTCAGAAAATGCTGAACAGTTTTAAGATTACTAGTAAACAAGTGTGGCCAAAGGGAACATGGTAGTTCTTATTTCTGAGTTCTTATGTCACCTTGGAGTACAGTGGATGTGGTGTCAAAGACTTTTTACATGGCCATTATGTATTGGCATCTTGAGATTAGGTCTTTAGTTTGTGGTAAAGATTGAAGAAAGTGTTTATATTGCAAAAAAGTCAAATTTTCCTAATAAATCCCGCTTGTATAGCCTTAGATCTTCAGAATTCTGGAACAGGGAGGTGGGTGCAACCACAAAGTGGCTGCTACAGGAGGCAAGGCCAATCACAAAATGGCTGCCACAGCTAGGATTGCCATTTGCCTGGTGGGAGCAGGGGATCTCTCAATTTTATGGGCTCCTTCCCACTGTCGGCCAGGTGGCCAGCAGGAGGGATTCCCCCCACCCAAAACAGCAATGTCTCACGCAACGTCCCTGCATTACCTGGAAATTGATGTTGGCACATCAGTGGGTGATTCTCTGGCTTTTGGGCAAAACTCTATGGTTTGATGCCGATTTTACCATAGAGCTTTGCCCAAAAGCCAGAGCATCACCGACATGCTGACATCACTTCAGGGTGAATCTGGCATGTCCCCACCCATTCCCCCGCCAGCAGGTAAAAGGGATCTGGCACTGGCAATCCTAACCACAGCAGGCAAAGCCAACCACAAAATATCAGGAAATGAGGTTATGTGTAAGTTTCATGACAACGTCAACATTTCAGGCAGAAGCTCTGTTTAGCTTTTAATCTGCACAGCGAATCAGAAGCCCTGGTGGGCAAAAGCCCCACTTGGCTCTGACCACTTTTTAAAAATACTTGGCAAGCACCAAGAAAAGTGTTGGGCACCATGTTGGGGACCAATGCTCCCTCTAAGCTGTGAAGTCTTCTGAACAAAAAATCTACTTTGTGAGTTACTGGCATTAAAGTTGTGAATGAACATTTTGGCTACTGCATAAATTAGTCTGCTCTGGAGCCATCCTTGCTGGGCTAAGACAAAAATGTGTGAGCTGGAGGCTAAAATGTAAGCTAGCTCACGCTAACTCAGCTTAGAGGGAACACTTTTGGGGACCCCAGCCTCTAGAGTGACAGGGATTCTATTATGTGGTCCCATTTCTTGTCCTAGCAGGTGGAACATGGTTGTTCTATTGTTAGCAGCTTTGTTTCATTCCCCGTTGCTGGAGTACAGTGTTAAAAGGCATATCCACACACTTGCTCAGATGATTTTTGGCACTGTTGCTTTCAACTAATGCTTTTGCTCGTTATCTTTTGCAAAGAGTTGTATTGAAACGTAAGTGAGGTGTCCTACTCAGGAATTGCCTGTTTGCCTATGAATCACTGATGGTCTTACTTGGGAATTCGTTGGCTTGGGTGTTACTGACATAAGCTAGTTTTTTTGCCTACTAGAGCTTGAGATCAAAGGGGAATTGCCCAAAGTTTGGAGAAAGAAAGCTCTGTTGTTTTATTTTTAGTAATGTAATCTAGTGTAGAAAGTGAGAGGGGAAGTTGTCCATTATCACTAACAGAGCTTGAGGAAATGAGTGAAATTTCTCTCCTGTCCATATTTAAATCAATCACAGGAGAACATCTGTATTCAAAACAAGAACTGTCATTTCTGAGAGAAACAAAAATCTAACTCTATTCCAGGGATTTTGTCTCATTGAAATGAATCGTGCAACATATCGAAGAGAATTTTCACAGGAGCCAAGACAGTATTGTGAGTTTAAAACATAGCTAGAAATATACAGAAACAATGTAGCCATTCAAATGAATCCTCTAGGTAGGCTGATAAAAGAAGATGGGCAATAGAGTAACAAACAAACAATTCCCTGGACTTAAAGTATTTGTGATGATTAACCCATGCTGAAAAGCTGGAAAGGTACCAATTCTTTTTTAAAAACTAGTTGTGATGCTGTTTCTGAAACTATTCTGATACAAGGTTAAACTTACTCCATAAATGTAGGCTTCTTTAACTTGCTTTGTATTGTTTCAGTAACCAATGGCACGAGCCATTCACCAACGGCACTGAATGGGGCTCCCTCACCACCTAATGGCTTTAGTAACGGGCCCTCCTCATCGTCCTCATCCTCTTTGGCCAATCAGCAGTTACCACCAGCTTGTGGAGCTCGGCAGCTGAGCAAACTGAAGAGATTTCTTACAACTTTGCAGCAGTTTGGCAATGACATTTCACCAGAGATTGGGGAGAGAGTGCGTACCCTTGTGCTAGGACTTGTGGTAAGTGAAGAAAAGTGAATTGGTAGCTGTGTTTTTTTGCTGGCTTGGTTTGACCTTTTCTTAAAATGTCATATTTCATAGCTGGGTGGAGCTTATGACTAGCTACAATGCATTTATGTCATTTGTTTCTCAACTTTTTGGCTGAGGGCTTAGTTGTGTTGCCCTGCTGAGGTAGGTTAGATTAAAAAATAGCTACTGAGGGTGACAGACTGGCCCACTGAACTTTTCAACTGAGTCAGAATTTGATTTAGGGTCTTCCATGTCCTAATCCAAAACTCTAGTTCTTTGCACAAAAAAGATATTGACACAGTCTTGCAGGCACATCAAGGCTACTGTGCTTTACTATTGCACACATGCATGTTAGTAATGCAAGTGAAGGGAAAGATGTCAGAGAGGCTCTGGCAAACTGTACAGACTGTAATATCAGAACTAATTTTAGAAGTTTCTTCTGGTTAAACCAGAATTTGAAGGGTTTGGAATGGATGCAGAACAACATGGAAGAACAAAAGAATGGGATGGGAACAGTCCTGTCATCCCAACTTTGTACAGGGCACAGGAGTAGTGTGAGCGTGCAAAAGTCTGGGTCGCTTTGTGATGTTGTGTCCCCCCCCCCCCCGGATTCCTTGTGATCAAAGGCACAGACTCAAGACTGCCAGACATGCATTGTCTTAGAGTAAACCATTACAGTTTTGCCAGCACTAGTAAGGTCTTAATGTTATCTAGCATGGGAAAAGGTGCATAGTGATAAAGTATGCTTACAAGGACATAGCATAGCATAGCTTTAGTGCCAGTGTTTCCTATTCAATGTACATTTAACGTATTTGGCACTGCAATGTTAATAATATACAACAATTAAGGGCATTTTTCTGCAGAAGTATTTTTAGGTCTCATTTCTCTTGCAAAATATTTCTGTTATTCATTTTACAGATTTTTTCTTTTCATTCGACAGAATTCTACTTTGACAATTGAAGAATTTCATTCCAAACTGCAAGAAGCTACTAACTTCCCACTGCGACCTTTTGTCATCCCATTTTTGAAGGTATTGCACTGATCATTGATCTGGAAAGTATTTTAAACCATACTGTTGCTAGGTCACAGATGTGTATTACAGGTCCCCCCCCCCTTTTAAGAGACCTGAGTAGAATGAATCTAGCATTTAAAGGCTTCCTTTCTTAGCTTAAGTGGCTGAGGCTCTGTTGGAGTAACTTTTTCTCCACTACTAGGCATGGAACCTGTCAGTTTTCTAACCTTATGTACAATGCTTTATACCATTTGTTCTGTTTAAATTCATCAATAGCTAACATAGGAGTTAACAACTCTGGGCACCCTGAGCTAAATCTAGTCTCTGGGAGATGATGCCTGACCCTCCAGAAACAAAAATGTATGCATGGAAGAAACTGTCTACGTGGCAACAAAACTAACCCCCATACTTGTCAAGTGGCCTTCCAGGAAAAATGGTTCAGTCTTAGGACTAAATAGGGTATATAGTCAAGCCCCCCTCAAAACATTGGAAATTTTCTCTATCCTAAGGATTCTTACTACAGCCAAAGGAGCCTTCCTCCAACTCTGCCATTGGAGGAAGAGGCACTTAATTTGGAGAAAGGCTTCAGACTTTGTTCAGTGTAGTAGTAGGCTATGTGGTATTGATATTTAAAACCATTGCCATACACAGTGCAGTAGAACAGCACAGTTTTATTACATATGAGGTGCAAAGTTCAGGCCCTGCCTCTGGCCTTTCAGTAGATTAGTCTGAGATGATTTTTCTGCCACCCAACCAACCACATCTGAGACAGGACAGTTTAGCCAGCCTGCATGAGTGGTTCATGAAACATTAGCCTTATTCATCTAATTGCCTGGCATTTGGATACTGATCATTTTACTCAGCATCCTTCATTGCATTCAGTCATATCTTCCTCATGTTTATCAGGATGATTGCCAGAGTCTGCAGTGTTTCCACAGCAGACATGCCCATTCTCCTTGCCTCAATTGTTGTGTTTACCATTCATTAACAGAGAGACTCAGGACAATAAAGACTAATTAGGGCTCACTTTGTTACACTTTCTGCAGTTGCATGGCTCTGTCTGGGAAGGACTCAAGTAGGGTTCCCAGCACTGCCTAGCAAATGTCAGGAGATTTTGAGGGTTGTGCCTGGGGAGGGTGGAGTTTGGTGAGGATGTGATGTCACTTGTGGGTGGAATTCTAGGAATTTCTCCTAATCTCTATGGTAAAGACCAAAGAGACTGAGAGATAACCCTACAGTGTTGTTATGGAGCCCATTTATTTCCCATTCCTCAGTTTCTTGAGGGGAGGATATTAGTGCTGGGGCATTCCCTGCTGGGCATGGACAATTGGGAAATCTAGACTCCCAGGGTGTATTGCTCTGTCTTGAAAACAGATGTGATAAGAGTGGTCATCTGGTAAATATTATCAGCAGACTACAGTAGTAGAACAGTTAATATTGGATAACATCATAGGTTGACAAAGTTCTAGCAACTGTTCAGGCATTACTTCTAAGGCTCTGAAAACATGACAGATAGAGAAGCGATTGGCGAGCTTTCTCTAGCACTACATCTCTTTGCTAGGTACCTGTTGCATTACAATCCATCATGTACCCTTGAGAGGCAAAGGAGGACAAAGATGTGGCAATCCTCAGAGGATCACAGCTGATGCTGGTTTTGCTGTAGGCCTTGCATATTATCTGAGTTGCACTGGGGGTGCTCATGAACACAGGAAGCTGCCTTATACTGAATCAGACCCTTGGTCCATCAAAGTCAGTACTGTCTACTCAGACCGGCAGCGGCTCTCCAGGGTCTCAGGCTGAGGTCTTTCACATCATCTCCTACCCGATCCTTTTAACCAGAGATGCCAGGGACTGAACCTGGGACCTTCTGCATACCAAGCAGATGCTATGCCAGTGAGCCACAGTGTTCCTTTCTCCATGCCTGGTTGCCTGTAGAAAGCTGGGTGAAGACAGTCAAAATAACTAGTAATGGACAGTAGCTGCAATTAGAGGTGTGACTGAAAAGATGATGCCATTTAGGGTACTTCCAGTCTCTTGCCTCACCTTGGCCGAATTCAGACTGGCAGTTTGGCCTGATATAGGCCTGCTTTGCAAGCAGATTAAGAGAGCCCGTTCACACAGCCACAGCTGCCTGGTGTTGCCATGCTTTACTCACCCCATCCTGAAGCACTGAAGATTTCCCACTTTAAAAACGTACCTGGTGAAACCGGTGTCAAGCCGTCTGGGTGCACGTTCATATTGCGTCCTGGCAGTGTGGATGCAAATAAGCCGCACATCAAGCAGCGCCAGTAATGTGAACCCGCTGATCCGGCTGCTGTGCCTACACGCAGGTTGGCAAAATGGACCAAAGCTGCGCGCCACCGCAGCGGCACTGCCAGAGGCTGCCCCACAGTGCAAACGCTCCGCTCCGCCTCCTCTCCGGTATGGTCCCACATCAGTCTACACAGTGCGAATGGAAAGCCCTACAACAACTCGGCCTGGGTCTTTTTGCCCTGCTTCCCTTGCACTTCATTTTGCCAGTCTGTCCTCAGCCCTCCCATCTCCTGTCCGTGGTGCTGAAGACGTCCGCATCTGAGGATTAAGAACATTAGACAAGCTCTGCTGGATCAGGCCAGTGGTCCATCTAGTCCAGAATCCTGTCTCACACAGTGGCCAAACAGTTCATCTGGAGGTCCAGCAGTAGGGCATAAAGATTCATCCGTTGATGGAAGTCATGGTAGTATTAAGAGATATTAAGTATTATTGTAGTATTAAGTATTAAGACAGTCAGAGGAGTGAATAGTGGGAGTTTTACTGGATTTTTTTTGTCACTTGTTGCTATGTAGCTTTCTTCTGGCCCAGACTCTGATTCTGCAACATAAAAGGATCCAGAGGTGTTTAGGCTACAGTACCTATAGCTGGTATCAAATGACTGATGTTCTCCCAAAAAAGTAGTTGTACTCCCATTGCCTTTTTCCAGGGCCAGTGGGTGCTGACTTGCATTTGGAGATTCATGACCAGCAGAGCCCCTTTTGCACACCCTGTATCTCCTATATGAACCATCTGTTTAAAAAGTAGCACTATAACCTTCCTACTTTTACACAAAGTTCAATTTTTTTGTAAACACTGTTATGCTTGAGGTCTTATAACCGAATGTCCTGCTTTTGTGCCAATAGATTTTTGGGTCTATAGGACAGGATGATGTAGCCCCAAGCAAACACATGTTAGTGCATGAGGTTTTGTTCCTTGGCTGGGGCCTTTATACCCCGATTTGTGGTAGAGTTAGTCAGAATCATGCCCTCCTTTGTGGATATGGTAGCAGAGTTGGAAGACGTAGAGGACAATCTTTGGGATTCACCATTGATTTCAGTGGGAGTTTATTCAATTTAGAGCACATGTAAAGGCATATGTAAATTAGTGGGGCAGGACTGACCTCTAAGAAAGTTTGGTAATCAAGGATAAATTCAGGCATAGTGTTTAACTTCCATGGAAGCGTACATGAGGTTCAATAACAGTGAAAAACATTAGAACACAGTCCTAAGATACATGTTTATGATAGGTATTTATTCCTGGAGGAAAAGCTTTTTCCTGGAGGAAAAGCTTTTTCAATTAGCCCTGCCCTTAGATTGCTGAAACCTTTTAATGCTTGTATGGCCGGATAAGAGCTAACTGGTTAATGGTTACAAGTAATAATTCTTAGAAAAATAGCTCTGGTTTAGGAAGTTGTCTTTTCATCCAGCTCATGATGAAAGTGCTTAAATTAAAATTTGAAGCACAAATCAATTTGTAGGATTAAGATAGCATTTTCAAAGCTTTTTAAAAATCTTTGATTGCTTCTTGATATCAACACACTTTCCTGTTCACCTGGTGACAAAGATTCTCCCTTAATATCTTCAGTCTGAGTGTTGGGAAGCCTTCTGTATCCAACAATTGGAGGTGTTGGAGCTTTCCTGTGTATGTGCAATAGTTGTTGCTGGTTATCCTGAAGGTTTCAAGAAACACATTAATTCTTGGTTTCTGTTCCACAGAGTGGCCCTTCTGAATGATCTGCATAATTTGTTCATGAAACAAACACTCTTAGGCAGATGACTTTTTAAAAACCGTATTCCACTAGCAATTGATAAAGCTTTGCTGTTTCTTATTTCCTTCTATTTCATTGGCCAAATGTGTCTTCTAATTTAAATGAGGTTTTTCATGCAGTTAAGAATTGTGGTATATTCCTGGGAAACCTATAAAGCCAATTTTGAATCCAGGATTTAATGTAAAACACAGCTCAATCCTAGAACTTCTTTTTCCGGGAATGAACTCTAGAATGCTTGAAGATATAACAAAAGTGAGAGTGCCTCAGAACATACTGAGAGCTGTGGTGTGCTCACTAAATTATATGTTAACTATATAGTGTTAAGCAGTTGGAAAAGGTGCTATAGTACAATGCAGTTCAGAGTTACTCCAGTATAATCTCATTGCTTTTAGTGGTGTTAGACTGGAGTAGCTTGATACAGGATTACACTGTAGGTGACCTTACAGCTTTTTCTCTTCTGTTCTTAAAGTTGCAAATTTAACCACAAATACATTTGGACAGGGGTCCTTTCGTAGAAAAAGAGGTGCAGGAGCTCATTAGCATAACTCATTAGCATATGCCACGTCCCCTGACATCACCAGAAGTGTGTCAAAAAGGGAATGTCAGTTTCAGCCCCATTATACCCTATGGGCCATTGAAATCAATGGCAAAAACTCATAGGGTATATGAGGGGCTGGAGGGAAGGGGGTTTGAGGGAGAGGCTCCAAACTTGCAGGGTAGCTGCTGGGGCCTCTCCTCAAAATACCCACCAAGTTTCAAGAAGATTGGACCAGGGGGTCCAATTCTACAGGCCCCCAAACAGGTTGCCCCTATTCCCCCCATTGTTCTCTATGGCAGGAACACTATGTAACACTATGGCAGGAAAAAAGTAAACCCCCTCCCCTCCAGTGGCTTTTAAAGTTGCCGCTGAATTTCGGCGGCAATTCGGCAGCGGGCTGAATCAAATCAGAGAATCTGATTCGGCCTGTGGCTGCCCTAGTGGCCACTACTGAGCTGGCGGAGCTTTGCTCCGCCTCGCTCCGGCCCCAACAGACCCCTGCATTTGGATTATAATATTACCATGATTTGTTTGACCATGGTTTGCAACACTGGCCTGCTGGGAATTTGCAAAGCACAGTTTTCAATGTGTATGTAACATCAAACTCTGGTTCAACTTGAAAGAGGAAGGAAGGATAAGAAATTGTGTTTGAGCAGAGAATGGCAATAAGGAGGAATTGTGCGTCTGGGAGACTCATGCCAAACCATAATGTGATGTTACATCTCAACCAAGCCCTACTAAGGTATAAATGTAATGCAATAAGGTGGCTTTCAGTGCATGTTTTCTTCTTTTACCATGCGTTTCTGTTACGGTTGCCAACCTCCAGGTGGGGCCTTGAATCACAACTGATCTCCACTACAGACATCAATTCCCCTGGAGTAAATGGCTGCTTTGAAGGGTGGACTCCATGGCATCATACCACACAGAGGTCCCTCTCCTCTGCAAACTCTGCCTTCTCCCAGGTTCTAACTCCAAATCTCCAGGAATTTCTGCAGCCTGGAGTTTCTGTATGCTTCTATATGTTTATAGGTTTCTATATGTTCATAGATTTTGTACTGTAGGATAACTATTGCTGGAAGCTCACATTCTTACACCAAAATAAGTTATTTAAAAGTTATTACTCATTTCTATTTAATGCCTCCCTCCAGCCATTAGGCTTATGGGGCATGGAACATGGGGAGTGGGGGGGTCATGGGGGTCACCAATGGCACAATAGTGTTATGTCACTTCCAGGGAAAACCTAGAAGTGACATCATGCCACTCTAGGAATGGCCAGTGATTCCTAGAGCAGCATGATATTGCTTCTGGGTTTTATGTAGAAGTGATGCAATGCCATCTCACCCACAGCCATTTTTGACTTCAGTTTTCTTTCACCAGTCTTTGGCCAGCAGCTAACTAGCAACCCTACATGGAACAAGCATAAAAACATAGTTAAAATACAAGCAGCATAATCAAATTACAACAACATGTCCAAACCAATAAAGACAGTTAAAACGGAATTATTGAGTAAAATTGTGAACTAATTAGAAAATGGAGAGGGAGAATCCAACAGTCAAACAGGTAGTGCTATAAACCCTTGTCTACTTACAGGAAGTTCTTACCATACAGTTCACTTGGAACTCTATGGTAACAACTTCCTGTCCGTAGAAAAGTCCTTATTTATTTGTCTCCTGGGACACTGCCTCCCCCCAGCCTCCCACCAGTTGGCCAGCACTGCTTGGCAACCTTAGGTGGAAGATCAGACTCCTGGTGGATAGCTGTAGGAGGAAAATTTCTTAAGAAAGGAGCTACTATAAAAAACATCTGATCTCTAGGGGCCACCTACCGCTCTTCCAAAGGTGGGAAACAGAGACAGTATCCTAAACAGATTATTAGAGCTGTTTAGTAGGCATGTGGGGATTTCATAAATTA